>CM042236.1:690000-942500 GCA_023566465.1 Cottus gobio
GATGCTGCAACTTGCAACGTCGCAGCGCGCACTAAACACACACACACGCGCGCGAAACGTGACGTTTTTTGCACACACAAGCCGAAGCGCAAAGTAAGCCTTCTTACCGAAACTTTTCTCCCTTTTCTGCATTTGTTGAACCGGAGGCGCCTCATGCGACACCGGAGAGCAGCTGCTGCAGCCGGCTGGGATCGGGCGCTTTGTTCGGGAGAGGGAACCATACAGCACGGCGACCAGCGAGGAATGGGAGAGAAAAGGAGGCGGCAGGGAGGGAGGGTGTGTGTGTGGGGGGCGGGGTAGGGGGGTGGGGGGGGGGACACAGGCGGATGTGATGAGGAGCCCGAGCGAGCTTGTTTGCGGCGATGTTGTTTTTTACATCGCCGCGCAGAGATGTTCGCGCGGGGAGAGATGCATGCAGCAGAGGACCGGTGACTGAAAGAGAGAGACCCCCAGGAGACCCTCAGACTTCTAATCCCGCAGCACCCTGCTTCGCTGATCAGCGAGTTTAACGTCGCCCCGCCACCGGGGAACCGGGCACACGCGGAACGGTTCCCTCGGTCCTCCCCTTCCTCCCAAGCATTAACCTGCTTCTCCAGGACTCCCTGGTCTCCTCTCGCATGGATTGTTTATGAGTCACAGCCTTGCGTGTAAATACTCCAGCTGCTGGTGATGGAGCATTAGAGCAGCAGCGACACAACCTCCGCTCACTCACCTTTCTCAACAAGTTCAGTAGAAGCCTGGGAGAACTCAGCTACGGGTCCTCCTCAGATCCTCTTCGGATCCTCTTCAGAACCTCCTCAGATCCTCCTCTCATCCGGACCACAACAACACAAAAGAAAAAGTTCAGGACGGGAGGACTCCACGTGGATCCGGTCTACAGGTGTCCAGGTGGTGTGAGCATGCAGGAGCAGTGCGCGTGGGGCACAGGGCGGTCGGCGTCCCCGATGCATCAGCGAGAGTGGCGAGAGACGTGGGGGGAGTCGAGCTTTATTATCTCCCCCCAAAAAAAGCCAATCCCTCAGCGGAGGAACGTTACACCGCCCCGATAAGGTCACCCACTTATTACAAGCGCCCCCGGAACGCCCATTACCCCCTCCAACGTCCTTCAAACTTGGAGTCGCGGGTGCGGGCGGCGCTCATTGTATTATAGAGAGCAGTCTGGACAAGTTCGGTCTTTAATTTAAGTTGGACTCGCTGAGTGCTGCGTTCAGGGACACGTCATTAGTGGACGTAAAACACACAGCGAAGTCCTCCTGATACCTGCTGACGTGCATCCTCACGACCCGTTCGCTGTGTTCAGAGCTGTTCAGAGTTTGACCAACAGCAGTTTTGAACTGTCGGGTTTACAGGAGCCTGCAACGCACCTCAAAACATAGTTCTGTTATCAGTGAGTGGGAGAAAGAAAAGAACAGCAGAGCGCGTACCGCATGGGCAACATGGGCAACCAAATCAATCTTCGCCGAGGTCATGTTCCTCTTTTTCGGCGTGCGTACACACACACATACACACCTCCCTGTTGCATACATATACTCGCCTTTCATTGTTCCAACACGCGGCCTTGACAAGCGTAAGTTAGTCCCTTCAATATTTTGGTAGGGAGAAGGAGCGCGGGGAGGAGGATGAGGAGGGGGGGGGGTCTTCACCCTAAAACGCAGCGATAATGAGATGGGTCATAAAATGCTCTCTGCGCTATTATGAGTGATGAGATGCATTAAAGCTGACAGGGTATTACCTGCCAGTAATTAGGTTTTGTCATGGATTGAATTATTTCAAGGCGGCCTATCTCAGTAATCATGCAATTTTCTGCAGCGCGCGCGTGTGTGTGAAGGCTGTGTGTGCGCGCGTGCGTGCGTGCATGTGTGTAGGCTGTGCGTGAAGCCGCCTGCCACCTCTCCTGGTGTCCTTTCGATCGGTGGAGAACGGAACGCGCAACTGTCTATAACCGTCATACGTGTGCGCGCAAACGGACAGCACTTGCAGGAGAAGCGTGTTCTGTTAGTACCTGACCTCAACCTTCAGCACGTGCCTCATAATGAAGAAATACAATGAAAAACAACAACAACAACAACAACAACCCGACACATGCTCAGCAGCGGCGGCGGGACACTTTACGCGCGGGAACTCAGCGGAACCGAACACGTACCTTTTAGAAGTCCAGCCAGAGGTGCCCCAAACCAAAAGACCGGGGGGGGGGGGGGCTTCTCCGTCCTCTCGACTCGAATCAAAGTAGTAACTTTCCTCCCCGGAGCTCCGCGCGGTCTAAAAGAAAACTTGGCAACAGGATCTCAAGTTCTCAGCCCAAAAGCTCCCCACCAGCGGGTCTCTGCGCGTCCGGGACCCGGCTCACAGGTCTCTCTCCCTGTATGTATCTCTCTCTCTCTCTCTCTCTCTCTCTCTCTCTCTCTCTCTATCTATCTCTGTGTCTATCTCTGTCTCTCTCTCTGTCTCTCTCTCCCTTTCTTCTGCTGCTTCCTCCCCGTCTCTGCGCGTCTCTGGTTCTCTGCTGAGGAGAAGAAAGAATGGAGCCTCCTCTCTATTTAAGCCCTCCACCAGGTCCCCAGTCAGCAGCACACTCCAGCTCATCCAAGGAGCTGACATCCCGTTAGGGAAGGCAGCCATGTTGCTCTAATGGACCTCATTAAGCTCTACTTACAGATGTTCTCTTAACATAATTGATCTGCAGCGAGTTGAGAGGACGGCAACCTATTCCCCAGCCCCCAATTATGGCCCGGTAATTAGATCCCCAACCTCCAGTTCTCCACATTCACCCTTCTAACATTCCAAAATATCAAAGTATCTCTTTCTCTCAAAGCGACCCCCTCCCACCTCAACCCCACGTCCCCCCACACCCCCAAACACCCCTCCACCCACAAGACACTATTGACAGTCAGATCTGCTAACCTTTGTAGTGTAGCCAGACTTAGCAGTGCACTCACTCCAATTGACAGAGCTCATTCACTCTTCTATTTCTCCTTCCTCTCTCCTTGCCTTTTGTTTCACCCTGGGGCGACAGAGAGGAGGGAGAGCGAGAAAAAAAGATATAGATAGAGAGAGCGGGAGGGGGGGGGGGGCGTAATAGTGCAGCTTTTATAATGTCAATCAGTGCCACTCCTATCACCCATCTAATTAGCAGAAAGCACTTGGGGAAATAATAATGTCATGCTTTTGCATGTCATAAAGAAGAAGACCATTTTCACGGTGACGTGTAATAAAAAGAGAAATAGTTGTGACGGTGTGTAGTAGTTGGTGCATTGAGGGTGACCTCATGTCTGTGTGAGTGAGAGTGTCTGTGTGTGTGTGTGTGTGTGTGTGTGTGTGTGTGTGTGTGTGAGTGAGTGAGTATGTGTGTCTGTGTGTGTGTGTGTGTGTGAGTGTGTGTGTGTCTGTGTGTGTGAATATTCAATTCAATTCAGAAGCAATAGATGTCATGTGTACAGAATGAACAACGTAACAGCACATTCAATGGATGTCACAGAAACTATTCATGTAATAAGTAGTAGGCATGGACCACGATCCAGATGACCACGATCCAGGCCAGTAGACGGAGATAGAGATGAGGGGCATCAGCAGGGCCGCCATGGCAGGGAGCAGGACCGGATCCAGACAGCCACGATCCATGGAAGCTTGATGCTTTCTAAATCCGGACTGAAAGTCCTCAAATAAACTATTTCTATGTAAAAAGTCACACAACTGATTTGCAGTTTGAATATGCGTGTGTGTGAGTGTTTGTGTGTGTGTGAGTGTGTGAGTGAGTGTGTTCTTTCCACGCAGATCATGAGATGTTTTAAACTTCTGAGTGTTCAGTTTGACGTACAGCTTTTCTCCCTTGATGAACTTTTCTACACACACACACTTTTTTTCCTTTTTCTTCTCTCTCTCCTATTTACCCCCCCCCCCCTCCCCCCACACACACACACCCCACCCCCCACCGCAAATGTAAAACATATGAAAGAAATGACTCAGAGGACTTCCCAGAGAAACCCCCAGACAGCAGGTGTTTGGAACAGCTGAAAGGAGTTATGGCTGTATAGTGTTGATATCACGCTGTCATGATTACCAGATGTGAGCAGTTTGTCCCATCAGCAGCGTTTCAGATGTCGGCCCTTCTGAGAGAATCTTCTCCCCGAGGGTTTTGACATTTACTAGAGGACACTCAGCACCTCTCCGCTGTCACTGTCCCCCTGGTGGAGCCCTCACAGGCCGGCCAGGAGTTTAAGGATTGGATACTGCACTCTGGTCCTCCAGCCCCTCACTCATACGCACACATACACACACCCACAAACACACACACTCTCCTCTCCCCCAGGGGGATAAGCCAGGGGACTGTCTACACTAACGACCAGCAGAGCCTCTCCTTAAAGTCACACTCAGTAATTGCTGCCAGTATACGACCTTCAAGTGGGGTCAAGGGATACGTAATTTTAATGACAACTTTTCCTCTCCCCCGCAGGCCAATTTTGTCTTTTGGCAGGAAGAGAAGTGGCAGAGCTAAGTTCCAGAGTCATCTTTCCACAAAAAAAAAGAAATCTGGAGAATCACCTTCGGTAATGGGTCAGAAGGGAGCCGTCCATATCTAAAGAATAGCTGGGCCAAAGAGTATTGACCCTTCTTATAACTCCACTGAGATTTAATGGAGATTACTTAATTCAAGCGCCTATTCATTTAGTCAGAATATAAAACGAAGACCGCAGCAGTCAAAGAGCTGGACTTTGGTAATAGGCCGGCGCCGCTCCGTCTGCCTCAGAAGACGGAAACAGCAATCAGTGAGAAGCACCGGCTTCAGCTTTGGACTCACCGCACATGATTTGTGCAATTTCCTTCACACAGATTAATAAAAATCCAATGCAACATTGTGAATCAAAGACTTTATGGTTGAAGCCAATCCACAATGAGAGCAGGGGCGGCGCAAGACGAGGTACACATCGGGGGCTCGACCCGAACCAGGTGGGGGGTGCACTATTTTTTCAAGGCATTTGATAACAGAATACCTCAAAAAAGGTTACGTCCTATTTGGTTTGTATTTGTTGGATAACGCCTTTAACCACAGGGCTCTCCCTGAGGAACCTTCATAGAAAACAGATTGGACAGTCACCATAAAGGTGATCTGCACCGTGCACAAGTAACTGAGGAGATCCCCACTGTAAAAAACAAAGCGACCATCTTCATCATGTTGCTGCTCACATCCCACTGTGAGCATCACAAGGATCCAACATGGCTGTTGATGTAAAAGGCATTTAAAAACATGTAGAATTATGAATCATGACGGAAAAGTTTGATGTGCATGTAAGCACAGACGTTTCTGTGGTTGTTTTGCCACACTCTGATCTTGTTGATCCGTCTTGTGTAATTGTGGCTTGACAGCGTGGAGCATCAGTCCAATTAGAGGCTGCAGATGGAACCGATACCTGCTGCCTGCAGACGGCTGTAAAGAGAGGCACTGGAGGAGAGGAAGGGCCAGCAGAACAGGAGGCTCATTCAACTTTATTCTGTGGTATTAATGTTATAATCAGAATACAACTGCTTTTTTCCTCCTGCATGATCGCATGTTAGAGTAAGCACTTGTGTGATTTTACAGAAGTTTATACAGGAGTGCCTTCGTCCAATAAAGCGACCAGAATATCACAGACCGCAGGTGCTCACAGCGTCGACCTGCTCTGAGCAGAGATAGGCACCTCACCCAGGTGACCACTGTTTTGTCCTGTGTGAAGCCAACCAGTCAACAAATTTCAACATGTTATATTACATAACATACTCAATTTACATGAGTTAAAAGTTACTTACGTAACTTGCGTCACAATATTACTTCCCAAACCATGATCTTCTTATAAACCCAATGGAGTATTTTATTTTGATTCACACCGTTAACCAAGCGTTTAAAACTGGAGGTGCAATTTCCTGTCTGAAGCCTTCTAATCGTAGCATTCAAAACTAAGACCAACCATTTAATGGGCTAATAACATTGGTTATTTTAGAGGGGCTTTCCTTGAGGTGAAAACCTTTTACAGTCAGGTTACCTCAAGCCCATTCGACTAGTTTCCACCACTTTAAAAACAAGCAATATATCAGAAGCTTTATTGTAAAAAAATATATTACTGTGGGAATCGTGTGATGAGTTGTAATCTACCTGCTCCTCCTTATAAATATATAATATCATAGATGGTGAAATATATTTGAAATTAAGGTGGCATTACTGTTGAAACAAAAGAAAAGAAAGAGCAATATGAAAAAGGCAATATATTCTCATCTAGACATTCTGACAGACTTAAAATTCAGGGACTTATCGATCAGAACAACACAATAACAACTCTTTCCCTTTGGCCCACTGAGTAATAAATGCGAATCAAAGTTATGTACATATTATTGAATTAGGGTGGACATCAAAACAGCGTTGGTAAAATGACTGGTGGAAAAAGTTGTGAATATGTTAAAGAGAAACAGACCTAACAAGGTCAAGACATCAGCTTTACTGGAGCGGCAGGAAAATAAAGCATCAGCCGGCTTCACAATCAGCACAGGATTTATTTTGAAGAATAAATATGATTAAAGCTTGAATGGTATGTAAGATGTCTGCGTTGTACACTGTGAATGGATACAGTCTGTCTCCTAGTTTTATACAGATAACCAAATAACTATCCATCCATCCATCAATTTTCCACCGCTTATTCGGGGTCGGGTCGCGGAGGCAGCAGGTCAAGCAGGCTGACCCAGACTTCTCTCTCACCCGCAACATCTACCAGCTCATTCTGGGGGATCCCGAGGCGTTCCCAGGCCAGCTGGGAGATATAATCCCTCCAGCGTGTCCTGGGTCTTCCCCGGGGCCTCCTACCAGTTGGACGTGCCTGGAAAACCTCTAAAGGGAGGCGTCCTGGAGGCATCCTAATTAGATGCCCGAACCACCTCAGCTGACTCCTTTCGACACGAAGGAGTAGCGGCTCGACTTCAAGCTCCCTCCTGATGTCCGAGCTCCTTACCCTATCTCTAAGGCTGAGCCCGGCCACTCTACGGAGGAAACTCATTTCGGCCGCTTGTATCCGCGACCTCGTTCTTTCGGACACGATCCAAAGCTCGTGACCATAGGTGAGGGTTGGGACGTAGACCGACCAGTAAATTGAGAGCTTTGCCTTTCGGCTCAGCTCCTTCTTCACCAAGACGGCCCGGTGCAACGCCTGTTTTACTGCTGCAGCCGCACCGATACGCCTGTCGATCTCCCGCTCCATTTTACCCTCACTCGTGAACAAGACCCCGAGATACTTGAACTCCTTCGCTTGTGGTAGGCACTCTGTCCCCACCCGGAGGGAGCAATCCACCGGTTTCCGGCAGAGCACCATGGCCTCAGATTTCGTGGTGCTGACTCTCATCCCCGCCGCTTCACACTCGGCTGCAAAACGCCCCAGTGAATGCTGGAGGTCATGGTCCGAGGAGGCAAACAGGACCACATCATCTGCAAACAGCAGAGAGGCTATCCTGAGATCCCCGAACCTGACATTCTCCGCCCCACGGCTGCGCCTAGATATCCTGTCCATGAAAGTCACGAACAGGACCGGTGATAAAGGGCAGCCCTGGCGGAGGCCAACACCCACCGGGAACGTATCTGACTTACTGCCGAGGATACGAACACAGCTCCTACTGCAGGCGTACAGAGACCGGATGGCCCATTGCAACGGGTCCGGCACACCATACTCCCGCAGCACCCCCCACAAAAAGCCCCGAGGGACCCGGTCGAAAGCCTTCTCCAAGTCCACAAAGCACATGTAGACTGGTTGGGCAAACTCCCAGGACCCCTCCAGTATCCTTGCAAGGGTAAAGAGCTGGTCCACTGTTCCACGACCAGGACGAAACCCGCACTGTTCTTCTTGAATCCGAGGTTCGACAAACGGTCGGAGCCTCCGTTCCAGCACCCTGGCATAAGCTTTTCCCGGGAGGCTGAGTAGTGTGATACCCCGATAATTCGAGCACACTCTCCGGTCCCCCTTCTTGAAGATGGGAACCACCACCCCGGTCTGCCAGTCCATGGGCACTGTGCCCGACCCCCATGCGACATTGAAGAGGCGTGTCAGCCAAGACAGCCCAACAAAGTCCAGCACCTTCAGCATCTCAGGGCGGATTTCATCCACCCCCGGCGCCTTGCCACCAAGGAGCTTTTTGACTACCTTAGTGGCCTCTGCCAGGGATATGGGTTCATCCAACCCCAAGTCTTCAGGCGCTGCCCCCTGTTCAGGGGACATGTTGACCGGGTTTAGGAGTTCCTCAAAGTGCTCCTTCCACCGCCCCACGATATCCTCTGTCTGGGTCAGCAGCCCCCCTCCCCCGCTGATAACAGCCTGGGGAAGGCCCTGCTTTCCCTTCCTGAGTCGTCGGATGGTTTGCCAGAACCTCCTTGAGGCCAACCGAAAGTCCTTCTCCATGGCCTCCCCGAACTCCTCCCATGCCCGAGTTTTAGCATCCGTGACCACCGCAGCTGCAGTCCTTCTGGCCTGCCTGTACCTGTCAGCTGCTTCAGGAGACCCCTGGGCCAACCAAGCCCGAAAGGCCTCCTTCTTCAGCTTGACGGCTTCCCTCACCCCCGGTGTCCACCACCGGGTTCTCGGGTTGCCGCCACGACAGGCACCGATGACCTTCCGACCACAGCTCCTAGCGGCCGCGTCCACAATAGAGGCTTTGAACATGATCCACTCGGATTCCATGTCCCCAACCTCCCTCGGGATGTGTGAGAAGTCCTTCCGGAGGTGGGAGTTGAAGACCTCCCGGACAGGATCCTCCGCCAGACGTTCCCAGTTCACCCTCACTACACGTTTGGGCTTGCCAGGTCTTTCTGGCCGACTCCCCCGCCATCTGATCCAACTCACCACCAGGTGGTGATCAGTTGACAGCTCTGCTCCTCTCTTCACCCGAGTGTCCAAAACATACGGCCGCAGATCAGATGATACGATTACGAAGTCGATCATTGATCTCCGGCCTAAGGTGTTCTGGTACCAGGTACACTTATGAGCCACCTTATGTTCAAACATGGTGTTTGTTATGGACAAACTGTGGCTAGCACAGAAGTCCAACAACGAAACACCGCTCGGGTTCAGATCAGGCAAGCCGTTCCTCCCAATCACTCCCCGCCAGGTTTCTCTGTCGTCGCCCACGTGAGCGTTGAAGTCTCCCAGGAGAACTATGGAGTCGGCAGGCGGCGCCCTTTCCAGGACCCCTCCCACCAACTCCAAGAAGGCCGGATACTCCGAAATGCTGTTTGGTGCATAAGCACAAACAACAGTCAGAGCCTTACTCCCCGCAACTTGTAGGCGCAGGGAGGCGACCCTCTCGTTCTCCGGGGAAAACTCCAACACGGCGGCGCTTAGCCGGGGACTCGTGAGTATCCCCACTCCCGCCCGGCGCCTCTCACCCTGGGCGACTCCAGAAAAGAACAAAGTCCAACCCTTCTCCAGGAGTTTGGTTCCAGAGCCAGCGCTGTGCGTGGAGGTGAGCCCAACTATATCTAGCTGGTAACGCTCCACCTCCCTCACCAGCTCCGGCTCCTTCCCCGCTAGCGAGGTGACGTTCCACGTCCCTAGAGCTAGTCTATGTCGCCGGCGATCGGCTCGCCCAGGCCCCCTGCCCGGCCCGCCGCCCGGTCTACATAGCACCCGACCCCGATGTCTGTCGCTGCGGGTGGTGGGTCCACAGGGTGGCTGCACCATGGTGTTTCTTCGGGCTGAGCCCGACCGGGCCCCATGGGCGAAAGCCCGGCCACCAGACGCTCGCCGACGAGCTCGCCTCCCGGGTCTGGCTCCGGGAGGGTGCCCCGGTTTCCCTGGTCCGGGCGAGGTAACTTCAGTCCTAGGGCTGCTTATCATCAGGGTTTTTTGAACCGCTCTTAGTCTGGGCTCTCCCCCGAGACCTGTTTGCCTTGGGAGACCCTACCAGGGGCAGATGCCCCGGACAACATAGCTCCCAGGATCATTGAGCCACTCAAACTCCTTCACCGCGTTAAGGTGGCGATTCGCGAAGGAAATAACTAATTAGGTTATATTCTATTAATATCTCAGAACATTTCTATGAAGCCCCACAGGTATCATCGAGTGCATACAAATGAGTATATCGTGCTGAATCAATAAACTGTGCACACAAATGACTAATTATTGTACACAACTAAGCAGTACATAGCATGACACATATTGTTGGTGTAATGATGACACAGCGCTGTTTAGCAGTAAGATTGTGTCTCAATCCAGACTGCATCACATCAGCAGACCGTCCACAGCCTTCTGTGCTGTCGTTGGGATGCTACATTGGAGGACTTTGGGCTGCTGTTGTGTTCCTTTTGACAGCTATTCTTTTAGTTTGAATTCAAATTTGGTCTTATGATGAGTTAATTCGTCAATGCAAAAACACGAAAAGTTCACGCAGTGCAGTGGTGTGAGTTGTATGCAGGTTAAAATATTTCAAATTGATCTATAAATGTGGAAATTCTCCTCCGGTCATCATTCTGAAGAAAACAATTTCAAAAGCTTTTTGCTTGTAATCTGGTGAACATACCTAACAAAACATCATCTTCCCAGCAACGGTTTCCAGCTCTTCTTGGGGAACCCGAGGCGATCCCAGGCCAGACGAGACATATCCTCTCCAGCGTGTTCTGAGTCTTCCCCAGGGCCACTTCCCAGTTGGATATGTCTGGAAATCCTTCAAAGGGAGGCGTTCCAGAGGCATCCTGGGCGATGCCTGAACCACCTCAAGTCAATCTCCATCGACTCCATAAAAGAATGCCATAACTTTCCCGAAGAAGTCTTGAAACTAGAGATTGAGATTGTTTACAATTTTCACTGACAGAATAAATCAAGAGAGAAGTAAAGTAATTTTCTATAGAGAATGCAGCTTTTACACATGAAGCATAGACTTCTATACAACCAGAGGAGTTGCCCCCTGGTGGTCAGTAGAGATAATGCAGCATTGTGGTCAGTAGAGAGAATGCAAGTTTTAAGACATAAAGGACCTGCTTTATTTCACCTGCTCTCTGCTAATTCTAGAATTAGCCAAGAGTTGACCTCTTAGGGCTTTCGTACTAATTCCTGTTCCCATTTACTTCTCCCTCATTTATCTTTTTACATGAATAGACTTCAATAGTTGGA
This sequence comes from Cottus gobio, assembly GCA_023566465.1. Lineage (NCBI taxonomy): Eukaryota > Metazoa > Chordata > Actinopteri > Perciformes > Cottidae > Cottus > Cottus gobio. The sequence goes on from CM042236.1 coordinate 701,112, forward strand.
ATGTCCAAGCCTGATCATTGAAGGAGCACAACTTGAGTGCTATAAACTTCACTAAGTAGCATTAAGCACACAGTTAAATCCAACTAATATTCTGCTCTGCTGGATACCGTTTAATACATTTTAAGCCAGAACAAATAAAAAACCTGAGCTTTGGTTTGATGTCTGATCAGTGAAGGAGTGAAGACCAACTTTTCTAGAGCACAAAGACAACAATATCATTATGGTTAGCAAAAGGCAGTTTAAACAAAGGAAGCCCAACCAATTACCATTTGGAAGAGAAATTATGAAAATGGTCACCTCAAACAAGCCACCAGTCGTTGCTCAGGGTTGATTGCTTCTCTGGATGTGTGGGGTGAGCATCCCCTCAAACTGTTCCACAGGGATCGTAACATATTGCCTTAGGTGACTGAGGTGCAGGCGTAGTTCCTGGATCAGCTGATAGTGTTCCATGTTCTTTGTTCCATGTGCCTGTACAAAATTGGATAAACCCAGAATATTTTTCTTCTTCCTCAGGAAATGAAGGAGTCACTGCTTGATTTTTTCTCTTGCAAAAACCTTTTTTGTTTTTGACAAAAATAGAAGGGCTGCACGGTGGTGTAGTGGCTACCACTGTCGCCTCACCGGGCCGGGTTCGGTTCCTGGTCTGGGCGGGCCTTGGAGTTGGCATATTCTCTCTGTGTCAGCGTGGGTTCTCTCCGGGTTCTCCAGCTTCCTCCCACAGTCCAAAGACATGCTGTCTCTATATGTGCCCTGCGATAGACCGGCGACTTGTCCAGGGTGTACCCTGCCTTTGCCCGATGACAGCTGTGATCGGCTCAGCGCCCTGCAACCCTAAAACAGGAAAAGTGGTTCGGATGATGGATGGATGGATGGATGGAGCATCAACCAAGTGCTGAAATCCTACATCCCAGGGAGCAAAGGCGTGGAGCTCAAGTATAACATGGAGACAGTAGAAGAACCAAGCTGAAGCCCTGTCTCATTTCAAGCACCTTTTATTCCTGTTGCCACAGCACATTGATCCATAAACACTGATATACATACAGACTTGGCATATGTAATACATACACATTTGATACCTTTACATAAACACAAAGACACACATCTTAACACAAGCTTGCTCTCTGTACCTCACACTAATGCAAACTCATGCGGTATCGTATAGTATTATTTCTCTGAGCCTTTAATGATAACCTTGAACAATGCAATGCTGGTAACTGCAACATAATATCTATTGATTCCATCCAGTGTGATTTCCTTGAGTAGCTTGGGCTGAAATGACTTGTGTGTTCAGAACTGAGCATTTCAAACAGACTGCCGTATACCTCAGCAGCAATCAATCAGCCTTAATCCAAAACCAATTTACTCCGCCTGAAGAGGAAAATATCTTTTAATCTCTTGCCGACAATCTCTGATTGCGGTGCAGAGCATCAGTTGACAGTCACACTGTGCCGCTTAGAATAGGATGTTTACATTGGATTTGTGGTTGCCATTTTTACATACACATGAATGAATAGTCAATGTAATACCTGTGAGTACAGTTTTTCCCTCACTGATGATGGGAGATTGCTTTCCACAACATCTTTTCCAATAGCATATCCTGTTCCCTCTTCCCAGACACTGTAGCAAAAATGGTCATCGCACAGACACACACACGTGCAGAGCTATATTCCTTTTGTATAAATTTGTATAACAATCTCACTCTGGATTAAAGATTTCAATATGAACATGAATCTTCATAATATTCATTGTACCTCTGACATCAAGCATCTGCTGTGCACATGGATTGCTTGTGTTGTCCTCCAGGTCACCTGTGTCAGGAGCAGGATAATAGTCATGCCGAACCCATTATAACCTCTGACAGTTGTGATGTTTGCGTCTCATCGGTCTCTGTTAGCCGTGTGAATAGATGTGCACCAATGTGGGGAAATGGCTGAGTAAGAAATGACCAAGTGGTAAAATTGTGATTATTACTGGAGGTTGGTGGAGCTTGAGAAGAGGAAAGATATATAGAAAAATAAGTAAATCAAAATGACAACACAATATTATTAATGATAACAATCATTTCAAGCTGAGGAAAATGTAAACTGCAGTTGTTTTTACAACACAGAGTTCAGCATCAGCTCCAGCAGTTTGAGCTCTGCAGCAGATGGTCACCATGCAGAGACTTCCTCTGTATCCACAACACTAATGAGAGGACAGCAACAACATCACCATCTCCTCTGGCTACCAACAATAATGTGTCAGTCAGCCGTTGTAGTGCATCCTTCTGAGCCACTCAGTAACAAAACTAATTGAGGGCCACATGTAAGCAAGTGGTTCTTGCTTTAGAGGAGCGCAGGGAGGGAGTCGTACAAATGAGCCCCCCTGGAAGGGAGCTCAGCCGAGCCACGGTCAAGCAGAACATCGCCACGTAGAACAAGCCAGGGACAGCTCGCCCAGTGGACCCAGCAGTCTCAGCAGCCAGGACCCGCTGTGTGTCGGAGGTGTGGATGGCACTCAAGCTACCGCATGGCATGCAAGGGCTAGATGCTGTTAGCAGTGTAGTAATATCTGGTTATTAGATGGGAAAATTATGGCATAAAAGTAATAACAAGGTGTTCATTTGAAGCAGGCATTAAATGACACTGGTTCTCGGGGGTGTTAGTTATTATATGTTGGCAATGCAACTTGTTAAAATCACTTACCAAACAATTTAGCTACATTGTTAATTTCCCGTAGTATTTCAGCCTGGTCTCTTAACCCTAGAACACTAACGTCGGGTGATTTTCACCCGAGCGATTATATTTACGTTATTTTCATTGTGTTGCTTTTTTCTGAGTTGCGCGGGTCCTTGTGTAGCTTCCTGCTTCTCACTGACGTTACTGAAGGTGGGCGTGTCTCTCTGCTCCGATCCCTGTTTTTTTCAACAGGCAGGTGTTCGGGTGATTTTCACCCGACGTTAGTGTTAGAGGGTTAAAAAAATTTCGGATGGGTTTTTACATTGACATATGACTTTTCCTTCACAGAACAAGGCTCACATGTCCCAGGAACATGTGGACCAAATAACAACTTCATAGCTCCATTATTTATGTTTTTAATCGTGTTTTATTGACAATTTCCTCATTTTTCACGCGGTTTTTGGACTTTTTTCACGGTCCTACCATGATATCTGTTTTTCATTTTATGAGAAATGATATAGGTTAAAATAATAGAAGAGGGCTTCAATTTACCTTGTATAGTTGTATTTTAACATATTTTGATCAGAAGTATTTTTTATCAGGTATTTTATGTCGGGTGAAAATCACCCGACGTTAGTGTTAGTGTGACTATTTTTAACGTTAGTGTTCTAGGGTTAAGGTTCCCAGACAGAAACTGCCTCCTAGATGCCATTTCAATGGAAACCCGTTTTCTCCCAGATGACGTTTGTGTGTCCAGAGGAGGTCAGGGTGGGCGGACGGGTCAAACAGTGGCATCCAAGATGCCACTGTCTGTGTAGCATGTGAAACCAAAGGCACATGAAACCATTTCATCATCAAGATTCAAGCTGCTTTACAAACATACTCATTTCAAGTCAAATCATGATCTTTGACCAAGTTTAACAGTAGTTTCCTTGCCTTAACCCAACCAAGTCACGTTTGTTAACCAACTTGACAAGATTTATATAAAACGCAACTGAGAAAGTAGTTTTAAGGTAATATAATTTTTTATTTTGGGTATTTTAGATGTAAAGATGAAAAAAACCTAAGTTGATGTTGTCTTCCCTAAAAATGTTGTGTTCTCTTTCAAAACTTTTAATTGTGCCTAGCAATTTCACTTCACAGCAAATTTCCTCAGAATAAAAGTGTCATCTCCATAGTGTTATTTGAACAGAAACCTTAAACCATGCACAATAAAATGCCCAAATTGTAAACAAAATACCCATAATATATGCTTTCTCCTCACACTATTATTTACTCTAGCTGTGTAAAGAAACATAGTCAGAAGAAGTCGTCGTGTAGCCTACAGTATGCCGACCATGGTGACCACTGTTTAGCTTTGCTTTTAATCGTCATTGTAAGTCTTAAGCAATTGAATGTGTCACACACAGTCCTATATTCTGTGTCTGGAGAATAATTTGACCAAAAATTGTAACAGCCTGTGGTCGTACAGTAATGGGCTCACATACATTTGACCACAGACCATTATTTGACATTTTTGTTTTGAAATATTGTGCGACAATAACTAAGCCCATAACATCAAAACCGGAAGGTTCATCCTCTGTGGAGCATGAAGCAAGTTACATTTTTGTTGGGTGGTGGCAGGCCGAGTCAGCTTAAAGGGTTCACCCTGGGGTCAACAAAAATCCAACAATTGCAAATGTGATGGAAAACCAATCATCATTGAGATTGTCTCGATAGTGGGAGCTTGATACTGAAGGTAAAGGCAGATCCAGCATCTACTTCTCAATCCAGCACTTTCTGCACTGGCCAATATACAAACACACATTTGTAGTAGTATACGAGCACTTTGGGTTATCTTTTCAAGTACATGTATTTGGAACAAGGACAGTTAAAGGAACTGGATACCAAGGTTTGGAGAAACTGAAAGACCACAGTGGTTATTCCTCTATTATCCAATTAAATATTGGAGTATGGTTTGCTTTCCTATTGATCATAAAGGAGGTCAAAGAAGTTGAGTTCAACAATAGTTGATGTAAGTAGCAAGAAGTGTAACACCTATTGACTGGATGAATAATGAGCTTAACATATGTCAATAGTGAGGGCAGACAGTGTCCTCCACCCAATACAGCCTGCCCACCCTCGCTTTCTCTCTGTGTCTCAGCTACCAAGCAGAGGAACGCTTGATTAAGAGGAGGCTTGTGGGTGGCGGTTGTTTTACTCCCTATTGATCCTCGGAGCACAACTTTCCATCATGCAGAGAAGGCCAGGGCCAAAGACGACAGCTAATTAAGATGGCTAATCACTTCATTTCACAACGACTGCAGGCTTTGTCACTCTTCCTCACAGCACCTGTTGTTTGGTGTCAGCGGCACGATAGAAAAAGCTGGGAATTTCAAACATTACTGATTTGCAGAAATGGTGAGAAAATCAGGGGCAAAAGGGTGGTATACGATTCAAGACAGGCCTTATAAGTCTGCAGTTCTAGGAGGAAATGTCCATTTAACAATGGAGGTCTGATAACCTGACACAAAGAGCCTAGGAAGCTATGCTAGGCCATACATACAGCACTGTAATTGGTCATGACACATGTTGATGCCTTTTGAACAAAGATTGCCGGCATTGAAATATTCAAAATGAAGTGGAAGTGACGTAATATACAGTAGATCATGAATATGATTGGTTACACTGAGGGACATATCAAATAAAAATCAAGTTTTATTGTTCGAGCATTAAACCAGACTGTACTCCCCAAGAAACGTTAGTAATTGTAAACTGTGAAAGCAGAATGTTACGACCCATACGTAAGGCCATACGTAGTAATTATGACATGAGCACATTACTTTCACCCAGGAGACCGCCGCTCTTGTTCCTCGTGAAACCATGTTAGCGCTGATTTGTTTAATTTCATACCAAGCTTACGTACGTACATAACCTAATTGAAGTAACAAACACATTTATTTTGAACAATGATCTTTTGCTCAACGTAACCAAGCCGTTTTATTGCCTAAACCTAATCAAGTATCTACGTTAACCACGTGTATAGGCCAGTGGGAGCCACCAGCAGGAGCCACCTGCTCATCAGGACTAACTAACATTCATACACACATTCATACACCGTAGGTACAGCTACGGGAGCAATTTTGGGTTAAGTGTTTAGCCCAAGGACACATCGACATGGACTAGTGGAGCCAGGGATCGAATCGTAGCTGGTGGGTGGGCCTGGATGAGACGTCACCTCGCTAGCGAGGAAAGGGCCAGAGCTGGTGCTGGAACCAAACTCCTGGAAAAGGTTTGGACTTTGTCCTTTTCTGGAGATGTCCAGGCTAAGCGCTGCCATGTTGGAGTTTTCCTCGTAGAACGAGAGGGTCGCACCCCTGCTCCGGCGGGTTCCGGGTTGCAGTTTGGAGTATCCGGCCTTCTTGGAGTAGGTCAGGGGTATTCAACTAAAATTCTGCGAGGTCCAGTTCGAGAGAATTTTCTCATGCAAAGGTCCGGAACATCACAATAATGTCACATTTGTGCTATATGATTTTGTGCCATATGTATTGAAGTAGCTAACAGTTGTATTAACGTCTATAAGTAGTCAAAAACTGACTGTAAAATTAAATAAAGTTGAATTAATTAACATCCAAACAATATTTCATTTTACAGAATTCCTTGAAAAATTATAAATAATACATACTCTAATAATACATATATTATCTTCTCTTATCAGAATCAGAATCAGAACCATTTATTGCCATGTTTGTTTTCACATTCAAGGAATTTGTCCTGGCGGAAGGTGCATACATTTAACATTTAACAATACACATTTCAAGGCATTTCTGTTGCTCCTGTATGTTGTCAGATGGGTCTTATAATTCACAAATGCACACATAACAATTGAAAAATATATTTGATTTACAAATGCACACAGAAGGATTTACAAATAAATTTGACAAATAAATTTGACTCACAATTTGAGCTAATCAGATGTCGCCCTCATTTCAACTAATCACATCACTGCCGTCCTGCCGTTGCAGAAGCAGCTCTGGAGGCGGCCGTCATTCAAACGCAGTTGTGCGACTACGGATAATATTATGAACCCAGACACGGGGGCGTTTGATGGTCCGACGTTTGAGGGACTTCCACAACAAGTATAAAGCAGAACTAGTGGTTACTTCAATATATATTTAAACTATATGTGGTTAAATTGCGGCATTCACTTAATTTGTGCCAGAAAGGGGGCGTGGCTTATCTCCGTGAACGCTGATTGTCTTTTGCGACGCGGATTTTCGCGTTCGGTGTGAACATACTATAAGTGTACCTGGTACCAGAACACCTTAGGCCGGAGATCAATGATCAACTTTGTAATTGTATCATCTGATCTGCGGCCGTATGTTTTGGACACTCGGGTGAAGAGAGGAGCAGAGCTGTCAACTGATCACCACCTGGTGGTGAGTTGGATCAGATGGCGGGGGGAACCAGCTAGAAAGACCTGGCAAGCCCAAACGTGTAGTGAGGGTGAACCGGGAACGTCTGGCACTGGTAGAAGAGAAAGAGAAGCTGTCAAGCTGAAGAAGGAGGCCTTTCGGGCTTGGTTGGCCCAGGGGTCTCATGAAGCAGCTGACAGGTACTGGCAGGCCAGAAGGGCTGCAGCTGTGGTGGTCGCGGATGCTAAAACCCTGGCATGGGAGGAGTTCAGGAGAAGGACTTTCGGTTGGCCTCAAGGAGGTTCTGACAAACTATCCCCAGGGCCTAACCCAGGCTGTTATCAGAGGCGGAGGGGAAATGCTGACCAAGACGGCGGATTTCTTCCCGGTCGTGGAACAGTGGACCAGCTCTTTACCCTCGCAAGACGGGGTCCTGGGAGTGTGTTGGAGAAGGCTTTTGACCGGGTCCTTCTGGGGATTTTGTGGGGGGGTGCTGCTGGAGTATGTGGTGCCGGATTTGTTGCAACGGGCCATCCGGTCTCTGTACAACTGCAGAAGGGGCTGTGTATCTGTTATGGTTTGTCTCTGATCTCAAGTGCACGACACAAACCAGCGTACTGTTAGCCCGGAAAAAGGCGTTGTTTATTCCACCAACAAACAGAAAGTGCAACGTCCAAAAACAACAAACAAAAAACAACTGTCCTAAAACTGACAGCAACAGGTAACAACCTCAAATGTCCTGCACGCTTGCCTCCTTAAATGTCAGCGTGACTTACTCTGGCTTCCTGCTCAGTCCGTACTCCTCACGTCCTACGTGCTTCGTTAAGCACCTCAGCATGTAGCCGTATCTCTTGGCACGTCCCCACGTCTGACGCTCTCTGCTGGCTTGCCTTTATCCTCGGCCGCCCTGCTGATGATCCACAGCTGCGGGGAACGCCGATTGCTCTCAGGTGTGCGCCAGCCCGCGCCCCGCTCGTTCCCATCGCCTGGCGCGCAGCTCCCTGGCCGCGCGCGCTGAAGTCTCGGGTGCCTCCGCGTCTCCTGGTCGTGGGCGAGCTGGTGATTCCCCAACAGTACCCCCCGTCTACGGGAGCCTCCTGGCGACCTACCCGGCTTCTCAGGGTGGGCCCGATAGAATGCCTCCAGCAGGCCAGGGTCCATGATCTGCCGGCGTGGCAACCAGCTCCGCTCCTCCGGCCCGTACCCTTTCCAGTCCACCAGGAACTGGTACCCCCTGCCACGCCGACGCACGTCCACGACCCGACGAACCGTCCACTGGGGGTGACCGTCCACAAATGTGGGTGGCGGGGGGGCCGGAGCCGATGGCATCAACGGGCTGAGGACGACGGGCTTGACCTTAGAAACATGGAATACAGGGTGAACAGGCATCGACGCGGGCAGTCGTAACCTTACCGCCGCCGGATTCACCACCCTCGTCACTTCATAGGGCCCCACAAACCGGGGACCCAATTTCTTGGCGTCCGGAAGTGCGGGGAGGTCCTTGGTGGACAACCAGACCCTCTGCCCTGGCTGGTAAACTGGGGCTGGTGTGCGGCGACGGTTGGCCCCCCGGCTGCTCCGATCCGTTGCCCGGACGAGGGCGTCCCTGGTGGTACCCCAGACGCGGCGACACCTGTCCAGGTGGGCCTGCACGGACGGAACCGCCACTTCCGGGTGCTGCGCAGGAAACAAAGGCGGCTGGTACCCCAACGCTGCCTCGAACGGGGAGACGCCGGTCGCCGAGTTCACCAGGGAGTTGATGGAATACTCCACCCAGGGGAGGAACCGGCACCAGGCAGACGGGGTCCTGGCGGCCATGCAGCGGAGCGCCGACTCCATGCTCTGGTTGGTCCTCTCTGTCTGGCCGTCAGTCTGCGGGTGATAACCAGAAGAGAGACTGGCAGCAATACCCAACACCTTGCAAAACGCCCGCCATACCTGGGATGTAAACTGGGGCCCCCGGTCCGAAACGATGTCCTGCGGGAGGCCGTGGAGCCGGAACACGTGGGCCATCAGCAGCTCCGTCGTCTCTGCAGCCGAGGGGAGCTTGGGAAGGGCCACCAGGTGGACCCCCTTGCTGAAGCCGTCCACCACCGTCAGCAACACGGTCCTCCCCTGGGAGGGCGGCAGCCCGGTAACAAAGTCCAGGGCGATGTGGGACCACGGACGGCTCGGGACGGGAAGGGGCTGCAGCAGCCCGGCCGGCGCCTGATGCGAGGACTTGCTGCGGGCGCACACGGAGCAGGCCTGGACGTACTCCCTCACCTCGCCCCTCATGCTTGGCCACCAGAAGTGGCGGGCCAGGAAGGAGAATGTCCGGTGGACCCCAGGATGGCAGGCCAGTCGGCTGGCGTGGCCCCACTTGAGGACCCGGCCCCGGACCTCCGCCGGGACGAACAACCGACCCGTGGGCATGCCGCTAGGGGCTGGATGATCCCGCAGGGCCCTCCTCACAGCTGCCTCAATCCCCCAGGCGACCCGACCAATCACCAGGGCCTCCGGAACGATGGGCGCCGGCTCCTCCTCGGTCGGACACTCCTCCTGGTACCGGCGGGACAGGGCGTCCGCCTTCGCGTTCCGGGACCCTGGACGATAGGTCAGCGAAAAGTCAAAACGGCTGAGGAACGCGGCCCACCGTGCCTGGCGCCCGTTGAGCCGCCTGGCTGCCCGGATGTAGGTGAGGTTCCGGTGGTCAGTCCATATCACCAACGGTTGCTCAGCCCCCTCCAACCAATGGCGCCACTCCTCCAGCGCCGCCACCACTGCCAGCAGTTCCCGGTTCCCGATGTCGTAATTCCGTTCGGCGGGCAGGAGACGTCGGGAGAAGAAGGCGCAGGGATGTACCTTCTGGTCCCTCCCGGCTCGTTGGGACAGGACTGCCCCCAGCCCGGAGTCCGAAGCGTCCACCTCCACTATGAACTGCCTCGCCGGGTCGGGGTGCAGTAATACAGGGGCGCTGGTGAACCGCCGCTTCAGATCCTGAAACGCCGCCTCCGCGGTGGAGGTCCAGGTGAACGGCTGGGCGGGGGACGTCAGGCTGGTCAAGGGAAGCGCCACGGCGCTATAATTGCGCACAAACCGCCGGTAGAAATTGGCGAATCCCAGGAACACCTGCAGGTCCCTCCGGGAGCTCGGAGTGGGCCAGCCCACTACTGCCTGGATCTTTCGTGGATCGGCCCGGACCTGTCCTCTCTCAACGATGAACCCCAGGTACTCCACCGAGTCGGCGTGGAAGAGGCACTTCTCTGCCTTCACATATAGCTGGTTCTGAGGCAGACGCTGGAGTACCCGCCGCACGTGCTGGGTGTGCTCGGCGAGGGTCTGGGAGAAAACCAAGATGTCGTCCAGGTAGACCACGACGAACTCCTCCAGCATGTCCCGGAGCACGTCGTTCATCAACGCCTGGAAGACCCCCGGGGCGTTGGTCAAACCGAACGGCATCACCCGGTACTCATAGTGCCCCCGGGGCGTCTTGAAGGCGGTCTTCCACTCATCGCCCTCACGAATCCGCACCAGGTGGTAGGCGTTCCTAAGATCCAGCTTAGTAAAGATGGTAGCCTGGGTGAGGGGCTCCATGGTGGAACCCATGAGAGGGAGAGGGTACCTGTTCTTGATGGTGATCTCGTTCAACTGCCGGTAGTCGATGCAGGGACGGAGGCTGCCGTCCTTCTTCTTGACAAAAAAGAACCCAGCGGCCACCGGAGAGGATGAGGGACGAATCAACCCTGCCGCCAGGGACTCAGTTATGTAGGCCTCCATGGCCCCCTTCTCCGGCAGGGACAGGCTGTAAAGACGACTGCCGGGCAGGGGGGCCCCCGCACGAAGATCGATGGCGCAGTCGTACGGCCGGTGTTGGGGAAGGCACTGTGCTCGAGCCTTACTGAAAACCTCCCCCAGGTCATGGTAGGCCGCAGGCACCGACGACAGGTCCGGAGGCGGGCCCCGGGCAGCATCTTGGGGCGCCCTGCCTGGAGCAGACCCGAGGCACTGGGCGTGGCAGGCGGCTCCCCACTCCAGAATGGTCCCAGATCTCCAGGCAATGCGAGGCTCGTGCTGCAACCGTGCAACCGTGCCCAACACCACCGGAGCCGCCGGAGACTGGAACAGGTAGAACTGGCGAGTCTCGACATGGTTGCCTGCCACCGTGAGGACCATGGGACGGGTACACCGAGTGACCTGGGCCAACCGCCGATCATCCAGGCCGAACGTCTCACGTGGCTCCTCCAGCTCCATGGTCGGGATCCGGGCCTCCGCGGCGAACGCGGCGTCCATGAAGCAGGCATCCGCCCCGGAGTCGATGAGAGCCCCCACCTCAACGTGTCGGTCCCCCCAGGCCAGGCTGATACTCACATGCCGGACCGGCGGTGCAGATGCTCGGGAGTCGGTGAGGCGACTCACTAGAACCTCCCGTGGTTCTAGTGAGCCTGGTCTTTTGGCTGAGCGGGGCAGTTGCGACGGAGATGGCCCCTCTGGCCACACAACCAACATAGTCCTGCCCGAAACCGGCCCTCCCGCTCGGTCGGCCCGATGCGTGTGCGTCCCAGCTGCATCGGCTCCTCCCCTGCTGCCACCTGGACCGAGGTTGGGACCTCCCGGCTAGGAGGGCCCAGTTGGAACGCCCCGGAGAGACTCTCCCAGGCACTGGAATTGCTGAGGGCTCGGAACTCTCCTCCTGGGGGTCCGCTCCCGCCTCCGTTCCTCGAACCGCTCGTCGATGCGCAGGGCGAGCGCCACAAGCTCGTCAAACGTGGCGGGCTCCTCCCGGGTTGCGAGCTGGTCCCGGACGGCCTCACTAAGCCCCGCCCGGAAGGTGACCCGCAGGGCCGGATCATTCCATCCGCTCTCCGCAGCGGCCAGTCGGAACTCCACTGCGTAATCAGCCACCCGGCTACTCCCCTGCCGGATGCTGGCTAGTTGAGCTCCGGGCTCCGGGCCTCGGGTTGGATGGTGGAACAGCCACCGGAGCTCTGCCACGAATTCCTGGTAGGTGTGCCGGAATCCCACTCCTCGAGTCCAAGCCGCCGCCGCCCACTGCGCCGCCCTGCCGGTGAGTAGGTTCGTGACATAGGCGATCCTGGCGGCGTCCGACACGAACCGGCTGGGTTGGTGAGTGAATACCAGCTCACACTGCATGAGAAAAACGGCGCAGGTCTCGAAATCCCCCCCGAACGGCCGCAGGCTGGCCAGGCATGGTTCCGGAGACGACGAAGTCGGGCCGGGCGTCGGGCCGGGCGTCGGCACTGGCGCGGGTTGCTCCCGTGGGGGAGTGGAACGGGCCTCCGTCAGTGCCCGAAGCTGGGCCAGTACCTCCGTGTGTTGCGCCGCCGACGCCGTCTGGAGTCGTGTCATGTTCTCCATTGACCTGCTAATACTCTGGACCTGCTCCTGGAGAGTCTGTATGGCAGTTGCTGCTGCTTGCAACTGATGAGTGTGGCCATCCGTCACCACCAGCTGCTGCTCCAGTACGGTCCGGTACGTTGGGTTTGTGTCGGCTGAGATCTCCATGGTGGGGACGTACTGTTATGGTTTGTCTCTGATCTCAAGTGCACGACACAAACCAGCGTACTGTTAGCCCGGAAAAAAGCGTTGTTTATTCCACCAACAAACAGAAAGTGCAACGTCCAAAAACAACAAACAAAAAACAACTGTCCTAAAACTGACAGCAACAGGTAACAACCTCAAATGTCCTGCACGCTTGCCTCCTTAAATGTCAGCGTGACTTACTCTGGCTTCCTGCTCAGTCCGTACTCCTCACGTCCTACGTGCTTCGTTAAGCACCTCAGCATGTAGCCGTATCTCTTGGCACGTCCCCACGTCTGACGCTCTCTGCTGGCTTGCCTTTATCCTCGGCCGCCCTGCTGATGATCCACAGCTGCGGGGAACGCCGATTGCTCTCAGGTGTGCGCCAGCCCGCGCCCCGCTCGTTCCCGTCGCCTGGCGCGCAGCTCCCTGGCCGCGCGCGCTGAAGTCTCGGGTGCCTCCGCGTCTCCTGGTCGTGGGCGAGCTGGTGATTCCCCAACAGTATCCTCAGTAATAAATCAGACACGTTCCCGGTGGGTGTTGCCCTCCGGCAGGGGAGCCCTTTCTCACCGGTCCTGTTCATGACTTTCATGGATAGGATATCTAGGCGCAGCCGGGGAGGTGGAGATTGTCAGACTGTGACCTCACTGGGGCATTTTGCAGCCGAGTGTTAAGCAGCGAGGATGAGAGTCAGCATCTCCAAATCTGAGGCCATGTTGCTCTGCCGTTGGATTGCTTCATCCAGGTGGGGATGGAGTGCATTTAAGGGATCATCAGATTTATTTCCAACATTTTTTTCAAACTATCAAAATCACTATTTGCCACAAAATACTAAATTTCAAACTAAACATGATAATTCCCTTCAAATGACTATGACAAAAAAAAGAGCCCACAGATAAATGTAATCCCACAATCCCACAGGCAGAAGGGACCCGAGAACACAGCATGTCATGGTAAGCGTGGTGAGCACCACTTTGTGGCCTAATGTACAGACCTGTGAGGGTTTGATGGGAACCGTGTCGTCGAGCTGCAAATTAGGCATGTAGCTCATGCTGCGTTAGGGTTCAAAGCCCCTCAGGATGAGCGGGCTCTAACTCAGACGCAGCACACGGTAGAGGATAACATGGTTGATGTACAAGAAAAGTCTTTACATCTCACTTCGTTGTCTTCTTTTTTTATTTTCATATTCTTTCGCAGAGAGCGCCACTCCTCTTCCTCCTCCTCCTCCTCCTCCTGCTCCTTCATGTTTTAATTGACTGCTCTCTCAGAGTGTCAAGGGACCCGGCACAACAGTTTGCCAATCCCCCTGTGATCATCACACCCCAACCCAGCCTCAGAGGGACTCGGGTACCGCTGATATCCGTGTGTCGCCTGCAACAACCGCCTAGGAATAAATTGTCGAGACGAGCTTGTTATACAGTAAGAATCCAGGAGGAAAGCAAGTCACCTCCGTCCTTTTCAGAATCACTCTCCGTGAGGTATTGGATGCTGTTCTTTATGTCAAGTGGACTTATTCTGATTATCAGAGAACAGGGAGCCAAACATTACTCAACCAGTGAAGGTGGATGATTGTATTTATGCATGGCAGGCACAAGACCACCCAGTGCAGCATTTTTTCTTCTTTCTTTCCACCAAAGTGATGTTGATAACAGGGAACTCCATCTCGAAAGTTGACCCCAGCCTCGATGTCACTCCCATCATTTATTGGCTCTTTTGACCATTCTGAAAAGTGATTCTTTTAGTGTGTGCTGAGATAAACACAGCGGAGCTAAGCTCCAACCAGCGCTTATGAAAGGAAACTGTAAGGGAATGATTTCCCACCTGGATTCAGCCTGGATAAGCAGTTTGAAAACGGCAGCAGCGCCTTGCGCCCAGTCGACTATATTATTGAGTATGTGCATGCGAGGCCGCAATATTGCATCGCTTCTTCATTGTCTGAAGCAGAAGTGCCACTGCACCACACCTTGACTGGGGGGAAAAAAGAGTGTGAGAAGTTGAGTTAAATCATGCCAAGTTGAAGAACATACAAAGTTAGTGAGAGATTATAGCTAGAGTCACTTCACATCAGGCGGATCCACCAGGGAGCTTGATGGAAACAGGAGAAACAGGAGGAGCCGTCTTCTCACTCTTATCCATGGGGGGGGGGGGGGGGGGGGGGGGGGGGGGTGATATGCTGGTAAAAAAAGAAAGGGAATCACAAAGGATAAGGCTGAGAGATCCAGGGCTTCGCTACACATCGGTCCTGTCATCTTCTGTAGCCATTTTGATATTTCCTCCCCGTCCTAGGCTCCCTTCAGATTGGCTAAGGGCTGTTTTCAAATGCACTCCACTCATCAGTGTGGGGGAGGTTTAGAAAATTCCAAAATAGTCGACTGATAAAAAAGGAGAACGGGATATTTAATATCCTTACATGTCAGGTGTCAGTTGTCGAACAGTCTGTAGCTGTCTATCTTTGGATGAGAATTTGTTTTAGCGCTACTGATGGTGACACGTCTAATAGGCATTTAGCTATCATTGTTGCTTTGACTGTACCGCTGGATGCTGAAGTAGGCGATGAAACGTTGGCACATTTTCAAAGCCGGATGAAACCGCGTGGTGAAAAAAGGCTGAGAGGAGGCAGGATAATTGGACTCCTATGGATGGGAAAAACCACGGGATGTGGCAAATCGGAGTGACGAGCCCTGCGACAGGACACGTTAAATGGAGCTAGGTCATCTGTGAAGGCTCCAGTTGCAAGGAGGACGACACAGTGTTGTTGTGAGCGTTTCCAGCTCCATCTTGAAGTAAAGGCCCGGGCCACCAAGAGGAAGCTGCTGCTGCTGACTCACCTGCTTCTCTTTCATTTTTAGAGATTGTTTTCCCCACATTGAGAGCTGGTTGGTTGATCCCTCCCCCCTGTATGCACAGAGTGGGCAGATGGCTGTCCACAGAGTCGTACCTTCCCTGTCTTTACTGGTGGCAGCACAACTGCAAACAAACGGGATGTCTTCAGATTGCCCTTCAGTCATTCTCCAAAGCAAGGAGCAATAATCTCTGCTGTCTGACAGGGAACTTCACAGAAACTGTCGTCCTGGAATAATTGCCTCAAACAAATTAGCTCTTGAAGGTCCATTAGGCCGCATTGTTCCCATAAAATAGTGTGTGATACTGAGGGTTGCTCCAGAGGGCCTGTGAGAAACAGATGGGCCAAGTTGTCCGCACTTTAATACGAGGATTCAAACACTTTCCACTGTCCTCAATTTAAAGTTTTCCATTAAATACTAAGGTGGTAGTCCAGTAGTATGCAAGATTAGCTATGGATAGACAGGCAGGCAGGCAGGCAGGCAGGCAGGCAGGCAGGCAGGCAGGCAGGTAAATACATACACACATCTGTATGCATGATCTCCCCACAGGCTTATTTGTGGTGATAAGAATCCCTTTGACATCCCCTTTAATCAGCCTTTGCACATATGGTGCAAACTAATTTCATATTTCAAAATGTCCAATGCTATTAGGAGTTATGTCAGGGTTTAATGTCATTTGAGGCCCATTTACTGCAATTGCATTTATAACCCAGCTACTCTATTCAAAATGTTTTATGTTGCACCCTAATTAATAAGCATAAGCTCATTATGAAGAGATGTACAGTGTATTATTATGATATAATCAATGCATTAAGGTATAAATGCATGTCCAGCGTACAGAACCAGCACAGCTAATGTATATCAATAGGTTTTCATATAAAAAATTTTTGTTTACAATTACAAACGTGTATTTATTTATATATTTCGTTGTATAAATCTAGTCAGACAAGATGATGTAGATCTGTCCTATTCATGGATATTTTATTGTCATTATGCAAACAATTCAGTTGTAGCCCTTTAGCTAAACAAGAACAACACGGCAAACAAAAGAAAAACAGAAGTCCCTTCCTGGACTGATTTACAGCAAATTACATGAAACCTATGAAACATCTTGGGTTGAATGATGCCTTACTATATGATGCAGATACAAAACTGAGTTACCTGCACTGTAAAACATTTCAGGCCAGTTCAACTTACAAACGAAAGTTCGCCTGCTGCCTTGAAAAAGCGATTTCACTCAACTTAAAAATTTCCTTTGATTCAACTAGGAAATGTAAGTTCATAAGGTTGATGTAACTACAACGAGCTAGTTGTCTCAACATGATGAGTCAAGTTGTCAGAGTTAAGTGAACTTTTAGTCCCTTGTTGTTTAAACTTGATCCACCAAGTTAAAATAACTTGTACAACTTGCCATTTTAAGTTAAGATGACTTACATCACAAATTTGTTTCAACTTGCATATAAATGTTATTTTGACTGATAATTGAAAGTGTGCTTGCTTTATAAAAACGAAATGACCAATAATTCTTGATTCTGTTAAAAATATATAACATTTATTGGAAGAAAATATACACAGACTGAAACATTGGCTACAAGTACATCTCAACACATTCAAATATACATGTGTTAAATACATGTTTCCCACATACAAGTGGAGGCACTCTGACAGACACTGACAGTATGTGTGGTTGTACAATGACAAATGAGAGATAATTACAACAAGTTCATACGTTTTCAATATAAACATAAGAACATTGTAAACACCCCAAAAAATGGATACACACAACTTAATTGCATACTTTCAAAAAAAGGGAAACATAATTAGAGACAGCTGGAGATAAGGTAGTGTGGCTGTGAAGAGGCAATATGTGGGACACTGAGAACTTTACAAAAATCCATATAATACATTTTTATAAAAATTTATTATATGTTTAATTTCTAAAACACAATTCTAACAGCCCCACAAAAGGTGTTACATGTCAAAACAACCAATCTACAGTTTAGAAGAGTTTTAGTCTAAAGCTTGACTTTGATATGTGCTCTAATTGTTTTACTGGCTATATTTATAATTATTATTATAATCTGGGGCAACTGTGGTTCAGTGGTAGAACAAGGACGTCCTTCAATCAGAGGATCGGTGGTTCGATCCCCAGCTCCGCTAGTCCATGTCGATGTGTCCTTGGGCAAGACTCTTGACCTCTCTTGTGTGACTGTTAGTTAGTGATGGGCAGGTGGTACCTTGCATGGTAGCTCCTCCCATCAGTGTGTGAGTGGGTGTGAATGGGTGAATGATGACATGTAGCATTAAAGCTTTGAGTGGTAGGAAGACTTGAAGAGAGATATAAAATATACAGTCCATTTACCATTTATCTGAGCAGTTTGCTTCTGAGCCCATGGAATCTTGCTGAGCACTGGTCCGGTTTAATGTTCATGAAGGAACTCAAAGGTGTCGTTCATATTACGGGGGCACTCCAGGTTAAGGCAGTAGATTGTGGCCATCAACATGGCAAAGCCTGTGGTACGTCTGAGCTCGTGTTGGATGATCTTCTCTGCTACTTCGGCCACATCGAAGACTGTCAAAGGACCTGGAGACATATAAAGACATTCACATCTTAACAGACATCTCCAAAATAGTACTAGTTCAATGTTTGGAGAATCCTTATTAAAAATCTCTAAAACAAAAAAAGGTGAAGGAGACTATTGAAAAGACAGTTTGTAATTATACAAAATCTCTGTAAAAAATAGTGTGGCTAGGGGTAATACAACTAATGAACACAAAACATGTTACCATTGTCACATTACAACCATTGAGTGTAGTAAATGTGTAAATACAGTGTCTTACATCACACATCCGGATATTGTCAGAGGGATCCTTTGAAAGATAGCATGGAAGACCAGGCAGGGCAGCTGTTCTTCGGTTTTGGTTTGCATCCTAGGAAAAACAGATAAGGGTAGATGAATGCAATACCAAAGGTATAATCCTAACTTGAGTCCTAAACACCACCGATGATGATGTCCATGATGATATTTATAATGCTGGATTATTCTTCTTTGTCAATTAGAGGGGAATTCACAAAACTTACATTTCCACGTCAAGTACTGGACATTCTTGATGACATCTGTAAATTAAAAAAAACAAAAGAATTGCATATTTAGTGAAATGAGTTTCAGACAAATAAAACCCACATATATTGGTATTTATTATAAATATAACGTGCATTTACTTTATGCTTCAATTATCAATCTTTTACATTTCTAAATGCTGTCTGCTGTGTGGGTGCAAACATGCACCACGCGGCGCGCATTAATACAAGTAATTACTGGCATACAAACTAAATATCAACCCATTAATAAATACATTTTGCCCACTGACAAAGAGCAAGCAAAGCATGGTCAGTGACTCAGCCTTCAATGTGAATCCCTCAGCCATGACTCTATAGCCTGCTTAATGTTCGTGGATGCTCGTGTTTGGTTAGCTAGCACGCGCAAGCTAGCTAGCTAACCAAACAAGCTAGTTAACCTAACAAGCTAGTTGGCGGGTAATGAAAGAAAATTGCGGTCACTTAATAAAATGAACCAATAGCTTCTAGTTCTACATTAATTACGTTTTATCAACTGCAGGACAAATAAAATAGGTCAACCATTTGTCTTAGAAGTTCATGGGAAAAACTATTAAGGGAAATTGTTAAGCTAGCTGAATATTAAAGCCACACAGTTAGCTAGCCTTTCCAGACCATTGAAAAGCACATTACATTTACAGTTACATTACTAACGTTACCCATGCTATTAATTAAGAAAAATACTTAAAGTCATAATTTAAACTCACCTTCATGTGCCGAAGCAAAGCGAGAGGACTCCTCAGCTCTGTTCAGTCCGCTCTACTTGATGCAGGTGGAAAGTAACGGTGAATTGCTCCGCCTCGATTCACTGGAGGTTGTCAGGTTAATAGACTCCCTCCGCCGGTGGAAATAGTCCTTTCTTGTTTACCACAAAATGCCGATATTTTCATTGGAATTTAAGTATTTGACTTATCTGCAGTGTTTATCCAGTAGATTATGGCTAGGCTTCAACCTGGCCATGGTTTAAAAAAGACAGTTTCCCTAAAACTCAAACATGACAACATTTGTTCTTTTATCCCCCCACTCCCGCCTTTTTCCAGTCTTTTTTTTTTTTTACTGACAACTTAAAGAGCCAAGTTGAATTAACTTGAACAAATTTCAAAGAAGTCAACACAACGCATTACTGGAAGTTTAACTACGTTTAACTTGAACAGTTAAGTTCAAAAGCTAAAACTTATCAGAGCTCTTTGAGTTAAAGAGAAGTAGTAAGTGGAAGTAACTAAACAGGGCTGTGATGTTTTACAGTGTGTATGTGATATACAAATTGGATTTTATTCATAATCTCTCAATGTTCATGTTTGACAGAAACCCAGAAAACCCAGTTGTATTGTGAGCGTGTCTGCTCTGAGGCACTGCACCGCCGCTAGAGAGTGTGCATGTGTGTTTGTATGTTTGTGTCACGGCCCTGAAGAGAGGCTATGAGGACCAGCTGAAGGGAGCAGTGACTGGAATCTCAATGGAGGTTTCAATGTCTTTCTGAGCAGGTGGAAATCAAGCAGCGAGCCACAAACTGAAGGCCCAAAGTCGACATTTTGAGGAAGCTCACCCGACATCTCTTTAGAGTTTGTCTCTTTGCGACAGAAGATCTTTTGAGTACACTTTGGTGCATTTCTACAGAAATATAATACTTGAATGAGCCTGCAGTAAGCACACAGACGGCTAACTTAAACTGCGTGGATCGTGGTTATCTGGATCGTGGTTGTCTGGGTCGTGGTCCATGCCTACTACTCATTGCATGAATAATTTCTGTGATATTCATTGGATGTGCTGTAACTCTGTTGCTTACATCCATCCGGGGAGAGGGATCCTGTCAGGGTTGTGTTCCGGACCCAAAAGCAAACTCGGCACAGCAGGTAATGTATAACAAAAAGGTGTATTTATTGTCTCTCACTCTACTCCAAAACACAAAAACTCAGGCCTTCAGGCAAAACTCCACAAAACGTAAATGCAATGTCCCTCAATGCCAACTTAAGCCCTCAGGCCCGAAGGCAATACTCATCCACACGTAGCTTGTGGCGTAGCGTAGCTCCAGGCGTAGCTCGTGGCGTAGCGTAGCTCCAGGCGTAGCTCGTGGCGTAGCGTAGCTCCAGGCGTAGCTCGTGGCGTAGCGTAGCTCCAGGCGTAGCTCGTGGCGTAGCGTAGCTCCAGGCGTAGCTCGTGGCGTAGCGTAGCTCGTGGCGTAGCGTAGCTCCAGGCGTAGCTCGTGGCGTGAAACCCTCTGGACAGGGGCACTTTCCGTAATAACCCGACAACGGGAGTCCGGGAGGAAACTGCCTTTAACCCGCCGCTGATGAGCCGGGATGAGTTGCAGCTGCGGAGCGCTCTCCTCACACTGCCCCTCCTCTACCTGCACACACACACCCTGGCCGCACCCAGGGTTGCTTTGGCACCCCCTGGCGGTGGTGCCTTGCGGATCCTCACAGTACCCCCCCCTCAACGGACGCCTCCAGGCGTCCATGGCACCACCGGACCAGGGTGGGTGGATGGGGGTCCGGTAGGAGGGCCACAACACTCCTGACGACCACCGGCTCGCGGAGAGAGACCTGGAACACAGGAAAAAAGTCACTGGACCACCGAGCTCATGGGAACGGGCCCCAGGCGGAGACTCAGGAGGACGGGCCGGAGGACGGCCACCAGGCGGAGACTCAGGAGGACGGGCCGGAGGACGGCCACCAGGCGGAGACTCAGGAGGACGGCCACCAGGCGGAGACTCGGGAGGACGGGCCGGAGGACGGCCACCAGGCGGAGACTCAGGAGGACGGCCACCAGGCGGAGACTCAGGAGGACGGGCCGGAGGACGGCCACCAGACGGAGACTCAGGAGGACGTGCCGGCGGACGGGACCAACCAACCCTAGACTCGTGACGGGACCGGACCGGACAGGACTCGTGACGGGACTCAACCGGACGGGACCTAACCGGACGGGACTTGGGACGGGACTTAACCGGACGGACCTCGGGACGGGACTTGGGACGGGACTTAACCGGACGGACCTCGGGACGGGACTTAACCGGACGGAACTTGGGACGGGACTTAACCGGACGGAACTTGGGACGGGACTTAACCGGACGGACCTCGGGACGGGACTTAACCGGACGGACCTCGGGACGGGACTTAACCGGACGGACCTCGGGACGGGACTTGGGACGGGACTTAACCGGACGGAACTTGGGACGGGACTCAACCGGACCCAAGGGACCTATGTCAGCCGGACCGCCGACGGGACTCGAGGGACAAGTGTTGGCCGGACCGGACTGGGGACGGGACTTGACCGGACCCGGAGGACCGGATATTGCCCAAACCTCGATGGGACTCGAGGGACATGTGTCGGCCGGACCGCCGACGGGACTCGAGGGACATGTGTCGGCCGGACCGCCGACGGAACTCGAGGGACATGTGTCGGCCGGACCGCCGACAAGAATCACAGGATACAAGCCGGGCCGGACTGCCGGCAGGGCTTGGGGAACAGGTGGCGGCCGGACCACCGCCGGGACTCGGGGAACAAGGGTCGACCGGACCACCGACGAGACAGGTGTCGGCCGGACCACCGACGAGACAGGTGTCGGCCGGACCGCTGACGGGACTCGGGGAACAAGGGTCGGCCGGACCATCGACGAGACAGGTGTCGGCCGGACCGCCGATGAGACTCTTGGGACTAGGATCGGCCGGGCCACCGACGAGACAGGTGTCGGCCGGACCGCCGATGGGGTTCGGGGAACAAGGGTCGGCCGGACCACCGACGAGACAGGTGTCGGCCGGACCGCCGATGAGACTCTTGGGACTAGGATCGGCCGGGCCACCGACGAGACAGGTGTCGGCCGGACCGCCGATGGGGTTCGGGGAACAAGGGTCGGCCGGACCACCGACGAGACAGGTGTCGGCCGGACCGCCGATGAGACTCTTGGGACTAGGATCGGCCGGGCCACCGACGAGACAGGTGTCGGCCGGACCGCCGATGGGGTTCGGGGAACAAGGGTCGGCCGGACCACCGACGAGACAGGTGTCGGCCGGACCGCCGATGAGACTCTTGGGACTAGGATCGGCCGGGCCACCGACGAGACAGGTGTCGGCCGGACCGCCGATGGGACTGTTGGGGAAGCTGGGACCGGGACTAGCACCGTGGCGGGACACGAGACCGGGGCTGAACGCGACACGGTGGCAGAAACTGGGCTCGGGGCTGGCAGCGGCACAGGGACAGAAACTGGGACCGGGGCTGAACGCGACACGGTGGCAAAAACTGGGCTCGGGGCTGGCAGCGGCACAGGAACTGGGACCGGGACTAGCAAAGGCACGGTGACATAAACTCTGGGAGCTGGAGTCAGCCGGGACGCCGACAGGACACGTGGAGCAGGAGTCGGCCGGGGAGCCGACAGGACACGTGGAGCAGGAGTCGGCCGGGACGCCGACAGGACACGTGGAGCAGGAGTCGGCCGGGACGCCGACAGGACACGTGGAGCAGGAGTCGGTGAAGGCGTCAACAGGACACGAGGAGCAGGAGTCGGTGAAGGCGTCAACGGGATACAGGGAGCGGGCGTGACCGGCTTCTCCACAGCCGCAGCCTGCGCTGGGGGCCCCCTCCGCCGGCGTCGACGGCCCGAGGCTCTGGCCTCCGGGTTAGAACCCCTAGCCCGTTGGAGGCACCGGGGCCCACCAAACGCCAGCCGGGCACCTGCCCAGGGATCCGGTTCAGGATCCTCCTCCACATTGGGATCCTTGTATCTGGGATCCCGCACGTAGTCGACGTAACCAAAGCCATCACGAAGGTAGAACCGGGTGGGCTGCTCATCCACATTGGGATCCTTGTATCCGGGATCCCGCACGTAGTCCCGGGGCCCACCAAACGCCAGCCGGGGAAAGTGTTGCGCCAAGAACCGCCCCTCCGGACTGGGGTTCCACATAAGCCCGGGGAACACACAAAACAAAAGAAAAACAAAAAACGTCGTTTGCTGGGTCCTTGTATATGGTCGGGTTATTCTGTCAGGGTTGTGTTCCGGACCCAAAAGCAAACTCGGCACAGCAGGTAATGTATAACAAAAAGGTGTATTTATTGTCTCTCACTCTACTCCAAAACACAAAAACTCAGGCCTTCAGGCAAAACTCCACAAAACGTAAATGCAATGTCCCTCAATGCCAACTTAAGCCCTCAGGCCCGAAGGCAATACTCATCCACACGTAGCTTGTGGCGTAGCGTAGCTCCAGGCGTAGCTCGTGGCGTAGCGTAGCTCCAGGCGTAGCTCGTGGCGTAGCGTAGCTCCAGGCGTAGCTCGTGGCGTAGCGTAGCGTAGCGTAGCGTAGCTCCAGGCGTAGCTCGTGGCGTGAAACCCTCTGGACAGGGGCACTTTCCGTAATAACCCGACAACGGGAGTCCGGGAGGAAACTGCCTTTAACCCGCCGCTGATGAGCCGGGATGAGTTGCAGCTGCGGAGCGCTCCCCTCACACTGCCCCTCCTCTACCTGCACACACACACCCTGGCCGCACCCAGGGTTGCTTTGGCACCCCCTGGCGGTGGTGCCTTGCGGATCCTCACAGATCCTCCTCTTTTGCTCTCCCTCAGGTTTGTTCCCTCTTTTTCACTATATTTTGGGGGGGAGTTTTTCCTGATCCGATGTGAGGTCCCGGGACAGGGATGTCGTATGTGTACAGATTGTAAAGCCCTCAGAGGCAAATTTGTATTTCTGATTTTGGGCTATACAAAATAAACTGAATTGAATTGAATACTCTTTCAGTTCAACCAGTCAGCTCACAGAGAGACAGCTGGTGGGACCGCTCTTTATTGAACTGGACAAAATCAAAGTGAATCTAGAAAATAAATATGTCTGGCTGAGAGACTGCACTACATTTTCTTATTGTATATAGATTATTATAATAGAATTTAGTTTTCAAAGACAAAAATAACCCTACACACATGGACAGTGAATCACATGTATTCATGCATGGTAATGATTTAGAGCATTTCCCCGGGTGTTGTTAGGAGGACGGCAGCGGGCGAACTCCTCAGCTTCGATTATGTATCCTCATTATTCAATCATTGCATTGCTCTATTGCTGACATTTGGTCAATACTGCAATCTTCTGGTGATCAGAATATGCCAGACAGTGTGCTCCACAGAATTCCATTAGCCCTGCCTTCAGATTGATGCACTAAAACAAGATATTGAGTGAGAAACAACAATTTGATGACTACTATTCTGGTCTTTGAAGGATATTGAGTCAGCAGTTTATACATCCTTAAATATCTGGCACAGTTTGCTGTCCATATATTTAGGATTTACAGATGAGATCTGCCCAAATTACACCATAATATGTACAACATGTTACTCACATATCAACAGCTATGCAAAATATCTTTTTTCAAAATCACATCTATGAGAAAAGCTAAAGATCTTTAGCACTATTATTAATGTTGGTTTCCTTCATCTAACTAACTCCAATGTAGAGCCATCGGATTCAGAACGACTGATATGTTCGTGGCGGGCCACTATGGCGCATTTTGGGGGATATATTAGCAGCATTGGAATATGGTCTTCATAGCTATAAACGCTAACTAAGAATGGATGTGTTTTCGTTAGCTGAGAAAGAGCCCTTCATAAATAAGGATCGGGTTCCTCTTCACGGACGCCGCTGTGTATTGCTGTGTTTCTACAGCACCCCAACATGGACAAACCAAACACTGGCTCTACCGAGAGCCTTTTGTGGTTTTATGTTTCCTGAAGACCACCGTAGTTCTCTGACAGGCTAGGGAACAGAAACGTGAGCCGCAGAGTGCAAAATCGTGGCATCTGACTTCTGTTGTTCCTGCAGTAGTAATATTATGGAAAGAATGTTTGCTGAACAGCGTTACCGCGACTTTGCACTCGGTGGCATGCTTTACCACAGTCTTGGGAAGGGAGGAGTTGGCGGAAGAGAATTCCATCGGTAGCAATATGCAGCCAAACCTCTAAATGCCTCTACATCATACAGACTTTCCCTTTAAGAGCGAGAAGTCCTCTAAAGGAGCATTGATGGTTCAACACAGGACCTTTACTCAGGAGACCAGAGGTTGGGTTCTGCATGTCACGCCTCACTGAATCAAGTGACTGTCGTGACTCACATAGGTAGACGAGTCGAAGAGCTAATGGTGAGACATGCAGAACCAACAATGCTACAACGTTACAAATGAGTTTCCTATCCCTTAAAGTTACAGAGGCAACATGTTCTCCAAATCAGAGGACAGATCCTGTTGTTTGTGTATATCCCTGAGCAGCTCTATTTTCACTGTGCTCTCATACACACATCATATTATTGACCTGGTATAAAGAGCTGACGCTCGTGATCCTCAGAGGAGACACATTGCTGGTTATTTTTTGACTTGCTCAATAATTAACTGCTCTTCGTCCTTTTTCTTTGGCTGTTGCATCACCTCATCTGTTGCTCTGGAGACAGAACGCATGTCTCCATAGATTGCCACAACGTGAATATTTAAAGGAAACAGCATGAATAAATCAATGCCCTACAACTGGATGTACTTATCAGCAGCCAGAGCCTGTGACAGACAACTGGATGAAACCCAAGCCGTCTCTGGTTTTGATACATCCTACTTGGTTAGGATTCAAATACTGTAAGTTTTGCAGAAATCTGGACCTAAGGTCTGTAAAACAAACATCTACCATTTATATGTTGTTTTATTAGCATTCAATCACCATTGCTATACTTACATTACATGCTGAGCCTGGTCATTTGAGTGATGAAAACATCAAAAATATTCTACTGTAGCTGCAGGGCTGCCTGCTTATCAAATTGTAAGAGTGAAAGATCACAAGAGTTCAGGCCTCTGCAGCAACTATTATATATATTTAAGTGTATCACCTGAGTGTTAGTTGATGGCAGTGTTTTTCATTTCATCCAATCGTGTTGGTTCGGTTTAGAAATGTGTGAAAGCTGACAAACTAATCAGAACAAAAACTGTCAAATTATTTCTGATATCTAAATGACTGAATTGATTATTTGCAATTACAAATATATGCTTAACGTTTGGTTTGGTCATGTAAAATGACTTGGTTAGCTTAAAGGAAAGGTCGCCATGAGGGTTAAAAGAAGCCAACCACCATGTTAGAAAGAGACAGAATGTAGGGCACACTCTGGCGTGAAAGTCCAATCCCAAAGACAGTTGGCAGTGCGATGACCACATTGTGCTACATCGTGCTTTGGAGGCAGGACAGTCATTATCGCCACAAGAAGCCACTCGTCAGGGAAACATCAGGGTCGTTTTAAGTTCTGATTGTAAAGTATACTTGTCAAAGTGACTTTTCATCCGTGAACTGAACGAAGAAATTGCAACGAGGAGTTATGAGTTTTAGATTGTACATGTTTTAATTCTTCTTCTTCATCATCATCATTGAACGTTCACCACCAGATGAAAAGTCAGAGGACCACCAAAGTGGTTACAGTTTAGCTTCAGCGGAACATGAACGTGTTCAGTGAGACAGTTCACAAAAATGATTAAAGTCAATCTGATGGTGGCTGGAGAGGAAACGTCAGAGGATCACCAAAGTCCGTCATTCTCTGGGAACCATGCATGTCTGTACAAAATGTCATGGACATCCAATAGTTCTTCAGATATGTAAGCCGGGGGCCGAAGTATTGGACCAGCAGAACGACTAACTGACATCACTGACTGAGAGGTATACAAAAGTAATATGAAAATGTTCTCAAAACAAAACCCAATGTTGTCGGGTTCTATTGGGTACAACTCTATTTGAATTGGACTTCATCCATAAATTGGACTCATCCCCAGAACAAAGACATACTTGAAGTTCTAGTCCAGAGCATATAAAAAAATCAAGCCAAAAAATTAATAAAAAAATGGCACAGCCTGGCCTCACAAGTCAACATGAGTTAATTTGTCATGTTTATAACACTATTACACAATACATATTAACATAAAACATATGTATGACTCAAAGTGACCCCCAAACTGATTCGAAATGCACCCCAAGTTTTGATGAAATGCTGATTAAAAAACGGTTTTGGAATCCTTAGAACCTACAGAGTTTGCATTCCTCTCTGAGACAAAGCAGCGCAAAGTTAAGCCCAAGAAGGTCCTTTTTTGTCCAGCAAAAAAAATTAAATTGACTTACTTATGGCTGAAATATGGATAATCCTGCAGTGCTCGTATTCAAACTGAGCGTCTGCCTCGTAGGAATGCGGATGCTGTGTTTCCAGACGCATTTGAGTACCGTTGGACAAGCTGTGGTGATTTCAAGAAAAATGTCTCGAAATGTCTGAACTAAAATAATTATTAAAAATACTTAACTTCACCCAATCAAAGCCAAGTTTTGCACAGATACTCTATTTTATATATTTAAAAAAAATTACTTTGAAATGTTTTCATCCAGAAATCAATTTATTTTTCTTTTCTGTGTACTATCATAAAGCGAAATACCACTAGCACATATATGGCCTTATTATCTATCTTTACAAGGGTTTTCTGTATCTTATAGCTTTTAACATTTTTAAATTTAAATTATATTGTGTACCAGGGGTACACAATATAGCATGCATGATTACAGACCTCAATGACAACTTGGTTTTTATTAATAAATATGTTATTCTCTTAAATTAAATGTAGTAAACTATAATTTCTAAAATATTTAATATTAATTCTGCTGAAGGCAGCAAGACAGCAAGACAAGCACACAAGTTGTACACAGACAATAAAATACAATCAAAGTCATATAAAAGAGAGAGCAAAGTAAAAATGTACAAACATACAGTATATGTGCCTCGTTGCTGTCTATGTTGATATAATAATGACGGAACTTTGGCCTCCGCCGCTATTGCCTTCCTCACAATCCCATAGTATCAATTGAGTCAATCAGAGCTTATTCCAAAGGCTGGGGTAGGACACAGGACTTTATTTCCAGATAGAGGCTTGGCATTATCATTCATATTAAACAATAACCCAATGGCACTTATTTTCAGAGAACAATATCAGTGGTCAATCAATAATGCATCCAAGGTTCAATTTGAAATTGATATTCTGCTTGCAGTTAATATCATGTGGCTGCTCAGCTCCAGCTCTGTGTCTATGAAGGAATTACCTGGCTAAATAATCAAAGGCTATAGTGTGAGTGCAGCTACACAGCAGATATTTATCTCCTGGGAGGACGGCTTAATATCGCCAGAAACATTAATATAAGAGGAGGATAAGCAAATACTTGTGGAGATAAGATGACTGCTATCAAGCAGCTAAACGATTTCCGACTACCACATGTCAATAATGGGAAAGCTTATGCATTTGTAAAAGTTCTGCTTTATTGCCGATTTACATAGAAATTGCCTTATTTAGACTAAATAAATCCTCTCATTATAGCTCTTTATCCGAGGTCTGGGATGGGATACAGCATTGATTGAGAGAGTTCCTGTGCTGGTGCACCGCATTCTTTTGTTGCTTATCAGAGGGGGTAAGAAACATGAGTACTCAAGTACAGACTATATACTCTTCCTTTTTGGACTATGGAGTTACCAACCAATGGGTTTTAACTCCCCTTGTGTTGGCAGGTGGTAGCATGGGTTGTCCAGAAGGATCGGTGGATCATTCCCCAGTTTTCCTGTCAACATTTCCTCAAGTGGCGTGTGTAGGCTTGGGGAAGATGTTCTGTCAGGGTAGGTTCTCATGCAGAGGTCTGGTTCCTGAACCGAACCAATTTGTTTTTTGGACCAAAGAGTTCTGACTTTTTATGGTATGACACAGCCAAACATTGCTTTGTTCCTGTCTGCTTTTCCAAGCCGGTGGCTGGCCGGACCGACCTCTGTAGGTAATACTACTTTGACTATGGATGAGAACGTCACACATTTGAAAAAACCCAAAGGATCCCTTTAAAAAATGTTATTGACGCCAGCTCAATATGTAAAAAATCCTTTTTAGCCCCATATTTGGTATTGTAATGTGGTTCATCATAAGCCCATGAGGTAAATTACTGGAATACTATGAGGCAGGAGTTGTGTTCTGCGTGTAAACAGTGAGGCTGACGACATGCATGAAATACAGCTGCCTCTACAGACGCCCACAAATGGTTATTGTTGAAAATATTGTGCTCTCTCTCTGTGGCAAAGCGTTAACACACAAAAACCATAAGAATAATTATCTTTTCAGGAGAACAAATATTACCCCTTGGGCTCCAATTATTTTCATCCATTTGCTTCCTCTGTGTCTGACTAGATTCTTTTTTTAATATATAAAAACTATGTTTTGCCACCCTGTGTGTAGATAAGGAGCTGCTGTACGGGAGCATGAGGTGGCTATTCATGGACAGGATACAGTCACTAAATAGACTTCAACCCATCAAGCAAGACAGGAAGTGAGAGACTGAGTTTGACTGGTCTGCAAAGATGATGCCCAAATAAGGCGGCATACTTACAATACTATCTGAAAGTTCACATTGCAGGTATCTATGCTTTTGATTTGCATATCATGATGTCAAATGACTCAGTCAATGATCACAGCGTAGACTTCTCACTGTAGTTCCATTTGTCACGGTATCCAGTTAGAGCAGCCAGTAGCCATACCAACGTGTGACTAGTAAACAAAAAAGTTTGCCCACACCAACAGAAACAAAAGAAAAATCAACAAAAGAAAAGCTTGGAACCTCAAATCAATAAGTACGCCCCCTGCTGTACATGATCGATGCCGATGGTGCAACGAGATTGTGCACTAACGTAGAGTCAAGTCGGACAGAAACACGTCTCCATTAGAAACCGGCTGTCTTTGGTCAGCATGGACACGCTACACAAGGTTCATTCAATTCAATTCAATTCAATTCAGAGGAGCGATTCAGGGAGCGAGAGAGAGAACAGGAGAGAGGAGCTCATTGTATCCTAAGATGTCCCCCAGCAGTCTAGGCCTATGGCAGCATATCTAGGGGCTGGACCAGGGCCGACCTGAGCCAGCCCTAACTATAAGCACTATCAAAGAGAAAAGTCTTAAGTCTACTCTTAAATGAGGTGACTGTGTGGAAGCTGGTTCCACAGAAAAGGAGCTTGATAACTGAAGGCTCTGGCCCCCATCCTACTTTTTAAGACTCTAGGAACCACAAGTAGCCCCACATTCAGTGAGTGCAGCTCTCTGGTGGGACAATATGGTGCTATAAGCTCCCTAAGATATGATGGTGCATCATATCTTAGATCACTAATTATCTATCTTCACAAGGGTGATCTGTATATCATAGCTTCTTCAAATAGACCTTGTGAATGAGGAGATAATCAGGATTTAGTATGAGAAAAAAAACATTTGCAATTTTGGCTGAAAAATGGCTGGGGCGCATGAGGTTAAGGATCCACAGATCAAAAGAATCAAAGTGTTTTATATGAAAGTTGTGACTTGTCAAGTGTAGTCCATTGCTCCCTGTCTGCTAGCCGTGTTTATCCACTTCCACTGACACAAACAAGGATTTATTTTTCCCTGCACTGGGATGTTGGGTATGCTTGTTTTGCCAACCTTGCTGAAACCAAAATAAGAGTGGGCCCACCTTTCTATTTGGTTCACAGCTCTTTTCCTTTTCGCTATGTCAAATGAAGCTCAAGCGTAAGTTCAGTAAGGAAAACACGCTTACTCTCCGCTTCATTCATAAGCTCAGTCTCTAAGTCTTACAGGGATTACTCCATCAGCTGAATGGGGGCGTGTATGTTATATGAACCAATCTGAGTCGGAGCAGTTCCGTAAGCCAATCACATCGTTGTTGTGGAACTTTTAAACAGGTTCTCCTCTCTGCTGTTGTCAGTTGTCATTTCAGCTCAAACAGATGTGACCCTCCTCCACCCCAGGCTCCTCCAGTCAGCATGGAGTCCTGCTCATCATTGATCATCGGGTTACAGCAACTCCTTCTTCACCACCACCACCATCAGTGTCTGGACTCCAGGGGGAACCTACTATAGCAGATATCAGCGTCACTACCTCGTGCTTATCCTAATTCAGGATGGAGTCCAATCGCCAAAGACTTTGCAGAATTCAAATATTATACTAAATTATTGTTAAACTCTAAAACAACTCTCTCCTGATTGAAATAGGCTCGTTGTCCAAATGAATAATTTGTAATCAATACATTTTTTGACGGTAAAAGTTCTACTAGTTTAAATAAACAATTTGATTGCATTTCCCCTGTTTGCAGAGCAAGAGTTTTGTGTGTGAGGAATAAATACTGAAGACACAGATATGGGCTGTGGGGTTATCATGCCACTTTCTATGTGAAAGCCAGACTGATGACTCGTTAAGATGGAACCCGAAACAGGGACCACATGGGCCAGAAAACGAGCTCAAGGACTCAGTCAACACCTTCTGACAACAATAACTTCAAATACCGCTGCTGGGTTAGCAGCATTAAGCTTCCAGCCATGTGTCAATATATGATGGATACATGCATACTGTTCAAAACAAAGTTCGTCTTCACAGGCAGCTAGGTTTAAAGATGAAGAGCCCTCAGTTAGGGTTAGGAAAAGAGCGTTACCTTGACTACCGCACACAAGTCACGTGACTAACAGTAAACTTTGGCATTTCATTTGTTGTTAGTTTCGAACAGAGGTCTCCTGGGTCCTGTTGCGTTAATAATAAAAGTGCATTTAACGTAATTAAATAAAGTGAAAATTGTCTGTCCTGCATTCCCCCAACTAAAGAACACAGCTTTTTACACCTCAACGTGTACGTAATCAGGCCTGTTGGGGTCTTTATTTGGGGACAGTTTTTTCTTAAAGTGCTGATTATTTATGTTTCTCAGTTATTCACAGAGAGAAAGATTAAAAGTGTCTTTCTGTTTTTTTCACTGTGCGACATTTCATTCAATTGGCTAATTTAATGTGGTATTATATGTTTGTGGGGCAGGGGCGTGGTTAGCGCACCTACAGCAGGTGAGAGAGGGAGAAACGCGCTCGGAACAGCTGTGGGGAGTGAGGAATCACGAACCACAGCTGGCGTGGGTGCGGGGATAAAGAGCCCACAGGGGCGACAGAGCGGGGTGGTGTTACACGCCGAGAGACACAGAGCAGGAGAGAAGTGCTGACGCTGATCTGTGCAAATAAAGCCTGTTTACCCGCAAAGCAACGTGTCTGTGCCGTATGTCCGGAGCCATGCATCCCCGGGTAGGAGGAACCCTTGCCACAGTGGCGCCCAACGTGACCTACCGCGGTGGGATGAGCTGGCTCGTGCAGCGGATGGTGGACCCAGCACGAGCGGGGATGACGCTGAGCCTCGCGGAGACCCGCATCACGGAGATGCGGCAGGAGCCGGCGGGGGACCAGCGAACTCGGACGCCGGAGGACTTCCGCCGGAAGTTCCGCTCGCTTCGGCTGGGGCCCGGTGACCGGCCCCACCTGTTCGCGCAGGAGGTGAGGTTCAAGGTGGGACGGTGGCTGCAGCCGGAAGGCGTGGGAGGACTGGAGAAGGCGCTGGATCTGGTGGCCGCGGAGCAATTCGTGGAGGGGCTGCCGGCCCGGATGGCCAGCCGGCGTCATTGACGGCTGCAGTCGCCCTGGCCGAGGACTACCTGGCCATGGACCCGCCCGAGGAGCCGCCCGAGGAGCCGGCGGTCCTGGCCCGGCCGGTCCCGACTCCCGGGAAGGTGGCGGCGCCGCCGACCGACACCGCAGCGGCGGGGCCGACCCCAGGCCCCCGGAAGGAGCCGGCGCCGCCGACTGACGACGCGCCAGCGGAGCCGACGCCAGCTCCCCGGCGGCGGGAGGACTGGGCCGTGGACGCGCCGGACTGGACGACGACGGCCCGGAGGAAACGGGCCCCGCGGACCGCCGGGGCAGGAGACCAGCGACCACCGGACCCGACGACAGCCCCACGGGGGACAGGCCACGTCTGGCCGGACCCAGCGTGGACCCCGCAGACCACCGGGGCAGGAGATCGGCCACAGCACCCGGCCCCGGAGGCCCGGGTCATGGACCCACCGGGCCCGACGACAGCCCCACGGGGGTCAGACCACGTCGGGCCGGACCCAGTGCGGACCCCGCGGAGCCCCGAGCCGACGTGTTGGACGTGCGGTCGGCCGGGACACGTCCATCGGGACTGTCCCCTCATGGAGGTGGACCAGGCAATCCGGGTCGACGCTCCTACGGCCTGCCGGAGGAGGACGGGACGAGCCCGGAGATGGTGGAGGAGGCGTCGGCAGGAGGGCAGCCGGTGGGGACCCGAGGAATCGTGGGGCCGGCCGGTCACCCTCGTACGGCGGGAGGAGGAGGCGGAGCGGCCCGGATGGCCGTCCTCCCGGAGCAGCCAGCGCCAGAGCCGGCGCGCGGATCAAGGCCAGCTGCGACGGGAGGTGGAGAGGCTGAGGAGCCAGCTACGCTACGCCGCCCAGGACAGGCGCGAGGACAAGCAGACGATCGCCCAGCTGGGCCGGAGGCTGAAGGCCGCGCAGGTGGCGCGCGCCCGCGCCGAGGCCCAGCTGGCCGAGGCCCAGCTGGCCGAGGAGCGCCGCGAATTGTTGTCCTCGTCCTGGTTTCCCCACCCCTACCGTTTCTCTCTCTCTCGTGTTGCAGGTTACCGCGTCGGACGGCAGATGGGGGCCGTTTTGTCCCGGGAGAGGAGGCGAGCCCGAGACCTCCCGGGGCGCCAGATCGCCTGCCGTCCGGACCACGTCCCGCTTCACTGACCCACCAGATGAGGGATGCCAACGCCCGGGCCACCCGTTGGCATCGGGCAAAGAGGCCGCTACCTCCATGGTGGTCCATGGGTCGGGGACGCGAATGGTCGGGGCTGACTTCCCCGCCCGCTCCCAGGGGGGAGGGTAGGGGGGGGGGGGGGGGGGAGTTGGATAGGCCGGCGGCTCCCCGGCCTAAGTCGGGCGGTGGGGATATGTGGGGCAGGGGCGTGGTTAGCGCACCTGCAGCAGGTGAGAGAGGGAGAAACGCGCTCGGAACAGCTGTGGGGAGTGAGGAATCACGAACCACAGCTGGGTCCAATGAGTGCGGGGGCGTGGGTGCGGGGATAAAGAGCCCACAGGGGCGACAGAGCGGGGTGGTGTTACACGCCGAGAGACACAGAGCAGGAGAGAAGTGCTGACGCTGATCTGTGCAAATAAAGCCTGTTACCCGCAAAGCAACGTGTCTGTGCCGTATGTCCGGAGCCATGCATCCCCGGGTAGGAGGAACCCTTGCCACAATGTTGTACAATGAGATGGCATTTTTTCCTTTTATCCTCGTAACTACACCATACATATAAGGCCATATTTATGCTGGAACAGCTAAATCAGCAATTGACCCATTTAATGGAAAATGACCGAATGCAGCGCAGAAGGCTCGAGCCAACTTTTGCTCCATGCAAAGACTGTATCATCAAAGACCGAGTAAAGTATATTCCAACTAATTGGCAGCAACTTAAAAGGGAGATTGAGCCGCATTGGAAAAAAAGAAAAGAAATACCAATTTTTTTTTTTTATTAATCTAACTGCTTTCTCTCATACGGCAAAAACAAAGCATTTGCTCGTTAATGATGAAAGAGCGCCATAACTCCCATGTTGACTGACGATCACTGAGATGTATGACACCTCTCAACTTGTCATAGAGGAGTTATTTGTACTCTGCTGCGATCCATTCTGTGAGGAAAGACCAGATGTCCCGTCTTAATTAGGCCGGCAGTGATGTTTTTAATGACTTCTAGCCCATTACAGGCAGCGCAAGAGTTTCAGATCTTCCTCCTGTCACTCCGGTGGGCCTGCTGCTCTTTGTCTCAGTCTCCAATGTGAGTTTTGACACATTTAAATCCTCCAAAGACAGCCAGGAAGAACATGCACTGTGTGTGTGTGCGCGTGTGTGTGTGTGTGTGTGTGTGCGTGCGTGTGTGTGTGTGCATGTGTATGTATGCGTGTGTGCGTGTGTGTAGGCACACTAAAATGAGAGCCGCAGACAAAGAGTTGAATTTGTTGTCGAAGAATGAGACCAACTTTCCCTAATGTCTTCTATGTTGTTCGTTTATCATGCACACTTCATTTATGGGACAGTTGGCACGTATTGTAAAATATATTTAATTCATGGTATATAAAGTTGAAAAACTAGGCCATCATAGTTGATGCAGGATCTGCTGTGTGTGCTCCTTAAATAATAGTGCAAAGGAAGGAAAAAAGACGCCCTCCAAGGAATTTGTGTAGTTCTCTCTCTAAGGTTTTGAGTCAGACAACACCTTCTTTCCCTTTCTTCCCTCCCCCTTTGCTTCAGCTCTCTTTCTTCTGTTTGGTTATTCTGTAGTTGCACTCCCCGACTTTTTTTCTCCTTTTTTATTTTACTTTTCTCGGCAGCCAAGACACCATAATATTGTCAGAAATGTCTTCCCTCTCGTTCATTTCAATTAGATCATGGCTCAAATTGTGCTCACGATGAAATAGCATCGGAAAAGTCGGCAGAGTTTAGAGCTGAAGATCAAATATGAATATAATATATTTGCAGTGATACGCTGCCCTGTGATGTGTCAATGAGTAGCATCTGCAGAGGAGGCGGAGGTGTCCAATCCCGTCCAATCCGCAGCACATTAATACCTCAAGGTAAAGATAGAAGTAAGTTTCTGAACAAATGTTATTGCTTGCTGTAATGAGGGTATAAAATGTTATTAATATTTTAGAACAAGCCCTATTTTTCATTTCTGAAACCCACTATGGGGCTCCTTTTCAAAGGGTTTCAGTCAAAACCCAATGGGAGATTCAATTGACTTTAATCTTGCATTCGTTTGAAAATTTTAGCCCATTAGTTAACTTTGCCTTCTCTGTGCAGTTTTTCATTGCATTTCAATGAAGCCGCTTTCCTGTGGTGTTAAAACACTAATAGTTGCTTCAAATAGCAAATGAGAGAGTGGGAGCACGAGAGAGAACAAGAGAGGAAGGGAGAAGGAGGGAGAGGAGGAGATTGTTAGGACCGTCAAACATTATTGTGAAACAGCTATATTTCCAATTTGAACATTCCATATATTTGACCTTAGGGGGTGGGGGTGGGGCTTGCTGTGAGGTACAGTCATCATATATTTATGTGCTGCGGTGAATAATTTGCAGATTGAGACACAACATTATGTATGCTGTGCCACCTTTCATGCTCTGACAGCATACCGGCTGCATCCACACAGCGAGGCTAATTGGTGAAACGCATTGTGGCTGCAGCGATGAGGTCAGAACAGCCGAAATAAAATAAAGGAATAAGGGTGGGAGCTGAATTATTCTCTTTGATGTCCGTTGGACATCGGAAGTGAGGTGCGTGGCCTCTCTCTCTCTCTCTCTCTCTCTCTCTCTCTCTCTCTCTCTCTCTCTCTCTCTCTCTCTCTCTCTCTCTCTCTCTCTCTCTCTCTCTCTCTCTCTCTCTCTCTCTCTCTCTCTCTCTCTCTGACAGAGCGTGTGAGCTGAGAGCAGGTGGTGGTGGCAGAGCGTGTGTGTCTTTAGTTGTTTTGATAGTTAATGATATATTTTTCACATAGTTTAATAATCACAGTTGCACAGTAGTTTATAGTTTAGTGTTTGGGTTTTTTGTGGGTTTATTTTTTTCTTTTCTTTCTCACCGGCGTCTGCCGGTAGCGTGGCAGGCGCCATGGCTAGCGGGTGCTACAAACACCTCACCCGCAAACACGGTGTAAAGGTGTGTGCCACGTTCCCCTGCAGCGTGGAGGACATCGGCCTCGCTGTGGGGGAAAAGGTCGGCCACAGCGGCGTTGTGTCGGCCGCTCGTATGAACAGTGCCGTGGTTGTTTTCCTGGACCGGGTGGAGAAGGTGAACTCGGTGGTCGAGACGGGCATCACCGTTAACAGCTGTTTCGTGCAGGTACTACCTTTATGCCAACCCGCCACCAAGGTAGTCCTGTCGAACGTCCCCCCCTTCATCACCGATGAGTTCCTCAGCAGAGAGCTGTCTAGACACGGGAAGGTGGCGTCCCCGATCCGCAGGATGTTGTCTGGGTGTAAGTCTCCATTGCTGAAGCACGTGGTGTCCCATCGCAGGCAGCTGTATATGATACTGAACAACCGGAACGAGGAGCTCAACCTCCGTTTCATTGTTAAAGTAGATGATTATGACTACACTATATACGCCACTTCAGCGGGCATGAAGTGCTTCGGTTGTGGAGAGGAGGGACACTCGGTGAGGGCCTGTCCGAAGCGGAGCGAGCCGGCTCCGCCCGGCCCGGGAGCGGCTGCGGCTGCTGACGCGGGGGCCCCCGCCGCTCCACCGGTACCGGAGCGGCGGAGGGCTCCCGCCTGGGGGGCCGCTGCCGCGGTGGCCGCTGCCGCGGTGGCCGCCCCCATCGTGCGGCCGATCGCGGCTCCGCGGAGCTCTCCGCGGAAACCCGTCGCTGTGGCCGGACCAACACAGGGGGTGAGTTCAGTTGATGCACCGGGGGTGGAGGTAGTTACGGGTGAAAAGGGGGTTTTGGGTGAGGGTATTGTGCGTAAAGAGGGGGTGGTGGGTGAGGAGGTTGTTCTGGGAGGGGAGGGTGCTCTGGGTGGGGTGGGGGAGAAGGAGGTGGGGGGTGGTGTGAGCGATGTGTGTGGGATACAGGTGGAGGAGAAGGCAGGTGAGGGGGTCGCGGAGGAGAAGGCAGGTGAGGGGGGCGCGGAGGAGAAGGCAGGTGAGGGGGTCGCGGAGGAGAAGGCAGGTGAAGCAGGTGGGGAAAAGGAGAAAGAAAAAGACGGGGGGGAGCGCAGTGCACTGTGGAGTGAGCAGGTGGAGGAGGCGGAGATGGAGGAGGAAAACGAGGGGAAAAAAAAAAAAAGTACAACAAAACGCAGGAGGTCGAACAGGGTGGTGGCGATGAATGTGGGTGTGACTGATGAGAGTGCGAATGATGAGTGTGTGTCTGATAGCAGTGATGTTCCGGTTTTTAGCAACAGTCAAAAAAAGAAAATGTTTACATCAGAAAAATTAAAATCGTTTTTAGCACAAACCAAGAACCAGCATGGGGTAAAGGTGGGTGAGCACTTCCCAGACCTAGGTCTTTTTATTGCCTCGGCCAGACTCCACATGAGCCAGAGGGAGGAGTCTGGCCTCACAGACCAGGAGGCTTTTAGACTGAAGAAACTTGTGCTTAAGGCAAAGCGTCAGCTGAGCAGTGATGGAAAGGGCAGCTTGGGATATTTTATCTAAGTTACTGTTTTATTGGTTGGTTTTTACTTTAATTTTATCCACCATGGATGTTTTTAAAGTGGGCCTGTCCAATGTAAATGGTGCCAGAGACGTCCGGAAGAGAACGTCTATCTATGAAACATCTAAAATGAAAAAGATAGACGTTCTCTTCCTACAGGAGACACACAGTGATTTTAACAATGAGTCTGACTGGAGGAGGGAGTGGGAAGGGGAAGTCATTTTAAGCCACAACACCTCCCTTAGCGCAGGAGTGGGCTTCCTCTTCTCACGGGCTTTTAAACCCAACGCACTGGAGGTCCAGCATTTTATCGAGGGGAGGCTTCTTTTAGTCAAAGCTCGGTTCGACAAATTTTCTGCTGTTTTTATCAACGTTTATGCTCCATCGTCCGGTGCAGAGAGGAAGCAGTTTTTACTCAAAGTGAATGAGGTTTTAAATGGTTGCTCCACGGAGGATTTTTTATTCTTGGGGGGGGATTTTAACTGCACAGAGGATGCAATTTTAGATCGTAATCACGCAGAGCCTCATCCAGCCTCTCAGCATGCCTTGAAGCAGCTGGTCCGCTCTCACGGCCTGGTGGACGTGTGGAGGAGGATGCACCCAGACTCCAGACAGTACACCTGGTCCCACTTCAGAGAGAGCAGGGTCTCCTCAGCGAGGTTAGATCGTATTTATTGTTTTAAGCATCATTTTAGCATTTGTAAGAGTTGTGTTATTATGCCTACTGGTTTTAGTGATCATTCTCTGGTTTTAGCTCATGTTCTTATCAGGAACATTTTACCCAGAAGTGCGTATTGGCATTTTAATTCTGTTTTAACATTTGATAAGAGTTTTAGAGAGGTTTTTATTTATTTTTGGGGTACTTTTAGACAGAGGAAGGGTGATTTTAGCAGTCTTAAGCAGTGGTGGGACCATGGTAAGACACAAATAAGACTACTGGGTCAACAGCACACTTTAAACGTCACACGTGATAGCGCCAGATCTATGAAAGATCTAGAGACCGAGATAGTGGAATTAGAACATTTAAGTGAGTCCACAGGAGATCGAGGTTATATTGAAAACCTCAAAGAGAAAAAGAGGGCTTTAGCCGACCTGCTGGATAGTAAGGTGCAGGGCGCCCTGGTCAGGTCCCGGTTCCTGAACATCACAGAGATGGATGCTCCCTCTAGCTATTTCTTCAGTCTGGAGAAAAAGAACGGGCAGGGGAAAGTAATCCACGCACTGCTGTCTGACACAGGGCAGGAACTGACGGAACCGGGCCAGATACGGGGGCGAGCTGTGAGCTTTTATCAAAAATTATACTCCACGGAATACCAGGAAGAGCCAGCTCTCCTGGAGAGTTTCTGTGGAGGACTGCCCCAGGTCTCTGATGAGGCCAACTCACAGCTCCAAGGCCCCCTCCAGATGCAGGAGCTGCTGGCCGCCCTGCAACGCATGCAGGGGCGGCGGGCTCCTGGCATCGATGGCCTTACGGTTGAATTTTATAAGGCCTACTGGGACATCCTCGCAGAGGATGTCTCGGAGGTTTTTAATGAGTGTCTGGCCTCTGGTTCCATGCCAGTGTCCTGCAGGAGGGCAGTCCTCACTTTGCTGCCCAAAAAAGGAAACCTGCAGGACATCAAAAACTGGCGCCCTGTGTCACTGCTCTGTGTGGATTACAAACTCCTGTCCAAAGTATTGGCCTCCAGGCTGGGAAAAGTTATGGAGCAGGTCATCCACCGGGACCAGACCTACTGCGTCCCCGGCAGGTCCATGGTGGACAACGTCCACCTAATTCGAGATGTTTTGGATGTCTCTAGTTCATTAGGTGTAGACGCTGGTTTGATTTCCCTGGACCAGGAAAAGGCTTTTGACCGCGTTGAGCACAGCTTCTTGTGGAGCGTGATGGAGAAGTTTGGGTTCAGCGCGGGCTTCATAGCTAAGATCAAGGTGCTGTACAGGGATGTTGAGAGTGTGCTGAAAATCAACGGCAGTCTGAGTGCTCCTTTTAGAGTGTGTAGAGTGGTCCGGCAGGGCTGTGCTCTGTCTGGGATGCTCTACGCTCTCTCCCTTGAACCTCTCCTCCACAAGATACGTTCCAGCACTCAGGGTTTGTTTTATCCGGGTTTTAATAAAGAAATGATTTTATCTGCGTATGCAGACGATATTATATTTTTTATTAAAAACCAAAGTGAGGTCAACATTTTAGCAGGTATTATACAGGATTTTAGCTCAGCATCGGCAGCGAGGGTCAACTGGGGAAAGAGTGAAGCCCTCGCTGTCGGTGAGTGGGGCGCGGTCTCCCAGTTCTCCCCCAAAACCTGGAGTGGAAGAGAGGAGGTTTAAAGTATCTAGGGGTGTTTTTGGGAGCAGACCATATAGTGAAGAAGAACTGGGAGACCGTCACAGAAAAGGTCGAAGAGAAACTTAAAAAATGGAAATGGCTGCTCCCCCAGATGTCACTTAGAGGGAGAGTGCTGGTTTTAAATAACTTGGTAGCATCCCAGTTGTGGCACCGGTTAGCCTGTGTGGACCCCCCCTTAGGCCTACTTGCAGACATCCAGAGGAAGATGGTGGACTTCCTCTGGGGGGGTCTGCACTGGGTGCCACAGGGGGTGCTGTTTTTAGCCAGGGAGGAGGGGGGACAGGGCCTTGTCCACCTGGCCAGCCGGACTGCCACTTTTAGACTACAGTTTATTCAAAGGTACCTCACAGGCCCGGCAGATCTGGTGTGGAGAGATGTGGCCAGCAGCATCCTGAGGCGTGCCAATAACCTGGGGTTGGATGATGCTCTGTTTTTAACTGATCCTAAATTTTTAAAATTAACTATGTTGCCTCCTTTTTATCAGGGTGTCTTTAAGTCATGGGCCCTTTTTAACCACAAAAGGTGCCCAGAAGCCAACTCTCTGCACTGGTTGTTGAGAGAACCACTGGTCAACGGAGCCAGGCTGGACGTCAGCAACCACACCACACACGGCCTGACGGCGGCGCTGATCCAGTCTGGAACCTTGACCCTGCAGCAGCTGGTGGATGCAGCGGGGCCGGCACTGACCAACACCCAGGCCCTGGGTTCTCTGCTGGGGCTGCAGTCTCTCCGGGTGGCAAGCAGGATCCTGGAGCTCTGGTCCAAGAGGCTAACAAAGAAAGACAAAGACCTCCTGATGGGTGGCCAGACCAGGACCAGCCCGGATGCTGCAGACCCCTACCCGGACATCATCCTGAGCCCAGGGTTGGGAGAAAAGACCGGCCCCCTTCTGAGAGTCATCCACGCAGAGAAACTAACAATAACGAGAGCGGACAAAGAGACTCTGTACCGCAACTGCGTGAAGTGCATCCACCAGGCCGGACTGAGCGGCAGGCCTCCAACTGTGTGGACCAAGAGATGGGGACAGGATGGACCCAGCCCACAGTGGAGGATTTTATACAAAGCCCCCCTCAAAAAACGGACAGGTGACCTCCAGTGGAGAATCTTGCACGGTGCCGTCGCTTCCAACGCTTTTATTTCTGTTCTTAATCCAACTGTTTTTAGTGGGTGTCCATTTTGCGGCGTACGTGAGACAGTTTACCACGTTTTTACTGAGTGCAAGAGACTCATCAGTCTCTTCTCTCTTTTAACATCGGTTTTTACACGTTTTAACGTTGTTTTTACTGAGAGGATTTTTATTATGGGAGCTGGCTACAACAAAAATTTTAAAATCAAGTGGCAGCTCCTCAACTTCCTCTCAGCCCAAGCTAAACTGGCCATTTACACCAGCAGGAAGAGGAAGGTGGAGCAAGGGGAGGGGCAGGAAGCGGCAGCAGTGTGGAAGACAAACCTCCGGTCAAGACTCCGGCTTGAGTTCGGATTTTATCGACATGTTTCCGATCTTGAGTCTTTTAAAGAGCGATGGTGTTTTAAAAACACACTGTGTGAGGTTTTAAACGATCAGCTGTCCTTTTCACACTTTTTAACTGACTGATGTATTTTAAAAACAAAAGAAAACAAGTCTTTTAATTTATTTTTTGTATTTATTTGCATTTGAGACAGTTTGTGACTGTAAAAATTTAAACAATATGTAAATAAAGTGTTTTTGTAAAAATCAAAAAAAAAATCTCTCTCTCTCTCTCTCTCTCTCTCTCTCTCTCTCTCTCTCTCTCTCTCTCTCTCTCTCTCTCTCTCTCTCTCTCTCTCTCTCTCTCTCTCTCTCTCTCTCTCTCTCGCTGCCACTGCACTCAGCCCAACTTCGGAGGTATCCTCACCTAATGCTAGCTCATCTCC
Source organism: Cottus gobio (assembly GCA_023566465.1). Classification (NCBI taxonomy): domain Eukaryota; kingdom Metazoa; phylum Chordata; class Actinopteri; order Perciformes; family Cottidae; genus Cottus; species Cottus gobio. The sequence continues at coordinate 743,963 of CM042236.1, forward strand.
ACTCAGTATGATGGATGTGAATGCAATTCATACAATATATCCCCTTTAGACTTTAAGTTCCGAGCATCTCTGAAATTGCCTTTTTTTGGATTCATGAGCGAGGGCATTGAAAACCTCCCAGCAGTGCTTTCACCAAACATTTTTCAAAAGGTGTTTGTCACCAAGCTCATCTAGCTCTCTGCTCAGCAGCCCTTCAACCAGCAGCCTCGCCCGATCACAAAGACATACACCCATGGAGGGGCGGCTGCATCCACTCGGTCCACTGCCTTTAACCAAATGTCATTACGCTTTTTCATCACAGGCTAAACAGCTATCTTATTCACCCAAGAATCCCCATTAATGAAAAGTAGGTCAAGTGCAGAGTTCCAAAAAGGAATGCCAAAATCTCCCAGCCCTGCACTGCCCCGACCGCCAGCTCGACCCCGGGAAAGAAAGAGCGTGCAGAGAAGGAACTCTCTCCAGCGATTTGTCATGCTTCTCAGCTAGCTCTGGCTCACGTTAAATGTATGTACACATCAAAGGAAATGATGAGGACGGCTATTTCCAAAGCTCTCTGCGTTGTTAGATTACTTAAATGCCTCTCCTGCTGGTGGTGAAGGCTGCGTCAAATTAAAATGAGTCAACAGATCTTATAGAAATGCCAAAGTATCTCGTGGATTTTATAGAATCAGCCAGCGTGTCCTTGGGGGATCCCTCCTACCTCGGTGTGGTCCCTCATCAAATGAAAGATCATGTTGTTGTTTCTGCTGCCTCTATTTAATCAAGCAGCCCCATCCCCCTCCCCGCCATCATCACAAGCTACTGACACAATGCCTGACTAATCCTACGCCCAGCTTTGGGATATGGCACCCACACAGTCAAATGAGCAAACAAAGAAGCTTAAGTCCTCCATACTGGATTAAGGAGGTATAGGAATAATGGCGGGCCATAAAAACTCAGTGAGCCCGGCTGCTGTTGGCTAACCCCAGCCACACCAAGCCAAGTGTCTCAGACAGTCTGAGCCCAGCCTAGCTGAGCCCATCTGTCATGACCCTGGTCCTGGACCTGTGGCTAGATACAGCGGTTACTTGGACCATCATCAGTCTTGTCCATAAGTATCCACTTGGGACAGACGTCATTTCAAAAAGGTACCTTACAGCCGATGACAGATAGACCCCTACATCCACAGGAACTCTTCCACAGCTCACTGGGCTGCCACTGCTTTTGGTTTCAGTAAGAACTCGTAAGATTTTGTAGAGACATTGCCAAATTATTTAAAAACAGGTGTGCTCTCCTGGTAGAGCGGGCGCCTGTATACCGAGGCCTCACCGGAGTGGCCTGGATCCGAATCCGACCTGCTGTCATGGCCTTGTCTGTACAGGCTGAGCTCTCAGCTCTATTACATTTATATGAATTGTCTCATCTTGCACTTATTTAAACCAAAGTCAGTAGTATTTATTAAAATGTTGCACTATTCCAACAGAATTGCCAGAGATGAAGATAGAAGCAGCAGACTCCAGTACAAAAAAATGAAGTGCCAAAATCCCATGGACTTCCATGTGAAAATGCTAAACTTTTTCAGAAATAAATACGTTTACATTAAGGTACAAAAATGATTTGGTAATAGCTAATAGCAAATCTCCCTGTTCACTGTATGTTCGCCCTCAAAGCTCAATAATTGAGGGCGTTTCTTCTACCGTTCCAAATCGCTCACCAGCTACCAGCCACTGGCCTCAGTCAGCCAATCACCTGCTATAGATACAAACAAATTGTGACAACCCCATTCCCTCTATCATTACCACAACTAAATGCTCCTGCCTTTATCACAATGACATCACAGTTACTATTCAACATGCACATACTGCTGGGCAGTGATGGCAGCCAGTATGTACAGGATGGATGATACACCGTCTGCTGAGCTGTTGTGTAATGAAAGCTGGTGAGCATCCAGCACAACAAAGTGTGGACTCCCGATTATGGAGCTGGTGGGATTTAATACTCGACTGGACTGTTCAAAAGAGGTGCTTTGGATGGGTGTGCATATTCCTAACAGCATATGTGCCGGTGTGTGCGCTGCTTTGTGCTTTGCGTGTGTTTTGAAGCAGTATTTCTGTTTGTATGGGTGTGTGAAGGTGTGTGTATCTGTGTGAAAGTGTGTCCACAAGTGTTTAAAGGCTCGGCCATTGGACCCGAGGGAAAGAAAAATGAAGGAAAAGGCACAGGGCAAAGTTGTAGCGTGGGGGTCTGTATCGAACCTGGGCCATCTACCCACGATCCCTGCTGCATCCAATTTCAGCAGCGACGCTTCCTGTTTAACCCCATCAAACAGACACACGGCGGCACAAAGGAAAACCTCATCTCCACGGGAAACTAATCCGCCGGTGTGCACTGTAAGCCTGTCATTTTTATTTTTTTTTATTGAAAGAAGTCATCACTCATTTCGCCAAAGATTAAAAGTATGGCTAAATTGAGAAAATCCGCTTAGGAAATTCTGAATTTAAATAGTGAGTTGGAGGGGCGGCTAGGAGAGATGCCGGGGCTTGTGGAGCACAGACAGGTATGGGAGGTGAGATAAATTGAAAATATACATATTTTGTTTTTGTAGTTGGATTTCCCATAACCATCAGACTGTTTTTCATTTTTAGTGAAAGCAGAGGGTGGAGGCGAGCTAGAAGCAGGAGGCCTCCCCACCGCGCTTAGCGGTTGTAGGAAATGAGAGCGCCTCACCTCACAGGCAGCCTCCCGATTGGAGATTCCAGCTGCAGAGACACGCAAAAGAAATGACTTCCTGTGACTTTAATTGCCTTGCTGTTGGCAACAAGGTGTTTCAGCAGCAGGGGAATGCCGATTGCTTAGTTTTGTCATGGAGAGCCGGTCGGCGGGGGCGTGTCCAGGGAGTGGCCTGTGCCAAACCTGATCGGCCTCTATGATTGGCGATCTGGAGGCGCTACCGGAAGGTGACTTTTAAAATAACTTGCAATGGAAGAGTTGGAAAGAGAATATAACAATGTAAAGGTGTCAGCAGTAAATATGCTGTACGATGCGTGTAAAGCGTGGTTGATGCCTGCGAGGGTCTGCTCGGCCAGAGGGATACACCATCAGACAGGAGGGGTTCCGTCGCAGGTTTTTGACAGCTTGTGCACATCCAGCTTTTTCTAACCACGCGGACATGTCTGTGCGAAGAAAATGGAAAACTTTATACATATAACAACAGATCCAAAAGCGTCTTCGTCGCAATTCTACGTCATGTACGTGCGACATTCTGTTTATTTTGTAAAGATTCAGCCTGCTACATATGGAATGAAGAAGCCGGCATGCTGTTGAGCGAGGTTATGCTTCCAGGTTTATGTACAGTGTACAACTCGTATCTCATTCTGTTTGCCTTGCATGGCTGAAGAAAGCCTGGGAGCATGTGTCACCTAAATAGTGTTCTTGTATTTTAATAAAATCTACAAAATCAAATTAATGGAAAATACTAGTAAATGAAAGTCTCTTTTTTCTTCACAACATGTGTTTGAGATGCTTTCCTACGGACTGACATCCCTCGTCTACGAGAGATTTCATGAGCTGGCCAGAGCGCCTGTGTCTTAGGTGATAATTATGTCAGCTCCCAGACCAAATGATGTATTATTTATTTTGCGGTAACTCGCTGATCCCTCTCCCTCTAACTGCTGGCTGAGATGTGTGCCCCTGGAGTGGTCATTAATCTGATATCTGGCCGGCCTGGGCGCAGCCTCTATGATCCTGACCCAATCTCAGATCCTAATCCAAGGAGGAAGAGGGCTGCGGGCCAGGATTTGGAGGCCCCGGCTATCTCTCTCTTTATAATTGATAGGTTTTAGGCGATTATACGCTTCACGTGATTACGATCTATAACGACGTATTGATTGGACTGTAGTGGGATCCAACCGGGCTGCTTTTCACGTAGACACCTACACCTCCTCTCCATCGCCCAGTATCTGGCTGCTGTACATTTGGTTTGGAGCTATTTTGGACTTTGACATAAGGAAGACAGGCGAATACTGTGTGTGACAGAGACACACACACACACACACACACACACACACACAGACAGAGAAAAGCTTGCACACTTACAAGAAGATATTTTCTTGAACAAGGTTAGAACATTATATGAGGCAGATATTGGCCTTTTATTCTCTGTAGTATTTGGGTGGGTCAGTATCTTCCAGCGCTGATAATAATGGAGGTTTCTTCCTGAAACCGTCTGGAAAAAGCAGACGTGACATTTCCCAGTGAGCCCTGCACTGCTGATTTGTAGGTGAGAAGCCATTTATTCTTTCTTTTTATTTATTTATTCTCTTTTAAATCCAGTTTACATACACTGTAACTGTCATGGTGTGGGCAGGTTGAATGCATATTGACCAGATTGATTGACCATGTCATTATTAGGAAAGAAGGAAAGAAGTACACTGCAGTGAGAAGACCTTTGATTATGTGGAAGCAACACTGCACCGCATAACACATCCAACTGTCTGAAGCTAACACATTACTATTTGTGTGTCTCTACTTTTTTCTTCACGGTCATCAGTATGTTTTGGTGTCATGGAGCAACCACCAACCATTCAAAGTCAATATTTAAACACATTGCTGGTCTTTGATTGAACTGACTGCTTTGAAGTAGAATCCTTGAACCTAAACTGTTCTCAGTGGCTTGATTTTCTTTTTAACCTTTAAAATAAATACATTATGATTAAACAATCTCAACTTAAGGTCCACTAAGTCACCTTTGCGTTTCACTTTGTACATTGATAACAAAGCTTTTCCAAAATGCTGATTTAAGCTGCCCAGAGAGGCTGTGTGCCAGTACAGGTAAGACACACTTCCTGTCCCAATTTTAAAATTAGGATTTTATCATCACTTTGCAGCAGCTCAAAATGACTGGTTAACATTATGAGACCTGATTAAATCACTACTTTATACTTGTTGTCTAACAATAGAAATAGAAAAACATGAGTCAAAGTGCGAATGTGGCTCTATTATCCCTAGAATACTAAAGTTAAAAATAATCACACTATCACTAACCTTGTGTATATTTCACCCGATATAATGTACCTTATAAAATATACCTCTCATCAAAATATACTAAAATACAACAACACAAGGTAAATTGAATATTCTTCTTTTATTTTACCCTATAGAACTTCTCATGAAACTAAAAACAGGTATCATGGGGGGACATGGAAAAAAGACAAAAACATTAGGGAATCATCAATAAAACATGATTAACCTTCCTCTTGTGTTAGCTTTCTGTTACCATCCCTTATGTTAGCGGGTCGGTTTTGACCCGTGTCTTAAATCAGCTGTAAAATACACTAAAAACTATTATTTATCATCCAATTTGTTTCCCATATGTTGGTTACCTTGTTAGGCTTCCTTATACATGAACATATTGATTTGAATATTTTTGGTGTGGGCCTTTGGGCCTTTTCTTTGTCAGTACACCCCTCGATTTCAATGAAAAAAAGTTAAAATTAACCTCAAGAGAAATATATAACTAAATAAAAGGTTGTTGTCACGGGAGTACAGGATTTAGGACCCAAATGCAGACCACAAACAGTTAAAAATGGATAAACGGAGGTTTATTTAAGGAGCATGTGAGCTGAACTGGGTGTGGGTCCCGTGGCCCGACACTGGAGGCTGGCAGAGAGGAAGGATGGCTGACCGGTGTGGAGCCCGTGGTCTGACACTGAAGGCTGGCAGGGCTGGGAAGGGGAGCAAAAGACAAACAACAGGCCGACACTGAGGCCTGCAGACTCAGGGCAGATATAGTCCCCTGATCAAGATTGGCAGCAGCTGCGTGCCAATCAGGGATGTGGCCGTGGGAAGTGTGTGGAGGCGGGACAGAAAACAAACGACGAACACCTGGTAACACAACAAAAAGACACATGACAGACACAAGAGGGGAGGAGACTTGGGAAAAACAGGTGGCATGATGGCGTCAGGTGCTGGTGCAGGTGCTTGTGGAGCACTGGCTGCAATTTTAGTTTTTATGTTTCTGAATGTTGTAGGTTTTAGATTTGAACATAGTTACGAGCAAAATGGAAATAACGCATATATACGGGAGCCCGTTTATAAAGTCTGTGGATTCCCCGTGAACGAAGATAACAAACTTTTTGGATATGGCAGTTCGGCTTTGATCACCACGCCGACCCTTTTCGTTGTCAGGAACAGAGCTCGTGGAAGGCAGCGGGCTGACGCTTTTGGCACAATAATATCTATCTGTCTGCTGCTCGTCGGAGATATTCACCAGTGTCCGGGGCCGAACAGCTTGCAAATGAAACACCGACCAAAGATGAGTTGTAACAGTGACTGTCCTAACTGCGGTAAGGCTGTGAGGATTAATGCTAAAGCGGTCGCTTGTGACTTTTGCGATGCTTTTGTTCACATAAAGTGTGGAAATATTGCACCTAAAATCTACGATCTGGCCGTAAGGAGTAATTCTGACATTCCGTTAGCATGTAACAAGTGTTGCATGAATGAAATGTGTCACGCGGACGTCATTGATTGCTTGGAGGAGTTGGAGATATAGTGTCCTGAGGATATTTTGGTTGATGCAAGGAATGACTGTGAGGCTGTTTTTAATCGGAAAGGCCTTCATTTTATTCATGTTAATGCAAGGAGCTTGCTGCCTAAACTTGAGGAGGTCAGTCAACTTGCAAGAACCTCTAAGGCTGCTGTGATTGCCGTGTCAGAGACTTGGCTTGATGGATCAGTACAGGATGTTGAAGTCGAGCTTGCGGACTACTCCATTCATAGGCACGATCGGAACAGAAATGGAGGAGTGTGCCTATTTATAAGGAATGATTTGTCATATAACCCGCGGGCTGATCTACAGGTGGAAGGTTTGGAGACTGCATGGATTGAACTGTTGCTTCCCAAAACTAAACCCATTATTATTTGTGTTTGTTATAGACCCCCTAAGTGAAAGATTCTGCTCGTTATCCCGGCCAGTCCGTGGGAGAAATGCTCAGATATTCAAATTTATATAATTAAAAGATTTAATAAAAGATGATGACAAAACAGTTATACATTACTCGAATCGAGGCCTTCCTCCTTTCTGCAAATTCACAGACTGTAAACAGTTAGCTGTCGCCTTTACGTCCAGAAGAGAGAGACCTTTACATCCCGCGTTATTAGTTTAAATACTCTCATTCACGGAGCTTAAGGCCCTCTCATTGGTTAGTTATTCTTCTCGATTGTCCATAGGTCCATTTGCTTTCGGGAAGGCGGAGGCTCTACATCCTCTAGAGACAAAGGAATAGTCCATCTTCCAAGTATCCATGCGCGCGTCCTTCCGGTCCCAAATGTCTGTGTCTCACTCCACCTTCCCCCAGCAACACATGAAGGAACCACTTCTTCTTCAAGAAACAGTCCCACATTCCTAACTCCTATAGAATCATTATATAAAAACCCATTCACACCTAAACAATATGACATACAGTGACTTTCTTAATACATACAATTACATATCCTTCATAATGCCCTTCATTATTTATCATATCCTTCTTATGCATTGTAATGTACACTTAAACAATCCTTTATTACACATGTACAGGCAATTTCAAGCTCACTAATCTATTAGAACTTAACAATTCCCTCTCTTGATGCTATTTCATAGTATCAACACAAACGTAATAACTCTTTATTGTCATCCCTAGTGCAAACATCATAATACATTTCATACATCATCAACAGTGAAAAACATCTCTCCCTCTCTTGACAGTGTAATATATGCTGTCACAAAAATATAATATGTATCAGTGTGGTTCTATTCATCACACAGGTAAAAATCTTAAAATCTGGAACTGTAATGACTATGTCTGCTTATCTGTGTGCGTCTGTGTGTCACTATATGTTCTTATGTGTGTGTTGGTGGGTGTCTCTCTACGTGCGTGTTGTGTAAGCCCTGTTACATCCTGTTCCTCTCCGCATCACACTGGCTCCATCATCTCCAACTGCTTGCTTCAACTCCTCATCTCCTCGATCTGACTCCATTTCTCCTTCATTTTCCAGCAGACTCCATTCTCCAGTTATCTCGAAAAAAGATCAGAAAAACAGGTCTAAACACTGCATCCTATCATTTTGTTTGACAACTGAGTATTGTTATTTTATTAAAATTGTATGATACTCCTTCATACTACCCGTCACCCTGGGTTGCAGCGCTCTTCTTCCCGTCAGCGCTCCGATGTGACACTTGGAGTCTCTGGTCTGATGTTGCGGTCTTCTTCTTTCAACAGAAGCATGGTGGAGGTTGGTGATGGGGTGGTGAATGTAGCTGTGAAGGAAAGTTAGAACATACAGAGAGGCCTCCGGACTGGCTCTCATTTTACTTCCGCCATGTCATAATACTCCGGCGGTGAGGCTGAACAGAGCAATTCTCCATCCATGTTTTCCTCATCCACTTGTACTTCTGGACCCATCAACGGCAGCATCAACTGTTGGTGCTCTCTGGTCAGGGCTACAGAAACCAAATGGGTTATTAAAGTTATCAGGCATGGGATACAACAACATCCACAGAGTATCAAAATCACTACCATAATACCTACTGCAGTAATTACTGAGAGGATAAACGATTTATACTTACCAAACCACTTCTCCATGAATCCTGTGAACTCATTCTCCACTCCGGAGTTCTCAGTCAATTCTTTGCTAAGTGAGGTAAGTCCTGCTAATGCCCTGGACACTGAACCATCTGGGGCGGTATTATTTGGAATAAACGTGCAACACATTAACCCAAACATTTTACATACCCCACCCTTCTCAGCAAGCAACATGTCCAGAGCCCTTCTATTTTGGTAGGTCATGAGGGACTTTTGTCCAACTGCTCTGTGATGCCTTTAATTGCATCCCTGCTGTAATTGACAAATCTTTGCTGATTATAATAAATGTAGTTGATCCAGTGTACGAACCCTCTCTATGTCTATAGTGAACACAGCATCCTGAGTTCCAAATGTACTTTTAACTTTTCTTTGCTGCTGTACCTCCCACCAAATGAAGGGAAGCATTATTACGCTTAATAAGAATACTGCCCCTAAGCAGTATTGTGTAGCTGTGAATTCTTTTTTCTTACTGATTCTGTATTTCTCTGAGTCTTCCATTTCTACTCAGAATCTCCTTCCGGCTCAGTCACACCTTCAGCTGTTGGTTCTGCTGCTTTGGCAGGTGGATCTGCAGGCAAACAATGGGTTAGATGATGCCACTTGATCTTATTGTGTCCTCTTACCTGGAGAGCATATGAAGTCTTTGCAACGACTTCAAATGGCCCAATCCACCTAGGTTCAGTCCACTTCCGCTTGTGCACCTTTAGTCTAACCCAATCACCTGGACCTACTGATGGCACGTTCCCATCAGCTGGCACTTTCTGAGCTCTTGCAACCTGTCGAGAGAGAACTTTGATCTGGTCAGACAACTTCCCAAAATATTCTGTTTCTTCTACCTGGAATATGTCTAACACAGGACTCTCTCCCAACTCTCTTCCTGGGCTGGGCATCGGTCTTCCTGTCAATAGCTCATGGGGAGAAAGAAAGGTTTTCCCCGCTTTTGAGGATCTCATTGACATTAATGCCAAAGGAAGCGCATCTAGCCAGGTCAACTTGGTACCATGGCATATTTTAGCTATCTTAGATTTAATTGTTCGATTAGCTCTCTCGACTATCCCCTGTGACTGTGGGTGATAGACTGCTCCGTGTGCGTGTGTGATACCTAAGTATCTTTCTACTTCTTGTAAGTGTTTGTTTGCAAAATGTGTGCCATTGTCAGACCTTATCCTTCTCGGGACACCATATCTTGGAATCAGCTCATTCTTCAGCCATTTTACAACTGTCTTTGCGTCTTCTTTTCTGCAGGGAATCGCTTCAATCCATCGGGTATATCTGTCGATCATCACGAGTAGATATCTGTACCCTCTCTTTCTGTTTTCAGCACCCATGTCTGTGTAGTCTATGCATATTTCCTTGAAAGGGGCATCTGGCACTGGGAACTCTCCTTGGGGACTTTTATACGGTCTTCTCATGCCAAAGTCATTGCAGGTAGGACATTCGTGGTGGTAGAGTCCTACCATCTCTTTCATATATGGATGCCACCATAGGATGGAGACTTCTTCTTCTGTCCTTTTGGGGTTCACGTGTGATGGGCCATGTGCCTGCTTGATTAGTCCTTGACATAATGCTGCAGGTGCCACTAAGCGTCCATCATGTGATCTCCAGAGGCCTTCCTTCTTTGTGGCTCCTCTGTGTATCCACTGATTCTTTTCATATGCTCCTGCTGCTTCTTGCATGAGCTTGATGTCTTCCATCCCAAGTTTAGGGAGTTCTGGGGTGGCTATGGCTATCATTTGCTTCACATAGCCTGCTACCTTCTTTGCCGCAAGGTCGGCTGCTTCGTTCCCTTTTGCCACTAACGACTGATCGTTCTGATGTCCTCTACACTTCATCACTGCTACTTTGTGTGGTAGCAAAATGGCTCTCAATAGTCGTTCTAATTGATCTTTGTGTTTTACAGGTGAATTTGCTGTAGTCAGGAATCCTCTTCTCAACCACTGGGGCCCATCGACATGCACAGCTCCATGTGCATAAGCTGAGTCTGTATAAATGTTCACAGACTTTCCTTGGGCATATTCCAGTGCGATTGTGAGTGCCACTACCTCTGCGAGTTGCGCTGATGCTGGCTGTTGAATAATCTCAGCTGCAATGGTTGTGTGCTTCTTTCCTTCTTGTTGTACCACTGAATAGGCAGCAACGTTTCCTTCTTCACCTCTGTGACAGCTTCCATCTGTAAACAGCGTCAGCTCAGGATTGTCCAGAGGTTCTGTCTCCAGATCAGCCCTGACTTTGAGATCTGTTCTTGCAATCTCTTCACAGTTATGGGGCTCTTGAAGATTCACATGTAATCCATCAGCCATATTGATGGACTCATATGAAAACCTGATGTGTGGCTGTTGCAAAACTCTTGAAATCTTATCCTGTCTTGCAGCAGTCATGGTGAATGCACTTGAGGTTAATTAGGCAAGAACACCATGTTCTGTGTTGACCTTGAGCTCATGACACATTACCACATGAGCGGTCTTTTCAATTGCTCTCTTCAGGGCCGCCAAGTGTCTTGTACAACCTGTTTGGCCCTTTTCAATGTGGTCTAGTTTTGAGCTGTAGTACATCAGTGGTCTCCTTCCTCCCTCCTTTTTCTGAAACAATATTGCGGATATCATCCCATTTGATTCAGAAACATCCAGATGGAAGGGTTTGGCATAATCAGGCGCAGAGAGCTTGGATGCTTGACCAAGTTCTTGTTTTGTTCTTATGAAGGCTTCTTCCGCATCAGGGGTCCATGTGAGCATGGCTCTCATGTTTCTGTTCCCTGCTTCAGTCAACATGTCTCTGAGTGGTTGTGTGAGAGTCGTGTAGTCAGGAACATAATGTCTGCTGTAGCCAGTGAGGCCAAGGAATGACAACATGTCTTGTACTGATTTTGGTTTTTATAAGGAAATGTAAATGTAGAAATTAAAATATACAATATGTGTCTAACGTGCAAATGGGAAATATACAGTTGGTTAGGTTTTGGGGAAAATTTTCACTATTATTGAGCTGGTCGAGAAAAACCCACACTGCAATTACAAAAACAATTTAAAACTCAAGCACTGCAATTCAACAAACAATTTAAAATCCAAACACTGCAATTCAACAAACAATTTAAAATCCAAACACTGCAATTGAATACACAAGCCGAAATCAACCACACTGCAATTGCATTCAAACACAAAAATATTCACACTGCAATTCAACACCCATACAGCAATTGGATCACAATCCAAAAACAATCACACTTGAATCGAATAGCTATTGGATAGGTACGATGTATTTATAAAAACTACAATTCTGTTAAAAAATTTAAAATTATTAAATTACCAAAATGTTATTAATATAACTATCATTAATGTGTAAAATGTTTTATCTATCTCCTCTATCTCTGCTATCACTGCTATGACTATTGTCATGCGAGACTAAGTGTGTGTCAACTGTGTGAAACTAATGAACCGTCAGTTCTATTATTGTAGTACCCTATCTAACCACAGTGGGTCTAACCGCTGTAGTACCCTAGCTTTACCACACGATGGTGCTAATTTATTATACCATGTAGTACTCTACCTGCCCGCTGGGGTATTAGTCCTCCAACCACCAGAGGCGCTATATCCTATCTTTGGATACACACTTCCTCTTCCTGTCTGTCTCACGTGTCCGATCTTATCTATCTGTCACGGGAGTACAGGATGTAGGACCCAAATGCAGACCAAAACGACAGGAAGTTGGATATAAATGAAATTTATTTTGAAAAAGCGTGTGGAGCCCGAGGTCCGACACGGCGGCTCGCAGATCACGGTGTGGGTCCCGTGGCCCGACACCGGAGGCGGGTAGTGGGACTGTGACGTGGGTTCCGTGGCCCGACGTCAGAGGCAACCAAGCTGGTCCCGGATAACTCTGAGGCGAGAGAGAGAGAGAGTCAGTGGCGGATCGGAATGAACAGATAACTCACGGAGCGGCAGTGATGACTACCGAGGTTGAAGACGAGACGGACTGACAACCCAGGCCTGCAGGACCCGGGTTGAAATACGGCTGGTGATGAGCCTAAACGGCCGCAGCTGTGCAGCGCACAGAGATGTGTCCCTGGGCGGCGTCTGCAGGTAGGAGACACACCCACGAGTCCAACAGGCACAACAAACAAACAGGGGAGAATACAGGCACAAAAGGAAAGGAGGTTTTGGGGAAACAGAGGCAAACACAAAGGGTCAGACAGGAACCCTGACAGTACCCCCCCCTCAACGGGCGCCTCCAGGCGACCTGACCATCTTGTCCGGATGCAGCCGGCGAAAATCCCGGACAAGAGTGGAGTCAATGATCCTCGAGCGGGGCACCCATGAGCGTTCCTCTGGACCGTATCCCTCCCAGTCCACGAGGAATTGGAAGCCCCGCCCCCGACGACGAACATCCAGGAGTCTGCTGACCGTATGGACCGGACCCCCGTCGATGAGTCGGGCGGGCGGTGGGGGCCTGGCTGGAGGGCATAAGGTACTGGTGGACACCGGTTTGATCAACGACACATGGAATGTCGGGTGGACCCTTAAGGATGAGGGGAGTTTCAAACGGACCGCAGATGGACTGATGATGCTCTGGATCTTGTACGGGCCGATGAACCGTGGAGACAACTTCCGGGATTCCGTCTTAAGCGGAATGTCCTTGGCAGAGAGCCACACCTCTTGACCGACCTGGTAGCAAGGAGCAGGAGTGCGGCGGCGATCCGCCACCCGTTTATTCTGTTCTGCCGTGCGGAGTAGAGAGACCCGGGTCTCCTTCCACACCTTCCTACAGCGACGAATGTGGAGCTGCACAGAGGGAACCGCTACCTCCGCCTCCTGGTCGGGGAACAGGGGAGGCTGATATCCCAGGGAGACCTCGAACGGCGAGTGACCCGTCGCTGAAGAGGTATGGGAGTTGTGGGCGTATTCCACCCAGGCCAGATGAGTACTCCAGCTGGAGGGGTTCGATGCAGCCACGCAGCGTAGTGACGCCTCCAGCTCCTGATTTAGCCTCTCCGTCTGCCCGTTAGACTGGGGGTGGAACCCGGAGGACAGGCTGACGGTTGCACCGAGGAACTGGCTGAAGGCTCGCCAGACCTGGGAAGTGAACTGCGGCCCACGGTCTGACACGATGTCCTCCGGAATCCCATGTAACCGAAACACCTGGTTCATCATAATGTCAGCCGTCTCCCGAGCCGAGGGAAGTTTGGGCAGGGCGAGGAAGTGGGCTGCCTTGGAGAAGCGGTCCACCACTGTCACAATGACCGTGTTCCCTTGCGAGGGTGGCAGACCCGTGACGAAGTCCAAAGCGATATGGGACCACGGACGATGAGGAACCGGAAGTGGTTGCAGCAGGCCGGCAGGGGGTCGATATGACGACTTGTTGCGGGCACAGGTGGAACAGGCCCGGACGAATTCTCTTGCGTCCGCCTCCAGCGAAGTCCACCAAAAGGTCCGCCGGAGCATGTCGATTGTTCGCCTCACGCCTGGGTGACAAGAGAACCTGGAGGTATGAGCCCAAAGAAGCACTTGGGAGCGTGCAGGCGGGGGAACAAAGAGGCGACCGGGAGGTCCGCCTCCCGGGTCCGGCTGGGTCCGGAGAGCGTCCTGCACCACCGACTCGATCTCCCAGGTGAGAGAGGCTGCCACACAGGTTGCGGGAAGAATAGTACCCGGACAGGATAAGTGACCCTCAGGGACGAACTGGCGAGACAGAGCGTCGGGCTTGGTGTTCTTGTTGCCTGGACGGTAGGAGATGACGAAGTCGAAACGCCCAAAAAAGAGAGACCATCGGGCCTGGCGGGAGTTCAACCTCTTGGCCGTCCGGATGTATTCCAAGTTCTTATGGTCCGTCCAGACCACAAATGGAAGAGCTGCCCCCTCCAGCCAGTGCCTCCACTCCTCCAGTGCTAGTTTGACCGCCAGCAATTCCCGGTCTCCGACATCATAATTTCTCTCTGCCGGGGTCAAACGGCGTGAATAGAAAGCGCATGGACGAAGCTTAGAGTCTATTTCTGAACGTTGAGACAGGATGGCCCCCACCCCCATGTCTGACGCATCCACTTCAACGACAAACTGCCGGGTGTCGTCAGGCTGGATCAGGACGGGGGCGGAGCTAAACCGCTCTTTGAGGAGTTGAAACGCCCGGCCGGCTGCCGGGGTCCACGAGAACGTGATCTTGGAGGAAGTGAGTCCAGTGAGGGGGGCTGCCAGCATGCTGTAGTTCCTGATGAAGCGACGATAGAAATTCGCAAACCCCAGGAACTGCTGGAGCTGTTTTCGAGATGAGGGAGTCGGCCACTCCCTTACCGCCTTGACCTTCTCTGGATCCGCCTTCACCTGACCCGTCTCGATGATGAAGCCCAGGAACCGTACCGAGGTTACATGGAACTCACACTTCTCTGCCTTCACAAAGAGCTTGTTCTCCAGTAGGCGCTGAAGGACCATCCGGACATGACTCTGGTGCTCCGGGAGATCTGCCGAATAAATGAGAATGTCATCCAAATATACAAAAACAAAACGGTCCAGGAAATCCCGAAGTACGTCATTTACCAACGCCTGGAAAACAGCAGGGGCGTTGGTTAATCCAAATGGCATGACCAAATACTCAAAATGGCCGAGATGAGTGTTGAACCCTGTCTTCCACTCGTCCCCTGCCCGGATCCGTACCAGGTGGTACGCGTTGCGGAGGTCGAGTCTGGAGAACATCTTAGCTCCAGCCAGGGGTTCGAATGCCGAGTTGATCAGGGGCAGGGGATACCTGTTCCGGGTGGTGATGCTGTTCAAACCCCTATAGTCAATGCAGGGCCGGAGACTCTTGTCCTTCTTTGCAACAAAAAAGAACCCGGCGCCGAGTGGTGACGAGGAGGGGCGAATTATTCCGGCCTTCAAAGACTGTGAGATGTACTCCTCCATGGAGGCCTTCTCCGGTCTGGACAGGTTATATAACCGGCTGGAAGGGAACGAAGCGCCGGGGTGGAGGTCAATGGCGCAGTCGTAGGGACGGTGAGGTGGCAAGGAGAGAGCCCGAGTCTTGCTGAACACTTCCCCGATGTCGTGGTAGACGGTGGGAATGGAGGTGAGGTCAGGCGGAGACACCAAGTTGCCATGTGGATGTCCTCCAGGCGGTACCGCCGATCTTAGGCAGCTGGCGTGACAGTAGGGGCTCCACGCGACAATCCTCGCCGCCGACCAGTCAATCTGAGGGTTATGGGTGGTGAGCCACGGGTGGCCCAAAACTAGAGGATTTTGGGGGGAAGAAAAAACATAAAATTGAACCCGCTCTCTGTGATTCCCAGACAGGATAAGCTGAAGTGGCGGGGTTCGATGGGTAACTCTGGCCAGGAAGCTGCCATCCAGGCCATTGACCACTAGTGGGGCTTCTAAAGCCTCCACCGGAACCTTCTCTCTGGCTACAAATTCTGAGTCCATAAAGTTCTGTTCCGCCCCAGAGTCCACCAAAGCAGAGAGTGGAATAGAGTGAGAGTGCAGAGAGAGAGAGGCAGGAAGCAACAGTCTTGGTAGGGAGTTTAAAAAAGGCTTATGTCCACTCACCAGTACCCCCACCGCTACTGACGAGCGCCTCCGTTTGGGCGAGTGGGACAGGAGGAAATGGAGTGTCCCAGACGGCCACAGTACAGGCACTCACCCGCTCCTAGTCGTCTCTCCCTCTCCTGAGGAGAGAGGTGCATGCGGCCGAGCTGCATCGGCTCCTCGTCCGGGCTGGAGTGAAACGGGCTTGGAGACGAAGAGCCCATGCGCTCGCCCTGATTGGCTGACGCAGAGCCACGAGGCCGGAAGCTGGACGATGACGTCACGGGCGGCGCCCCCTGGGATTTGTAGTTCCGCTCACGTCGTCTCTCCCGCATCCGATTATCCAACCCGATCGTCAGTTTAATTAGTTCCTCCAACGAATCGGGCTTATTGCAGCTAGCCAGTTCGTCCTTCACAGTTTCCGACAATCCGTGAAGGAACACACCCCTGAGCGCTGTCTCGCCCCACCCGGTCTCAGCAGCGAGAATGCGGAAGTCCACCGAGTGTTCCGCTACACTCACGGGGCCCTGTCGTAGGCGGAGAAGGCGCTGAGCTGCGTCCTCGGAGTCCACCGGGTGGTCGAACACCCTCCGCAGCTCCTCCACAAAGATGCCGTAGTCGACATGAGTGGCCCGGTCGATTCCCAACGAACTCGTGGCCCAGTCCAAAGCCCTTCCTCGTAGTAAACCCACCACATACGAAACCTTGGACCGGTCCGAAGCGAAGGTCTGGGGTTGGCGATCGAACACCTGCCGGCACTGAAACAGGAACCCCGGCACTTCCCCAGTGTACCGTCGTAGGAATCCGGAGCCGGTACAGGGGACTCCCGGACCGGCGAGACGTGGTCGGAAACACGGGGTGCCGGTGCTGGAACCGGCGGAAGACTGCCCTTCCGTGCCTGGTCCTGCACTAGGCAACCGATCTGGGACACCTCGACAGCCACGGACTTCAGCGTCTCCCTGATCATCCGCCGGTGCTCCTCCACCTCCAGGAGCATCCTCTGGTGCTCCGCCAGCAGCGTGCTGTCTCCGGTGGTCGCTGGGTCCATGATGGTCAGTCCGTTCTGTCACGGGAGTACAGGATGTAGGACCCAAATGCAGACCAAAACGACAGGAAGTTGGATATAAATTAAATTTATTTTGAAAAAGCGTGTGGAGCCCGAGGTCCGACACGGCGGCTCGCAGATCACGGTGTGGGTCCCGTGGCCCGACACCGGAGGCGGGTAGTGGGACTGTGACGTGGGTTCCGTGGCCCGACGTCAGAGGCAACCAAGCTGGTCCCGGATAACTCTGAGGCGAGAGAGAGAGAGAGTCAGTGGCGGATCGGAATGAACAGATAACTCACGGAGCGGCAGTGATGACTACCGAGGTTGAAGACGAGACGGACTGACAACCCAGGCCTGCAGGACCCGGGTTGAAATACGGCTGGTGATGAGCCTAAACGGCCGCAGCTGTGCAGCGCACAGAGATGTGTCCCTGGGCGGCATCTGCAGGTAGGAGACACACCCACGAGTCCAACAGGCACAACAAACAAACAGGGGAGAATACAGGCACAAAAGGAAAGGAGGTTTTGGGGAAACAGAGGCAAACACAAAGGGTCAGACAGGAACCCTGACACTATCTTTTATGACCCTCTTTTACGACCCTTTGTTCAAACTTTCCTTTGAGGCCTACGTTTCTTACTTACAATTTAAACTATAAAATGGCAGTTTTCAATATCTTTTACACTCAAAACATACAACAGGCAATCACCCTGTACAACAGATACAGCGCTTTCTCTCCCTTTTCTTATTTTTTACAACAAATACACTTTCAACTGATACGTTTCTTACTGATTTGTTTTTTCCAATTCGTTATTTTTGTGATAGCATCTCGTCTTGGCCAGAACTCATGCTATGCAGCCTTGTTCAGATTAAATTTCGTTTTCTACTGTGAATCTCTTCGAAGGCATACATTGCCCTCTGATGCAAACTCTCTTCAGCACCAGATTTAGAAACACACTTCGTTCTTTCCAGATTAATATTTGATTTGCGTTTTAACAGTAACCTAAGTATTGGTTCTCGGAGCTCGGAGACAATAAAGGGCCCGTCGACTTACTAAACGTAACTCCTCGCGCATGCCAATCCCCAACCTTACTGAAGATATATGGCGATATCTCAGGCCACAGCTGGACTTTAGTTCTGTTAGTAACCCGTGCAAAACTGGTTAAAACAGTTACAATTTTTTTTTTTTTAAATCTGTCGCGTATATAACGATTGCGACCTAACTCAAAGCCCCGTCAGTTTATGTATTTATCATAAAGAAACTAAGTAGTTACTCATCGCTGCGAACACATTCACACCTCTTCAGGTGGAAGAAACCTCTGTGAGCTTCACAAACACATAAAATCTCTCATTCAACATAAAGCTTCCACTCATGCACGTGCAACAGCATCCATACAACGTACGCTATGTACACTGATTATCACCTCTTCTATCTTAATGATATATTTACTTTATTTAATAGTTATCACGGTAACAATGTATCACTGCGTCAGACCATCCTTCCTCTGCTCACATCTAAATGTCCTAGTTCTACCTAAACAAGGTTCGTTATTAACAGGTCCTTGTCATTACCTTTTAGTGAGGCGCCTCATGTGAACAGAGAAAAGCCGATTCGCCACAGGCTTGTCCGTCTAAAATCACTATCTCCACACGAATCAGCACCGGGATCACGTCGGGCGTCACCAACTGAAAGATTCTGCTCGTTATCCCGGCCAGTCCGTGGGAGAAATGCTCAGATATTCAAATTTATATAATTAAAAGATTTAATAAAAGATGATGACAAAACAGTTATACATTACTCGAATCGAGGCCTTCCTCCTTTCTGCAAATTCACAGACTGTAAACAGTTAGCTGTCGCCTTTACGTCCAGAAGAGAGAGACTTTTACATCCCGCGTTATTAGTTTAAATACTCTCATTCACGGAGCTTAAGGCCCTCTCATTGGTTAGTTATTCTTCTCGATTGTCCATAGGTCCATTTGCTTTCGGGAAGGCGGAGGCTCTACATCCTCTAGAGACAAAGGAATAGTCCATCTTCCAAGTATCCATGCGCGCGTCCTTCCGGTCCCAAATGTCTGTGTCTCACTCCACCTTCCCCCAGCAACACACGAAGGAACCACTTCTTCTTCAAGAAACAGTCCCACATTCCTAACCCCTATAGAATCATTATATAAAAACCCATTCACACCTAAACAATATGACATACAGTGACTTTCTTAATACATACAATTACATATCCTTCATAATGCCCTTCATTATTTATCATATCCTTCTTATGCATTGTAATGTACACTTAAACAATCCTTTATTACACATGTACAGGCAATTTCAAGCTCACTAATCTATTAGAACTTAACATAAGCAAACAGATTTTTATGAACTTTTTGAAATGGTTTGCTATAAGACTAATGTATGTATGGAGAACGAATGTATTCTTATGGGGGATTTTAACACAAATGTATTACAGCCTCGTAAGAGTAGTCTGAAAGAATCTTTTTTAACTTTTTGCAAGATGTCGGGCCTAAAACAGTTGATCACTGAACCTACTAGAGTGTCTGTTAATAGTCAATCCCTATTAGACTTAATATTAGCTTCAGAACATAAAAATATTTCTCAATCAGGCGTCCTTGATATTGCTTTGAGTGATCATAGTGTTACTTATTGCACTCGTAAAATATCTAAATCACTATTGAAGACTGGTAGCCATAGTTCAATTAGATACAGATGTACAAAACATTATACAGCTGAGGAATTTAAAGAAATGCTTTCTAGGAGGGATTGGTCAGATGTCTTAGGAAGCAATGATGTTGATGGGGCCTGGTCTTTTTTTAAACAGCACTTTTTAGAAACTCTTGATAATGTTGCACCAATGAAGGAAACCAGAATTAAACAGAGAAGTGCAATTTGGATGACTTCTGACATTTTGGATCTTATTAGACAACGAGATAAATGGTTTAGAAAGTTTAAGAGGTCAACGTTGTCTTGTGATTATGATAAATATATATATTTTCGTAATCAGGCTAGTTACAAGGTACAGAGAACAAAGTCTGAATTTTATGCTGATGCTATTACGGCAAATGCACATCAGCCTAAAAAGTTATGGAAAGTTCTCACTGATATAGCCGTTAAAGGAAAATCAAAATCTAAGTCTGTCAATATTGGGTTAGTCATTGAGGATAAAATGATTTCTGACAAACAGCAGGTTGCTTGCGTTTTTAATACTTTTTTTACAACAGTTGCTGCCAGTTTGGTTGATAAGCTGCCGAAGGTGTCAGGTAGATATGGCCCATCATTTGTAGACTCCTTTTATAAAAACAAACAGGTCACTCCTGATGTTTTTGAAATTGATCCTATCTCAGAGGAAAGGGTGAGATTGTGTCTATCCACTTTGTCAATTAACAAAGCTACAGGACAGGACCTTATTCCATCCAGATTTTTGCGCGACAGTGCTAATGTAATTTCTGGGATGCTCACCCATTTAATAAATTTGTCTTTAAGTCAGGGTATCTTTCCATGTGATATGAAAAGGGCCCGGGTAGTCCCCCTTTTTAAGAAAAATAGTAGATCAGATGTTGGTAATTATAGGCCTGTATCAATTCTGACAGCCATATCAAAGGTTTTTGAGCGTCTTGTGTATGAGCAGGTGGAAGAGTACCTTGTCAAACATAATCTGCTGTATGAACTACAGTCAGGATTTAGAGCAGCATATTCGACTGAAACCTGTCTTATTCATTTATGTGATTATGTTCGACAAAACTTTGATGAAGGAAAGTATGTGGGTATGGTTCTTCTTGATTTACAAAAAGCCTTTGATACTGTAAATCATGCAATTTTATTATCAAAGCTGCAAAGTATAGGCTTTAGAAATACTGCTGTGAAATGGTTCACCTCTTACCTCACTGGAATAACTCAATTTTGTGATGTTGAGGGGACCATATCAGATTCTCGAGATATTACTTGTGGGGTGCCTCAAGGTTCAATCCTTGGCCCCCTTTTATTTTTAATTTATATTAATGACATGCCAGCTGCCGTGAAATGTAAGCTGCTTTTATATGCTGATGATTCTGCATTGTTGGTCTCTGGGGATGACATCAGCGAGATTGAGAAGACTCTGGGTAACGAATTAAATAGTGTCAGCAAGTGGCTTATAGACAACAGGCTTTCAATACATATGGGAAAAACTGAGTCGATTTTATTTGGAACAAAAAAGAAGTTGTCTAAAATAAAATTGCTTAAGATCAAATGTAATGGCACTGAAATAGTGTCTCAGGAAAATGTTACATACTTGGGGTTAACATTAGATCAGTCATTAACCTGTTCATCTATTGCTGACAAAATACTATCCAAGTGTGCAGGTAAATTTAAATTTTTCTATCGCAGAACAAGGTTTTTTGATTTTTCTATCAAGAAATTACTGGTTGTATCATTAATCAATGTCATTTTGATTATGCATGCTCAGCTTGGTACTGTGGATTATCAGTTAAACTTAAAAACAGACTGCAAGTGATGCAAAATAATGTTATCCGCTTCCTGTTAAATGCACCCCCTAGGACTCATATTGGCAGAGATGCTTTAAAAAGAGTAGGACTGTTGCCAGTACAGGTTAGGGTGGAGCAGTTAAAGCTGAATCATATGTATAATGTCATAAATGGTTCTGCTCCCAAATATTTACACTCCAATATAAAAATGGTTCATACACAGCATTACATAATACTAGGGCCAGTGTCCGTTCTTGTAAAGTGCCCAGAGTCAACAATGCAGCTGGAAGTACTACTTTCTTTTATACAGGTATTATGTTGTGGAATAATTTACCAATTTCCCTCAAAATGGTAAATACCAGAGGGACTTTTAGATACCAGGTTAAGGCCCTTTTATGGAGTAGAGTAGCTGATCTTTTTAACTAGTGTAGACTGATTAATTTATGTGATTTATGATTTTCTGATTTTAGGATGTTGTTGAAATTCGGATGATTTGTGTAAATGTTTTTGTCTCTGATTTATATTAGGTCTTTGTTTTTTTTGTGTGTGAAATGTGTTACCACCAAGGACCATGTTGGAAATAAGTGTTTTACACTTTAACATGTTATCCTTTTGGGTTATGTATGTATGTCAATCCATAAATAAATCAATCAATCAATCAATCACACACCGGGTCAGACAGGGATCCTGACAGTTGTTGTGTTACCTGAGTATTACTGAGGGGTATTAGAACACATCTCTTAAATAAATTTGTTTTATTTATTTTTTTAATTTTAATATTATTAACTATAGTAACACCTATGGTGTTACGGGTCAATTTCGACCCATATATATTTACTTCAAGAAAAAGGCTAAAAAGTATTTTTTCCAGGAATAATTTCTTCACTGTGCCCACCATGGTAAGTTTTCTCCTGAGAAGTTATTGTCCAAGGACATAGCTGGTAAAGAAATTGTCACAAGTCATATTGTGACCGTGCAGTCCAGTAGTCATATCACACGTTTTCCTTGGTTTTGCTCAGGGATGCCACTCACAGCTTTGCATGTGTAAATCTGTAGATTCCAACCATAGCCAGATCTTGCTCTGGTATCTCTGTTGTCAAATCTGAGGACTCTTGATATCATTTGAAAGGTCTGAAGTGACATTGTTGCCCGGAAAATATTTCTGCCTGTCGATGTGTCCCAGAGACTATCAGTGGGCTCGTTGCAGGATCTGTACACTCCAGCAATAAGAAGAACACCGATATAAGCATCCAGGTATTTCTCATCAATGTCCTTACACATGTCACCATGGACTTTTTTTCCTTCAAGGTTTGTCATGATGACTCTTTTTAGTGACA
The DNA here is from genome assembly GCA_023566465.1 of Cottus gobio. Lineage (NCBI taxonomy): Eukaryota > Metazoa > Chordata > Actinopteri > Perciformes > Cottidae > Cottus > Cottus gobio. Next base: position 766,917 of record CM042236.1, read on the forward strand.
ATGGCATAAATAGCTCAAAACTTGTCTTGATGTCACTGACTCTCGTCACAGTAAAAACCTTGTGATTCCTGGGGTCATTTTGATGACATTTGCAGCATCTAACCTGCCATATACATCATGAGGTACTGAGCTCCAATAGATCTTAACATTTTTCAGTGGGAGCAGCTTCACCACCGGTGTCCTCCTCATCAGACTCATCAGATGTGTCTGTCTTCTGGATGATACTCCACATTATCTTCCTCCTCAGAAACCTGCTCATCCTTATGGCTATGCGTCTTTGTTTGTTTTGTTTTTGGGCAGGTATACTGGCTAACAAGGCAAAATGAGAATCCCCTAAAGCTCACATGATTGGGAGAGAAGCTGTCAGTGTGTTGGCTGACAGTGCACTTATGATTTCAGTTTTAGCTCTAATTATTGCTTTATAATCTTATTTTTATAACCGGGTCAAAACCGACCCTAACAACACAAAGGTCATAATTTCAACCAGAGCATTTTATAATTTAGTAAAAAAAATGATTTTTATTTTATTTTGTTGAAATAGAGGTTCCTGACAAAGTCAAAAAGCCTTGATGCATAAAAACAAATTGATGTGGTTCTTTTATGCATTTAAAACCTAAAACGGGTTGGTGCCGACCCTAACACAAGAGGAAGGTTAAAAAGATATATTTTTTTGGATCTATGAACTTATTCTTTGGTCCACATGTTCCTAGCCTTGTTTTGTGAAGGAAAGGTCTCCTTCAATGGGAAAACCATCCGGAATGTTTTCACCCTCTATCACTAAAGTCGGGTGAAAATCACCTGAACACATGAAGGTTAAAACAATCAGGGATCGGAGCAGAGAGACACACCCACCTTCAATAAAGAAACCTCTACTTCAATAACGTCAGTGAGCAGCATGAAGTTACACAAGGACCCACACAGCTCAGACAAAAACAACACAATGAAAATAACGTGACCACAATCGCTCGGATGAAAATCTAGGGTTAAAAAGAAAGTATGAGGATGACAGTGAGCAGGTAGTTCATACAGCATCCGTAGCTATATCTACCAACATTAATGTGCTACCCCGTCAATGTTGATTTATTTGTCACATAACTTCAGGACTTCAGCAGCTACTTTAACGTATACCACGATCTTTTCCTGAACTAACGAAGTTGATTCCTGTAAAGACAGAAGTTTATTTTGAAAAAGCCGTACGCGAGCCGAAATGGACTTGGAGTGATTTGATATCATACACACCGCTGTATGAGACTTCCATTATCAGTTGAAATTAAAGAGACAATTCTGGCACATATAACTGTATTACCATTATGTACTGTACACAGTATGGTCCTTCAACAGAAGGGCAACCTCAAAGACATAGAGGTGTGAATGTTGGCCCTTGGAGCAGTAGAGAAGCAAACAGCGATAGTTCATTATGATAAGTGTGGACTGGACTGTGATAACCATGCTCTCTGATCTCCATCCGCTCCACAGCCCTGAGCTCTGAAACACGACGGACAGCTGAGAGAGAGGAAGCAGCGCAGACAGCAGGATCTCCCATGGCCATCTAGGCTATGACTGTGGACAGGGCACATGACACATCGCTGAGAGGAGGGACAGATGTACGACACAACAATGACAAACCAGATTTTCATTTTCTTTACTCTTTGACCTTTAGGTTAGGTCACGCTTAGACCGACATCAGCACAGTGAAGGTGGCCTTCAAATTATGGGTATCTTTCCCTGTATCCCATTTGTGTGTCAATCTAACTAAAGTTGCAAGTAATACACTGGTTTGATTGGCTGAATGGCAATATACTAGTTTGAGATGGGGCGGTCCTGCACAGAATCAATCATCAGCGATCGGTGCGCAGTGCATGCGGGTTGGATTCGGTTCCGACTTGCTCTGACGTCATGCACAGGTGGTCAACAATGATCTCACGAGAGCCTGGCATAAAGTGTAAATGACTCCAGTCAGGCAGAGGCTCATGCTACGGCGCTAGAAAGAATAAAACAAGCGTTGCTTTCCTTCCTGGCCATTTCAATTTCGCCAGGTGCATCATCCCTTATGGGACGCTCTGTCATCAGCGGCACCCTGGACAGCATGATACAATCACGGGAATAGTGAGAATATCTATGACAAATGGTGAGTTTCGTTATTCACTAGACGGCTACACGGATGCAGGCCAGCCATTGGTTTTGGGGGGTTTTGTCAAGGGCCTCCCTCGTTTGCAGTTGGAATCCATTCGTTGCAATAAGTAGCAGCATTATCATCAACTGAGTGCTCCTCTTTCTAAGACGTCATGCAAGTTAAATTCAGGTACTGAATTTCGAGGTAATGCTCAGTTAAAGCAACATATACACTTTGTATTAATCAGGGCCTCTTTTAGATTAAGGGGCTGCTACTTCAGCTGCTAACCCTGAACAAATGGGACGTCACTCTGCTTCACCTTCTACATCCGCCCATCTCAACACAATACTAGGACTCAAACTCATTGAGCAGTAAAAGTGTCTGGTAAGTCATGCATATAACTGGTGGTGGTGTAAATTCCTGTCGGTTCTGGTGTTATTGGCATGGCATTTCATTTGTCGAATAGCATGGGATGGCATCATCTCAGGTCTGCAAAATGTTCCTTTTTTAAAGCTGCTACACTTGTATTGTTTAAATGGGTCTGCTGTGTAATGTCATTGCTCTTCTCTGTTCGTGCTCCCTTTGCTGTTCTACAGACCCTTCTCAATCTCCCGGTCTCCCCTGACCGTTTTTTAAAATTCCTAATCTAACCTGACCTCTTCGCCTTTGCTGGTCTAACGTGGCCTCTGCCGGTCTAACGTGACCCCTTTTCTCCTCTGCCGGTCTAACGTGACCCCTTTTCTCCTCTGCCGGTCTAACGTGACCCCTTTTCTCCTCTGCCGGTCTAACGTGACCCCTTTTCTACTCTGCCGGTCTAACGTGACCCCTTTTCCTCTGCCGGTCTAACGTGACCTGGGCTTAACATGACCCTTTCTTATCTATATATCTGCTTTCCCTAGGGGCTTCACTCTATCTTCTGCTCTGTTAACTTTTCATTGAACTTTTCATTGAACACTGGGTTGATGTCTACTCATGCTTGCTCACCTAACAAGTACTAATGTTAACCATTTCTCTACGTCACCTCATTCAACGTCATTTCTCTACGTCAAACTCTTTCCAGAGTTCACAGTGAGTCTGTTTATTTCCTGTAATGTTCACAACAAGTCAGAAGCACAATCTAAATCCTGTGATTAGAAGACACACATGCAACATGGGAAGAAACACCCTCAGATTTGTCCTTTCTTCTCCAGTCCAACAGTTACTTTTGATGCTGACTGTAGAGGGGAATTATGGTTCACTTCAGGTCACTTTCTAAATTGTACTGACAGTACGTACAGTCAGTGAACACATCACCGTTGAGAAAATTTTTATTTGTCACAAACACTCCAAAATACACTTAAGGCCATTTGTGGGGCAGGGGCGTGGTCAGCGCACCTGCGGCAGAGCGAGAGAGGGAAGGGCACTCGGGGATCAGCTGCAGCTCGTCACCGAGGTGGTGAGCTACAGGTAGAAGGCAGAGAGCATGAGCACAGTCTATGCAAATAATAAAACCTGTGAACCCGCAAGCAACGTGTCTGTGCTGTATGTCTGGAGCCATGGAAACCCGGGTAGGGAGAACCTTTGCCACACCATTGTAAGAAAGAAATAAAATAAATGTGGATGTTGTCTCGAATTAATTAAAGTGGTTAATTTAAAAGACAAACTCAAAAATCTAAGAGATAAAACATCTTTACAAGATTTATTTTTTTAAATAATGTTTTAGGTGTTTCTTTTAAGGAACCACATCCCTTCACCTCCCAAGGTTGGATCGACTTCATCACGCGGCCTTGAAGCCATTCAAGGGTTTTATATCGCAGATTTACTAAAGTCACAAAGAATATCCAAATGTATTATCCTTATGAAAATAGAATCCCCCCCCCCCCCCCCTTCTACAGCACTTTTCTTTTATTCCCCCAGCAATGAGTACATTTTGTTTTGCCATTCATGTTGGCGGGGAGTCACAGATGGTCCTCTTGTATTATTGGCCCTAAAACATGAACCCCTCTGTTTGCTCCCACGTGGGAAGTGTTCATTAGAATGAATGGATGTCACCTTGAAGCTTTTCTATTTTCTATCTGTCTCTCTCTCTGCTCGTTGTCGTAATTCAATATCTGTAGAATCCAACTTCAATAAGAAAAAAAATATATATATTTGTGTCATACATACTGCCTTGCTATAATGCACAAACACAACTGCGTGTTGTGTACAGGGCCACTCTGCAGAGTGCAACAGCCCTGTGTCTGACTTCCCCTTCCAGAATCCATCTATTTCCGTGGCAAGCCATGCAGGGAGAAAGAGAGGGAATTAAAGAAAAGCAGACAGAAGCACTTCTAGCTCATTCCAGCATTATGGCACATTTCCATTTTTCGCCTCGGTCTTAATCTCCATTGAGTGACTGTCATCACCCTCCGGCAGTAATTAGGCATGGACTCTGGACAACAACAGACGAGCCGGTCTTGCTCGTCTTGAGAAGCAAATTACCTTTACCTTATGGTAAGCAATATTCTGTGCCAGGCAACTTTTACTGCTGATTAGCAATTAGCCCAAACCAGCGGCAGCCGAAGCACTAATGTTTAATTTGCTCCTCTAATGATATACGGCGTGCCGTGCAGGCGGGCGGGGATAGAAAAGGAGGCTTCGAGACGTATGGATTTCTACTTAATTCCTTTTCATTTACGACCTGACAGGCCCGCAGGTAGGAAAGGGAGGAAATTTCTTTGCGATTAGTAATGGCTGCTCCTCAAAGGGAAGGCAAGCAGGGGAATGCTAAGAAGACACACACACACACACACACACACTTACTGTCTCATTTCTTGGCCCTTCCCATCACATTCACCGACTCAATTATTCACAGTGAAGTTTGAATAATAATGGCATTTTCTGTGAGAAAACAGAGTGATTACCGCGCATCTCCTCCTCCTGTAAGCAGTTGTTGTGAATATGAGCTCCACATACCTGGAGAGCGATTACAGAGCCCCTCTTGTATATGGATTGCGGCACGTCGTTACTATGATAATGTTGTGGCATTCACGGCCTCCAGGGCGATCGGCGAGCAAATAAGGGACGTGATATCGTTAAACATCTTAACGAGATGAAGAGCCGTATGGTGCAAAAAGATTTAAATAAAAAATGGTGTTTGTGATCTGTTGATATTTTGTGCAACTTTGAGTTCAAACGCATGTTGTTGTCCTATAACTCCTTTAGCTCCTCACACCTTCTTTGCTGCAGAGACTGGCTCGTTTGTGAACACAAGCAGCGTGTCAGAGGGAGGCTCCGCCCCGGCAGCTCCCACAGGCCACAGTAATCTGGGGCGGATTCCTGTTTAAAATAAAAAGCCGCTAGTGGGCCGGATTCGACAAATCAGGTGGACTCAACAAACCTCTGGTAGGCCTGTCTGGAATAGGGGCTTGTTAAAAAGTGCAATGGGTGCCATGGGAGTAGCCCCTCTCCCCCCGGGGTTAGGGACTCCTCCTCTCTAATGAAGCCGCAGGATGAGGCTCGTTATTTGCTACTGCCTGTTACTCGCTGGGCCGCGACTCGCTCACTCTCGCCCTCGTTTTCTCTTCCACTGGGTGCACCGCAGTGTGGAACCAATCAAGTGAACCATTTCGGAGCCCTCTTTTCTCTTTCAAACTGCTCTGGCGTTATGGATGTTTCAGAAGGGAGGGAGTGATTCAGGGAAGATGTGGCCCCGCAGAAGTTGAGACAAATGGAGGTAGTCACGGCTGCTGGAGAACATCCACAGTGTGGACAGCTGTAGTGCTTAGATGCTGGCGATAACAATAAGACGTGTCTAGTAGGTCATTAGAGCTCTAACAGGGATGATCACTCACACCGGCCACTGGGTTCTTTATTCTTAAACACAGGCACATAACAGGCTCAAGTTCTTTCACTCCATGCAACAAGTTGACATTTTACAGAAAGAGATTGAACAAATTGACATATTGTCCATGATTGTTTTATACCATGGCTCTAGAGTCGTATTAACATACATTCGGGTTACGTCTGTGACATTTTGTGGAATATATGTAACAATAAATTTCAAATATATTGCATAAAATCAACTAGAGTTTTTTTATTTAAGGAATACATCATTCCCAGATCATTTTTATTTATTAATTTGTCCTAAAAACCTGTTTTCTAAATCAGCTTCTTATGAGCGATGTGATCCTGCACAAAGTCACAACTTTTTTAATTATTTTGTATTTTGTCTTTTATTCTCACAGGTTTTTCTGTGGGTGGGGCTTAGTTGGAAAAAAGTGAAATGTAAAAGGACAATGTGAAAAAATCAAATAGCTTCTACAATCGTCCATTTACAATAAAAGTACACTTTTAACAATATGCATGAGATACAAAAACTCATCCCCAAAGTGTATCAAAAGAGCATTTCATTGCACAACAACATGGGGAGTGGTTTTAATCTTTCTAATAGGACACTGAAAAAGAGGCTTTCAATTCAGTGAATCACTCAATCAAAAAAATGTTGAAGCCCTACAAGCAAGACCCTTCAAATGGTACTGAATGTATTTATTTTTACCTTTAACTATTGTCTATATCCCAAACACACACACACACACACACACACATACAATATGAGTGAACATCCGTGATGATGCATGTAATGCAGTCTTCGGTCCAGAATGGACATCATGTGGTCAGAGGTGTGTGATGGAGACCCACTGGCAACAGAAACACAGCTGCAGAAGTTAACAGAAATAGTGAAAGTGAAGAAAATAAACCCAGCTGTACATTTTCAGATGATAAGTAGAGAGCCACAGCTGTCCTCCCTGACCATGTGCTCCACTCCCAGGTTACTTGACTTTATATTTTCTATTCCCATGCACACTATGCAATGGTACCGCTGTTGTGTATATGTTGCTGTTGTGAAAGTTCAAAAGCGAGGTAGATATATACTTTTTTTCTCTCTCTTTCCCCGTTCAAAGTCCACAAACTCAACTTTTCTCCAACCTGTGCAGCGGGTTTGCCCAGACTCTGGGGAGAGGTAGCATGGAGGAGGAACAGGGAACTCTCACTCATCTCCTCACACAAAAACACAGAAGAAGACTGACAAGCAAGTGGTTCAAAGCTCCCTCTCCTGTCTGCCTCTCCTCTGGTGCAGAATTTCAATGCTCCATTTTTCTTTTCTTTTTTCCCCCCACAAAGACAATGATTCTCCCTGTTAGCCCTTCAAAGCTCCGGCTGCTCATTGATGAATTAAGATAAACATCAAAACTATGGCAACACTGTGCCCTAAGAATTGCATTGCAAACACAAATAAATTGTCTTTGTTCTGCCTTTAGAAGACATGCAAAGCAGGAGTTTGGTGCACAGGAGGGAATTGCATGCTCTTTTACCAGGCCTGCATGGTGACACCGTGTCACCAATGCACACATCAATACAATGCAACACTGAATACAGACACACAACATCGTGGAGCAGTGGCGATTCTAGAAGATTTTACATGGGGTGGCAGAAGGGTGGCAAGTTGAAATTCAAGGGTGGCATATCACACACACACACCTGGTGTCTATATGTATTTATTTATACAAATCCAGATAGTGAAAACAGACAAGAGCAATGTCTTGCCAAGAGTCTACATATTGTTACAAAAAGCCAAAACGAATATTTGTATTTTTTAATAAGACTTAAAACACTGTCAGAAATTACATATATTTACATATTCAGCAGCAAAACAATTCAGTTTTATTTAATTTCACAAACAATGAATGTATATTCCATTCTAAACAGCAGGTCATGGAGCTAAAAAAGAACAATACGGCGATTGCCATGTTCGACAGCAAATCGTCTCACAAACTCATCCAGATCAAGACACTTAGCAAGTGCTGACTCTATAGTAAGTACAGCTAGACTTGACAATCTATTTTAAAAAAGGATCTGATATCTGAACAGTGCCATCAGTTTGATTTACAACTGATTTAGTGCTTACTGGCATTTGGATGGTAAGTTAAATAGACTATGGTCTAATGGAGCCCATTAGATGTGTGTTAACACTTACATTCAGTTTTTTTTTCCAAGTCCAACTTTGATTTCTCTAAAAAAGAAAAGAAAACTGCATTCAGAACCCACAGCACAAAATGTTCATGACATATTTCCCTTCATAATGACAAATACTTTTCTAAATGGCCAAACTAATTTCTAATGGCTTGTTCTGTATGTATTAGGTTATCACATACACAATAATTTCTACCAAAGCTAGACTAACTAGCTAGCGAAAGATAGGGTGGACAAAAGAACACACACTTTTTACTGTTACTGAGTTTACTGTAGGCTACATGACGGAGTACCTTTAAAAACAACCAGAAAAAGGCTTTTTGTGAGAAAACGGCTAGTGGTATCTAAAATGTGATTTCGGAATAGCTTAACAGTTAAGTTACTGTAGCAAGGTTCGTCCTTACCGAGGGTTTCACGGAGCTCTTGACACAGGACAGACACCAGGGTTGCACGTTTCCGGGCTCTTTTATTAGGCATTCTTATACATAGGCATCCAATACGCTCATGCCCTGTCTAGCCTTTCCTCTCGCCTCCCTGTCTGCGTGGCTCTGGGAGCTTTTGTAGCTCCCTTCCCCGCCCACGCAATCCCACGATCATGTGGATCAGCCGTGCCTCGTAACGAGACACAGCTGATCCCCATGATCGTCCTCCTCTCCCTCCCCCTCTCTCTGCGCTGCAGGCGCGCTAGCCACGCCCCCGCCCCACATACCCCCAACGCCCGACTTAGGCCGGGGAGCCACCGGTCTAACCAACTCCCCCCCCCCTCCCTCCCACTGGGAGCGGGAGCGGGAGTCAGCCCCGACCATCTGCCCCCCGACCTATGGACCACCATGGAATTAACTTCGCGTTTCCGCCAGATGCCAACGGGTGGTCCGGGCGTTGGCATCCTCCATCCGTGGGGGCCCGGGCGCGGGACATGGCCCGGACAGAGGGCGATCGAGCGCCCCGGGAGGCAGGTTCCTTGCGCTCTCCGCCAGCCCCCTCCCGGGGCCAAACCGGCTCTCCCCCTCAGTCCGCCGCGGCAACCTGCAACACAAGAGAGAGAGAGTTAAGGAGGCGGGACCCATATCGGTCCCCACTGCGCCCCGGCCCACGGGCCCCAGGCGCGGGCCCGAGCCGCGGGCTCGGCCCTCCGTTTCCGGCCCCACCGTGTCCCGGCCCCCGGGCCTGTCAGCCGGTCCGGCCCGGCCCCCTCGTCTCGCCCGACGATGAGGACCGGCCGGCCCCAGCCTCTCCCCCCGTCTGGCGGGGACCCTGCCCAGAGTGTCGCCCCTGGGTTCATCGGGTTGCCCCAGGGTCGGCCGCCCTGCCTCCCTGGGTCCGTCCTCCAACCCGGACAGGACCTCCGCAGATGGCCCCTTCCCCCGCAGCCCCAGCACCGCTTCGGGCACTGGCGCTGTAGGTGGCCCCCGCGTCCGCACGTCCAGCATGCCGGCCTCGCCGCCCCGGGGAACACCCAGTGCTCCGACCGGTTGAGGCCGCCGCTCCCTGGACCTGGTTCTACCGGGGCCCCATTGGCCCATACACGGGCCCGCCCCGGCCTCCTTCGCTTCGGAGCCCGCCGCGCCGACTCCCCGTCGACCGCCGTCGGCTCCTGGCAGTCTCTCGGCCGCTCCGTCAGTGTCGCCGCTGGGGCTGCCGCTGTCGTCGCCGCGCCCGACGACGTCTGCGCCGTCGTCGCCGCGCCCGACGACGTCTGCGCTGCCGCCTCCGCCGTCGTCGCGCCCGCCGGCGTCTGCGCTGCCGCCTCCGCCGTCGTCGCGCCCGCCAGCGTCTGCGCTGCTGCCTCCGCCGTCGTCGCGCCCAATGACGTCTGCGCCGCCGCCTCTGCCGTCGCTGCCGCGCCCGCCGACGTCTGCGCCGCCGCTTCCGCCGTCATCGTCGCTTCCGCGCCCGCCGACGTCTGCGCCGCCGCCGTCTGCGTCGACGCCTCCACCGCCGCCCGAGCCGTCACCGCCGTCTGCGCTGCCCGCGTCTTCTGGCGGCTGCCGTCCGTCTGGGCCACCCCGACCCTCTGGCGCCTGACGTCCGTCTGGGTCACGGCGTCCGCCGTCGGTCGGGCCGCCAGCTGGTTCTCCAGCGCCTTCTGGAGGAGCTCCGACCTCCTCATCTGCTCCTGCCATTGCGCGACCAGCCCCTGCCACCCGCTGACGTACTCCTGCACTGTGGCCTGCAGCTGGTCCCTCTCGGCCTCCAGCTGGCACAGCCGTGCACTGTCGGACTGTGTCCGGGAGTCCTCCGGCCCCGGCGACTCCCACACCGCCTTCCCCGGTGCCGCCGGGACCCGCACCGCCTGCCCCACGTCTCGGACCGCCGGTGCCTCTCGCGCCCCGACGCCGCCCCACGCGGCATAAAGCGCCTCAATGGCGGCATTGCCGTCGTCCGGCACTTCCTGTCGCAGCTCCTTCCCCACCGGTAAGCCCCACGATGGGCGCCACTGTAGCAAGGTTCGTCCTTACCGAGGGTTTCACGGAGCTCTTGACACAGGACAGACACCAGGGTTGCACGTTTCCGGGCTCTTTTATTAGGCATTCTTATACATAGGCATCCAATACGCTCATGCCCTGTCTAGCCTTTCCTCTCGCCTCCCTGTCTGCGTGGCTCTGGGAGCTTTTGTAGCTCCCTTCCCCGCCCACGCAATCCCACGATCATGTGGATCAGCCGTGCCTCATAACGAGACACAGCTGATCCCCATGATCGTCCTCCTCTCCCTCCCCCTCTCTCTGCGCTGCAGGCGCGCTAGCCACGCCCCCGCCCCACAGTTACATACGTAATGAAAATAAAAACTGAGAAAAAACTGCTATAACATTTTCTGTCAGTCCACCTTACTGTACTAAAGACGTTAGTAAGACGTTGGTTAGCTAAGCTAACAGTGGTAACTTCAAGGCTAGCTAGCACATGCAAGCTGTATAGCGAGCTAGCTACTGTATGCTACCGACTTTTGCAAGCTAGCAATTAAATAAACGATTGAAATTACAACGGATCTGTCTATCACATGACCACCCATCACAGTTTCTTGATTCACGATTCAGCAGTACTGTACCTTCTTTCATCACTGGAAGCCTACAGTAGGCTTGTCTCCAGTTAGTTGCGGGAGATGGGCAACCACGGTGACGAGGGCAAAGCGGACTCATGGACTCAACCATTTTACAGGGGAGGGGGAACTTAAAGATTTTAGAACAAGTTACCAAAGAGATCAACAGCTTAAGTAGCAAAAATATAATACCATTATATAAATGTATAGTATATTATAGGAGACACTTCTGACAACCTGGGTGGCAAGTGGGGTGGCAAGCAATTTTGTTTAGGGTGGCAGCTGCCACCCCTTGCCACCCCGGTGGTTTCGCCACTGTCGTGGAGTCTATCTGCAGCTGACCTGCACTACCCTTATGGACGTGCTGTGTATCAACATAGAAATAGATGTGTAGCCTACTGTGGACATGTCAGTTCCTTATAGATGACATCTAGTGCAGAAAATACTTACAGTTTTACTTACCCATACTTCAGATACTTTTTCTAAACTCTTAACACAGACTCACACCTACAAACCACAATTGGCCAAATGGATAATTTTCTTCTCAAAAACACATTTTGTTAAATATATACTAACTCTTCATTTCAAAATAGAACACAACTTTCTCTGCACACACTAACTTTACCAAAACACTGGAAATCTGACTCAAAATGAAATTATTCTGTCAAAGAATAACTCTTGTTTTCACTTCACAAGGTCCTTCCAGTCAATCAAAGCACACCAGGTTTCAAAATACTGACTATTGCTGACATTACAAAAACTGCATAGACTTTTATGTTTCAGTTTTACAGGTATTTGCATGCAAAACATGCAATCCACTGTTTTTACATTAAGTTTATTGGTTGGGAACTGTATGTCCACATGTAATGTTCACATTCAAAAGCATTCCAGTAAAAACCAAATCAGTTTTTTCCCCCTTTACTACAGGAGGTACAGTATAAATACTGTTTACAGTATGATAGAACAGAAAAAGTTTTACAGTATTGCTTACAGTGAACAAAATATCCATGAAACACACAAGAGCATTCTGAACAAAAAAACAACAGCAAAAAGCCCAGATAAAAAGGGGGGGAACATCACTCCTCAAAGTCCTCCTTTTACTGTATAAGTAATGCCACTGAGTCTAAGCCAGACTGGAATCAGCTGTGGTTTGCCCAATTTACCCAACATAAATCAGCTGTGTGTCAATTATTCAATTGTTTGTTTATTATCAGCTGAGATATATTGTTTTAGAACTGATATCATTGCAGAAGAGGGTTTTAGACTGTATCTAAGGTTTGGAATATTGTGTTTGACATTGTGGGATGTTGTGTGTTAACATTCGTAAATAATACAAAAACAATCCATAATTTTGTTGGGAGGTATAGCTTGTCTGTTAAGAAAATGTAAGCATTGTGGAAATGTGTTCACTGACTGCATATTGTTTGAAAACGACATGAAATGTGTGAATGGTATGGCCACAAAAGGCCGATGCTGTGCTAATTGTGTTTAGAGTTTTGAAAATGTGACCACTGGTTGGACAAACGCTTGGTAGCGCCTGAAAAAAACAGTAAATCTATTGTCGCATACATAGTACATGACATTTGACCTCTGCAGTTAAACCACCAACGTTTCAACGTTTCTTCCCTGATCGTTTTCAAATGATATGAATGTTGGGGCGCCGTGGACAACTTTTTCCTCAGAGCAACACATTGAATGGCTCTTCTGCCATATACAATAATATAACAGTCTGTCAAGTAGGGCTGCAACAACGAATCGATAAAATCGATAAAATTTGATTATTAAAAGCGTTGGCAACGAATTTCATTATCGATTCGTTGTGTCGCGCGATTATTACGGCACTCAATAAGTCACGGAGATGTTTGAGTATGAAAAGAAGTTGAGTTGAGCGCGGAGCAGAGCGGAGGTAGAGGAGAGACCAGCTGAGACCGTAACGTTGTTCTGAAACACATCGCGGAGGCAAGGCCGTTCAACAGCACAGTAGCAGCTCAAACCGGGCAGCGGCAGCTAGTAGAGCACTTCCTGTTGAGGCTCAGCTGCCGCGGATAGTCTGCAGCTTTTGTTCTGTTTTGAAGTGAAGACGTAACGTCCCTCCAGCAGCTCTTCGGCTGTTTACTCATTATTAGCTTGACAAGTTAGCTCGTTAAGAACAATGCAATGTGTCTGAACAAAGGGAGTGAGAGAGAGTGAGTGCGTCTGTGAGTGTTTGAGTGAGTGTGTGTGCGTCTGTGAGTGTGTGTCTGTGAGTGTTTGAGTGTGAGTGTGTGTGTGTCTGTGAGTGTGTGTTTGTATGTGTGTGCGTCTGAGTGTTTGTGAGTGTGTGTGTGTAGAGAACAAGTTCTGACGTTCAAACAAATCCTGTTAAGTTTTCTGATTAGTATTTTTCTTTATTTTTTATAAGTTATTTATTGTTCTGACAGCTCAGGTCACTTCAAACAAAATGTTGTGCAAAATGTTTTGTGCACTTTATTTAATAAAAGCCTATATATTTGGCAGATATAAAGCATACATGTGTATGTTTGTGTTAGTCCATTATTTTATTTTTTTATTATTACTTTAACAGCTCAGGGATGTTCAAGGAGCAACCTGTTTGTGCACTTTCTGAAGATTTTTGCACCGTCAGTTCTGTTTTTGAATAAAGGGTTGGAAAGTAATGCTTTTTAGTTTTTTATCCGATTAATCGAAAAAAATAATCAACAGATTAATTGATTATTAAAATAATCATTAGTTGCAGCCCTACTGTCAAGTCCTTTAACTTGTGATACTGATGGGAATGATACATAAAACTGACAAAATAATGTTTACTTTTATTCATTCATATTTACAGATTTAGTCATTATTATTGCATATTTATTAGTTGTGTAGAAGAGGGAATGCATCAGTGAATGTGACTAAAGATACAGATGGAGTAGAAAGGAATGTTCTGGTAATGATAGTTACTTTTATATTTCCTGGCGAGTTAACCCGCCAAATAACAACGCTTGTTCAGTGCTCATCGGTGTCCGATACCGTCTTGATTTGATTTGATTTATTTATTTGCACAATTCATACAATAAAATAAAAACAGAGAGATTAATGATATTAGTGCAGGAAGAGACAAAAGCCAACTTGGCTTATTTGAAGCCTCCACCTATATAATATTTAAAATTTTACAAACATAAAATGAAATATGCATAAGATAGACAACAAAAGAAAAGAAAGAAAAGAAAAAAATGTAATTATGTCAAGTCTGTGTGTGCATGTGAGTGCATGTGTGAGCATTGCTTGCGTTTGTTCAGTGATGTTGGATTATACCCCTGTGGCATTTCCTAAGCAATGATAACTGTAAAAATGTAGATAAAACAGCTAAAACAAGAAAGACAAGAACACTCATACATAAAAATACATAAAAAACCTTTAAATAAAAAAACTTTACATAAAAAACCTTAACATAAAAAAGCTTTACATGAAACACTCTTACAAAACAGCAATTAGACTTTCTTTTATGCAATTTTTTAAACATTTTATAGAGGGACAATTCTTTGTTAGGTGGAAATATTCATTCCATAATTTGGTTCCCCTGAATCTAATTGAAAATTGACCTCTGCTAGTCAGTAATTTAGGAAGATGAAGATTCGAAGATTGACGAGTGGAGTAACAGTGAATCTGTGAATTGATTTTGAAGGTTTTGAAATGATCAGGAATATTTCCTTCACCTAAACGAATCCTATACATGAAAATGCAAGTTACAGAAATATTGATGTCATAGATAGTTAAAATCTGCAGTTTATGAAATAAAGGAGCAGCTGAGATGTGTGATTGTGTGTCTTAACCAGGTACTGTTGTTGCCTTGACCTTAACCTAACCAGGTACTGTTGTTGCCTTGACCTTAACCTAACCAGGTACTGTTGTTGCCTTGACCTTAACCTAACCAGGTACTGTTGTTGCCTTGACCTTAACCTAACCAGGTACTGTTGTTGCCTTGACCTTAACCTAACCAGGTACTGTTGTTGCCTTGACCTTAACCTAACCAGGTACTGTTGTTGCCTTGACCTTAACCTAACCAGGTACTGTTGTTGCCTTGACCTTAACCTAACCAGGTACTGTTGTTGCCTTGACCTTAACCTAACCAGGTACTTTTGTTGCCTTCACCTAAACCTAACCAAGTACATTCGTTGCCTTCAACTAAACCTAACCGTATCGGTTAACCGATACGGTTATTTTGAAAAGAGACTGTACGCTTGTAATGAGCCCTGACACGCCCAAACTGATGCCAGAGGGTTATCTAGAGGGTCAGTGGTTTGAACATCGGGCCACATCGTTGGCATGTTTGTTAATTGCATCACTTGAAATGTATTCTCCAGATGAGCTGTGATCAGTAGTCACACATGATCACAGCTTCTTCACAAATACTTTCTGTCCAGACTTCATGCATTCCAGGGCTGCTGACCTCCTCATCACCTTCTCTGCTGTCCACCCAGAGCTGTGATGGACTTCAGGGTCACAGCTGTGGGCCAGCTTTGTTATCAGGCCTTAACTACCCCATGGCTGCACCGACAGGGACCTGGCTAAGGGTCCTCGGCTCTCCACCACAGTGATAAGGAAAGGTCAGTGTGCTCAAGTCATCTTGCTGCCAGAGGCTGGAGAACATATCTGACAGGTAGGACGGACGCAGTGATACTCCTCCGTTATAAGATTCTCCATCCAGGGTCTGACAGTGTCGGGTTCAAAGTCAACGCATATGCCCTAAACATACACACAGTATGTTACGTACGATAAAATTGCTATTAGAGTTTTAATAATACCAGAAATGCACTTGTGTCCTAATTTCACAAAGTGCTAAAAGAGGCTGCTCAGTGCTGATCAGTCTAACATTTACAGGGACAGTAACGCAGTGCTTTAGTCAGGACTTATTTGTTAAGTTTCAAATAAATTCAGATCAGTATCAGTATTGTGTCACTAAATTTGCAATAGAATTAGAATCAGAACTGTTTATTGCCTAGTACGTTACACATGCAAGGCTTTTGGCTTGGTGAATGGTGTGCTATCTTTTTTCTAACTAGTATCTAGTGGTTACCATCCTTTGTGTTTGTGGTTTGAAATGATTCATGTAAAAATCATATTTATTTGGAAAGCTGAGAGGATCTTGTAGATCAACCCTATATGTTTTGTTTCCCTGAATCTCAACAACGGAGATGACGAGAAAAAAGTTAGCAAAGAGCCTCAGGAGCCACATTTTGGAAACTGCTTATAATCCACTATTTCTCATTATGTTGAATACGGTGGCAGGAAATATGACACACTCCCCAACACTGTGCAAACAATCTACAATGCAAATAGCTGTTGCATTCCTTCTCCACCAGGAGTACCTAAACCTGGATTTAGTACCCTCTCCTGAGTGGTGCCTAAATTTAGGTTCAAGAAATTGCTGAGCCTGAAACTCGTTCGGTGGAAACAAAGACAGAACGAGAAATAATGGTTACATTCGACTGTCACCGAGGAGAACTCTTTTTCCTGTCTGGTGTGAAAGTAAAAGCCAATGCTGACTTATTTTGACCTAAACCACGTTTTTTTTCCTGAATCCAGCAAGTAGTTTTCTTTCCATCCACAATGTTTTCAACATTGTGTGCCGTTCTCAGGGCCCTCAGTTATAATAACCTGGTGGAATCCAAAGTGAATGGCTCTAAGTAGAGCAAACAGCATTCGGTTGGCATCACAAACAGAACAAAGTGTCACCAATCGCATGACGGCTGGTCTGGTGAATCTGGTGTGGTTGCTCGTCCTAACGACAGCTGTGTCCTTGTAAAGCCTTTGATTTGACTCAAATAAAGCTGATTCTGATCAATTTAAAATACTACCCGTCTGTGTTTAGCGTTAGTGTGAATTTCTTCACCAACAATCCAATCAAACAACTTAATGGAAATAGTCTGTTTAAGGATCAGTTCAAACATCCCAATAAAAAAGTCCATGTAAACACAATGACAGCAGGGGTCAGCAGGGCTACTACTGGCCCTGCCTGACCCCGGCAGCACAGTCCTTCTCCCTGTTCAGGTGCTACTGGTTTACCCAGCACCCACACACACACAAACTAATATTTGTTCCCATCTTACACATTCCTCCCCCACTCTCTGTGTTATTCCTGATTAACCGTAAACGAGCAAATATTTTCCCAGTGTTCGCTAGGTTAGATCCCCATTTAATTAAACTGGCTCATTATGTCGCTCTCTGATTAGTGGAGGAGAATCAATTATTCAATTCACAAACATGGGCCGCAGGAGCTGGAGGTGCACAACGAGCTGCTCATTTAATTCCAAGGACACTAATTAGCTACAAAGCAAGCAGTAACTTTCCTTCTCTTTTTTTTTCTTCCTTCCCCTGCCTTCTTTTCCAATTACCACACATGCAGGACGCTTAAAGTTAGCGAGCAGAGAAGGAGGAATCACAGGCCCGGTCTGTGGGTGGTGTTTTAAGGAGGTGTTCTGGGAACAGGCATGGGAGAGGGGTGTGGTGGGTCAATCTTTGCCTTATTTAGCAGGATTCTCCTCTAGTTAGCGAGGTCAAGGAGGAGAAGCAAGCAGGAGGGAGCTTATTTGCTGATATGTAGATCACGGAGCCTAAGCATTCAGGAAACAACCCCGGGGATTTGCGGATGTGTCGAGCCGGGGCCGCTTACTTTTGTTCTCGGCAATCAAACAGCGGGCAATTATCCGAATTATTGACAGCAGATTTCTCATTTCAACTGCAAATTAAGGCTATCAATAAAGCTTTCTGATGCAAAAGTGACTAATTAACCAACAGAGTGGATCTCTGAAGCCTTGATATAAATAAATAAAGAAAAACCTCCAGTCGGCTGCACGTTGTGGAAACACAGGGGAACTAATTAGTTTAATTATCAAAACAGCTAATTAAAATTACACAGTTGCCTAATTAGTTCTGTGCTTCTTGCTGTCTCCTCTCTCCCTCTTTCTTTTTCCTTAGTTGCCCTCTCACTCTTTAATTGACAGGTTGAAGTTAAATATAAAATAAAAGGAAAGAGAGTAGTGTGTGTGTGTGTGTGTGTGTGTGTGTGTGTGTGTGTGTGTTGTCTATGTATGTGTGCCTGGAAGGAAGCAGGAGAGCACAAACAGCTCCTGCTGAATATCTTGCAGTGCGACAGAATACTAGCAGCAGAATAGAGGACTGTTGCACCTTTGGTGGGACGGTCCAAATCTATTGTCCAAACAATTAGTTTGGAAAATGCAACACATTGTTAATCCAGTGCTTCAGAACCTCTTTGGCTTGTTGACATAATAGCATATTAGGCAGTGGAGGAGGCATGCAGTGTGTTCAAATTACAAACTGGCAAGGTGGAAACAATGCTATTATACATACCAAAACCTAAATACCACCACGTAATGCGCTTTTAAGTATATCTGTGAGATCATGTTGCTTGGGGCCCCTTGTCATGTGTCAGATATAACTTCAGTACTGTTTGAGGCTTAAAGAGGTAAATCTCTCCAATATTTCACAAAACACCATTTCATACCACATTATTCATCTTTATGATCATCTTGTGACTCTTTCAAAGGGCCCGACCCTCCAGTTAGTGGATACCTAACTATGAATGAGGTTTTGCAAATGGTGTCCATCTAGTACCAACATTTCAATCGCAAAATGGGGCAACTGTGGCTCAGTGGTTAGCAAGTTGGTCTTTCAATCAGAAGGTCGGTAGTTCGATCCCTGGCTCCGGCAGTCTGCGTCGTTGTGTCCTTGAGCAAGACACTTAACCCTAATTGCTCACCGTTGCTGTGTCTACGGTCTACTGTATATCATGTAAGTCGCTTTGGATAAAAGCGTCAGCTAAATGAAATGTAATGTAAAAAAAATGCATTGAGAGACAAGTCTACATCAAAACCACACAGATTCTAACTATTCCGGAGCTGAATGCTGTCGTTTTAAAGTTGATCGCACCTCGACTCAGTTCAAATGAGTATGTACAGTATGGAGTGGGAAGAAGGATTGGGTGTTATTTAAGCCCAGCACTACTAAATCATTTATAGCAGCACCTGCCCAGGGCTATGCACTGTAACAATGTCAGAGCCATTTATAAGTTTACAACATGTTTCACTGGAACAAAACCAAACCCTCTAACCAAAATTCATTATATCTGTAGCAGGCTATGCAGGGAAATACATATATCATATTTAAACATCCAGCCTGCACATTATGCATCCAAACAACATGCTTTGTATCAAGAATAAAGAATGATCATTCTATGTTAATACATAACACAAGTCCATGCTCAACAGCACTTTCCCAGACATGCCAAACATGTACAAATATGTGAATAGTGCTATGCAGGACACCCTGTGATGAAGTTAATCTAGGTCACTATAGCATCCTCCCATTATTCAAAATGATCTCACCCCTACCGGTCATATTTGGAGTGTGGGCAGAATCCGTAAGTGCAGTGACACCGTGAAGGTTCAGGGTAAAGAACGGCCGCTGCTAAGGTACACATAACGCGTGGTTAATGTTGTGAAATGGTGGCGGAACATTCAGTTAACATTGTACATTGTTGTTTTTTAACAAGAAAAGGATGCAGCTAACATTGCATTGCAACAGATTTCAGTGACATCTTGAGGCCATCCAATCTGCTGGGCATTCTGGATGTTGGGGAAGTGGCTGTCCAACAAGGTTTCTCTGCCCACAAAGAGAAGTAGAGTGACCGGTCAGTGAGGTTTGGATACTTACTGCCTGATCAGCCGGCAGCAGACTATCTGTCAGGTGCAATGTGCTCATCCCCTCCAGCATGTAAATGGTTCGGGAACGAGCGGGGCGGACCTGGAGCCTTTTCGGCCACGGGTATTTTTAACCACACTAATCAGGGAGCTTATTATTTCTTGGGTTCACAGGAACTTTGAACCGCAGACTCTCCTGGCCTAAAAGATTCATGAAGGAGAGGCTATCGGGGGACCTCCTCAAGGCTGGAGAGGTCAGAGGTGGGTGTTATCCCTACGGCAACCACAGAAAAAACAAATTATATGTGTTAAGGAGCACTGCTTGTACATTTATTGTGTATGTTTAATGTAGCGTGTTGTGGGTGTAACTGATTTATAACATGGGGAAGGCGTATTGACATATACAGCCAGGTGGAGATTTATGGGATCAGTTATCTGTTCCAATTAAAAAAAGCTTAGCAGTGCAAAGTAACCAGAAAGTCTATTAATGTTGCACGGAAAAACATGGTTTTCAGTGTAATTGGTCATGCTAATAAGGATCCGAGGCACAAAGTGATGTTTTCAGTGTAAAGGTAGAGCTCTGCTTAAAATCACTCTTGTAGGTATTAAAAAGTTTCCTTGGCATTGACAAACCTATTTGGATCAATGTTATTATATTAATAGATTATAATTAATTCATCATGGATGTACTTGCAGATCTTTGGACCTTATTAGATTCTGAGTGTATACGATGGGCCTCGGAAAAAAATATATTTTGTGTATAAAACGCAATCTAGCTGGAGCCAGCTGGTGAGGGAGGCGTGGAGTGTGAATTGCCTGCAAAGCGCTGTTCCATTTGAATTGTCAATGTGGTTCCTCCATTTGACTCATACAGAGAGCATTTTGGCTCAGATAGAGCAAAGACAGATTCCATCAGGTCCTTATCTGTTACAAGTTGCATTGCTTGCAACTGGATTCAATAGGTACCAATAATGGTGTTATTTTTTAAACATTAGGATACCTGGGTTTTCTGCACTGGTCAGCAGAGGGGTATACTAGTATGAGAAAAGCATTTAGAACATGCCTGGCTTCCTTCCCCTCCCTGCTGTCCGATACCATGAATGGTGTATTATTCCTATCATTTTTCTGACTTTCTGGGGGAAAAAGTAATTTTATCTTATAAAGAGATGTATTTTTTCTGCAGCCCCCTCCCCCCCCACCCCACCCTCCTCCTCCTACACCCTGTCCCCCGAGTGGTGTATATTGTTCTGGGATGAAGAAGTCGTCCAGCTGAATTGATACATCATCGCAGCCAACCGCAATCACTGTCTGCAGACTGTCAGTAGAGACCAATTTAGGCCACATACCCTCTGACCATGACATTTAAGAAAAATTAATCCCACTCTAAGCCTTCGAAGAGAATTAATTCTGCTGCAAAAATAAAATAAAAGACCGAAACCTCTTCAGAGTGCCGGCGGTGCGTGGGGTCTGCCATTCTCTTGTGTTGATCAATAGGAGAGAAAGTGTTTGACAGCTTCTGTGTGAGTCGCCCGCTTCTTTTGTTGTACAAGCGGATGACGCCAGCAGAAGCGACTCTCACCCTGGTGTAGATATGCCTCACGTTTGAATTGGATGACAGACTGACTGTTGAGTGAGAAGCTCTGAGTAACCACTCAGGGAGCTGCCAATCACACCGGTGGCATCGCTGTTTTTACTGCATGTTGACAAAGTGCGATGGAGGCGGCGGTGTATCGCCTGGCCTGCAAACAACAACCGAAGGTGCTGCCTTCAAAAGAAGAGCAACCCAGCAGCTGTGGGAAGCTTTCATCAATCCGGCAAGGAACAACTCTCTTTCCTCAACACAATTCATGTGGAGCCAGAGCATTTGAATAATAGCCACGTCTCGACTATGATAGAGCCTGAAAGGATGAAGGTTTTTTGCCCATTAAGGCGGCAGCAACACTCACAGATACACTATTGCAGGTTATTAGTGGGCTTGAGCAAAAAAAGCACTCAGCGACATGACAGTGAGACAAGACATTTCCCCGAGACACAAACATGCATCCCAACATCATCTTGAAAGGTAGTCTCGGCAGGAACAGACTGATCATCACCGCTATGAACTAAAAGCCTCACAAAGAGGAAGTCTTTGACAATCCCCAATATTTTGTCTTTACATGCTGGTGTATTTCTACGTGTAACAGAACAACATGTGCATCTATCCTCGACTCTGAAAAACCTGCTTTGCCTAAAGTCCTTGTGATTGTTGAGACACCTTGCATCCTCCCTTTTGCAGTGAAACAGAATGAGCCGCAGACTCCATCTTATTTACATCTCCCTTTTCATAACCCACTCATTTGCAGCCCGGAGTGGAGAGAAGACAGCGAGAGGAGGGAAAGAAGGAAGGAAGGAAGTAAGGAGTGGGAAACAGTGTTCCAACGCCAAGGTGCCCGGGCCCTCTTTTTAAGCGGTAAATGTTCTGACGGGGGGGAAGAAGGGACGGCGATAATGAGAGCAGAACTCCTTTCCAAGACAGCCGCATTGTTTTAATTGTTCAGACTGGAGAACCGAGGGAGAAGGAAGCCGAGTCTGTTTTCTCCGAGCCAATGTAAAAAAAAAGGAACAACCTGGCTTTTTCCCGGCAATGTGTTGGAGCAATTATATACAAACCCTGTAATTATGCATATCTTTTGGAAACATGTAAAAGCTGTATGGTAATGAGACTGGGCTGCTTAAGCACCACCCCCCACCCCCCACGGCTGTGCATTGTTTGATATTTTAGGCAGTTTTGGCAAAGTAATGGGGAGTTTAAGGCACGTCGCTGATTTGCTGCATGTGTTTGTTTGTGAAATTGTCTGCGTAGAGCCACGAAGGGAGGCAGGTTGGTCAGGTTGGACGCTAGCTGGTGGGGAAAAAAATGAAGCACAAACATATTATTCTGTATCAGTGTACCCATCCCCCCACCCCCCCCCTTCTTACCTCCTTCTTCCTCCGCAATCCGTTCTCTTCCTCCTCTCTTCCTTCTCCTCGCTCGTTTCTGCATGCACTAGGTCCCACCCTTAATTAAGTCTGCTGGGGTTTAAAGTGTTGAATCTTGTTTAAAGCCCATATCAGCACATTTAAAAGGACTGTGAGAGTGTGCATGGTAATCAGGACATCCGTAGCTGTTTGGGTTGCAGTGTTGGCCAGTGAGAGCTTGATTTCAGATTTGATTCTTTCACAGTCTTTTTTCCCCCATTGCATATGTTCTTGGGAGGGAAGTGTGATTATTCCCAACTCTCATCCAGTATGTTGTAGGGACTCAAGGCTCCTACTGCTTACAATTACCACACGTTAATCTTATCACACTAAAATTCAATTACTTTTATCAAGGTTATTTCGTAGGCTACAGACGTAGCCTGGGTGGACCCTATTCTGCTGGCCATTGTGTGCTTTTCCATGTTTCTCTGCCAATAATTGAGCTCCGCTTTTACCCGCAGAATGCCGTGTCCCGTTCAGCAACAATGCAACATGTAACAGCTCTATGAGAAAGCAATAATGGGGGCATTACTGCAGTTCACCTCGGGCCGAGCACCTGTTACTGTGCCTCCATTCTCTGCGCATACTGACATTTAAAATGGACATTTTTCGCCATTGATAACAGGTTAGTGGCAGGGCTGCAAGCCAGGAGTCCGATGAAGGCTATTTAAATGCTTGCAAAGTGGCGAGATCAAAATCGAGTAAGTGCAGCTTTTTCCCTCCCTTTTTCTGCTTGACTTATCTGGATTTGTTCCCCCAGACCCTCGCCGCGGTGGATTCTGGGTGACTCCCCCCCGCCCAACACACCAATTACCCCTGGATGGATTTTTTTTCGAGTGAAGCGGGATAATTGTGTAATTATCTGGGTGAAATGGGAAGTCTAATGTGTTAAAGTGGGATTTCTTTTAAGCCGCAGTGAAAAGTGGAGACAACAGGGTGGAATAGTGACGCTAGTGACGTTGTAGCATCTTCTGCTAACATAACTGATAAATATATAGATCTGGCCAGAAAGGTGACATGGCTGACCTGGGAGACCTGGAGGCCTGAGAGCGCTGGCTGCAGCAAATCCATGGATCCTCTGGGTGCTCAGGTGGACCTTTGATGTGTCGATGAAAATACACATATTGAAAAGATCAAGATTGTTTACGTGTAAATTCTGCACAAAGGGGTTTCAATGGGTTTACATGGGCTAAACAGAAGCTACTGGATCATTTGCCATTTCAATTCCTCTTCAAGGTCCAGGGAGCACTGTAATGCTGCACTGCACAGGTTGTTGGAGGCAGTTGGGGAGTCTGGTGGACGTACAAAATGCAGGACTTGAAGACAAGGACAAGGAACACCTGGGTCTGCTTTCTGACTCTCGCAAGATCAGGGTCAGTTTACAGCAAGACTTTGATTGAAGTTCAGGACGGATAGTAGGTTTGGTTAGATATTGAAAAAGTAAACGTTTTTTTATTTTATTTTTAACAATGTCCATATTTAGTTGCCTAAACAGATCAATAAACACCTAAATGCCTTTGTCACCTTAAGCATATAGTGTAAAAAACTAGTGAATGTGCTGACATTAAATCATTTTATATGAATGTATGTTCAGTTATGAACTCTGTAGATTTTCAAAGTCTATCCTATATGTAGGATTAATTCAGGTAGTTACTAATCATTAGTTAAGTATTAGTTAAGTATGTTCTGTGACCTAATCTAAAGTGAAGACTATCTCTGCTTTACAGCACATTTATAAGCAGTGCCTCAAAGCTAGCACAAGTCTCAGTTATCTTGACCAGCAAACTGAGAAACATGACAACACTCTTGCTGCCGGACTATTACAGCCGGAGTTGGTGACACGTCACCAGTGTGGGACACACCGGGTCCTACGTAAACGTGTGTCACGCAGTGATGACGCGTCATCATGTTTACTCATGATTTACTAATGCTAAATAATGTGTACTTATTTTAAAGTGCTACCATGTATTCTCTCCACACAGCTCTCAACCTGGCGACGACTGGGCCAACGGTAGTAGCTAATGGTGCTTAAACTGCAAACAATTGCAACAATGCTGATTGAGCTAACAGTGTTAAGCTGATGAGGAGCCACAGGTGGCACAGGTGCTACAGTATGTTTCTGTGATGGCGCTATTGGTCAGGACAGTTATCACCTGTAACCGCCGTATGAGAGCAGTGCAGAGTGGCGGCCGTGAGCTAGCTAGTGCGGCACACTAACATTCACTAAAAGGCATGCCAGCCGGGATATGGCAACAAAGCACAGAAAATCTCTCAGAGAGACATTACTTCACTATATCTTAACATAACAATATATACACAGTAAAATTGACAGTGCTAAGCTAACACTTAAAAAGTCAATTTTAACACTGAGTCAGTAAACATATGGTCCCTATCTACAGAGTGTGGAAGTTACACTGAAGATAGTGTTAACATTTCAATTCCACGCTGGTAATAGTTCATAATTTAAACTACACAACACTGAGAAGTGTTACTCAGATTTGACACTAGGACGTAAACACCTGTAGTGTAATTTACATTTGACACTAGGACTCAAATATACTCTTTACTATATATTTAATTTAGCTTAGACACAGCAATGGTGAGTGTAGCAAGGGTTCTCACTACCCGGGGATTTTAGCAGCTCCATACCACACAGACACGTCGATTCCGTTCGGTAACAGGCTTTATTCAGGCAGACACTCTGCTCACGAGTTACCCACACCAACCACCTCGTGCACCCCACTGTGCGGCTCTTTATAGCCGCACCCCTTCCCCGCGCTCATCAGAACCAGCCGCTCCCACTAATGAGAACGGCTGTCTCCAATGAGCGCGCCTCTCTGTCTTGCGTCGCAGGTGCGCTGACCACGCCCCCGCCCACATACCCCCACCGCCCGATTTAGGCCGGGGAGCCACCGGTCTAACCAACTCCCCCCCCCTTCCCTCCCACCGGGAGCGGGAGCGGGAGTCAGCCCCGACCATCTGCACCCCCGACCTATGGACCACCATGGACCTAACTGTGCGTTTCCGCCCGATGCCAACGGGTGGCCCGGGCGTTGGCATCCTCCATCCGGGGGGGGGGGGGCCCTTCGCTCAGGCCGCGCTCTCGGCCGCCCCTCCGGGTCCGGGCCCGTCCGGGCCGCCGCCTTCGGCAGTGACGCGTTCCTCCGCCCCGCCGTCGTCCGCCCTCCCCGGGCCGCGGGCCGCCGCGCCGCCGACGCCGTCTGCGTCCCCATGGTGTCGAACCTCCGCGTCGCGATCTCCGACGCCGTCTGCGTCCCCGCGGTGTCGAATCTCCGCGCCGCCATCTCCGACGCCGTCTGCGTCCCCGCGGACTCGGCCCTCCGCGTCGCCATCTCCGACGCCGTCTGCGTTGCCGCGGACTCGGCCCTCCGCGTCGCCGATTCTGACGCGGTCTGCGTCGCAGTGGTCGTGTTCCGCCGCCTCGCCGCGTCCGGGACCGTCTGCGTTGCGGTCGCCGTCTTCTTCCTCGCCGAGTCGGTCTGCGTGGAGGTCGTGGTCCGCCGCCTCGCCGCGTCCGGGACCGTCTGCGTAGATGCGGTCCTCCGGGCCGCCGGCACGGCCTGCCCCAGGACCACCCCCACCGGCCGGGCCCGGTCCGCTGCGGTGCCGGCCGTCGGCTCCCGGCGCAGATAATCCTCTGCCCTCGCGACGGCCCCGATCAGCGTTGCCGGCCGCCACTCCCGGACCCAGTCGGCCATCTGGACCGGCAGCCCTCCCAGGAATTGTTCCGTGGCTACCTGATCCACGATGTCCGCTACGTCCCCTCTTCCTCCCGGCTGCAGCCACTGCTCGGTCCTCCGCCGCAGCCGCCGAGCGAAGGCCAGCAGCACCTCTCCTGGCTCCCGCTGGGCTGCGCGGAGCCGCTGTCGGTGTTGTTCCGGGGTCAGAGGTAGCGGCCCCGCCTCCCCCCCGACCCGAGCCGGCGGCGCCAGTTCCGCATTCGCCACGGTCCTGGCGCCGAGTCGCTTCTCGACGTCCGTCTCCTCGTCCGGTCCCTCGGGGGGGCCCGCCAGCCTCACGAACAGATCCCTCAGCGCCTCATCCTCCGCGTCCTGCTGTTTGGGCCGCCGCTTCCTCCCCTTCGGTAGTCCCCGTTGGGCGCCACTGTAGCAAGGGTTCTCACTACCCGGGGATTTTAGCAGCTCCATACCACACAGACACGTCGATTCCGTTCGGTAACAGGCTTTATTCAGGCAGACACTCTGCTCACGAGTTACCCACACCAACCACCCCGTGCACCCCACTGTGCGGCTCTTTATAGCCGCACCCCTTCCCCGCGCTCATCAGAACCAGCCGCTCCCACTAATGAGAACGGCTGTCTCCAATGAGCGCGCCTCTCTGTCTTGCGTCGCAGGTGCGCTGACCACGCCCCCGCCCACAGTGAGCAATTAGGGTTAAGTGTCTTGCTCAAGGACACATCGACATCGACTAGCTGAGCCGGGGATCGAGCCGGGGATCGAAAGACGAACATGCTAACCATTACATTACATTACATATCATTTAGCTGACGCTTTTTATCCAAAGCGACTTACATGCTATACAGTAGACCGTAGACACAGCAACAGTGAGCAATTAGGGTTAAGTGTCTTGCTCAAGGACACAACGACATGGACTAGTGGAGCCGGGGGTGGAACCACCTACTTGACCTACTTGAGTGTAGTTTTAACTGACTCTTGCCATTGTTAAAAACATATTTACTCTTGTATTTACTCCGTATTAGTGTACTTTTTATTCAACACTTACTTATTTTCAATTGACTCCTTTTAAACTCTTCAACTGAATAACTTTGAAGCTAACACTTAAAACATTAAACCAAAAACAATTATGCGGGGGAAAAGACAACAAAAAACAGTATATCCATGTCATAATAACAATTTATTAAAAATAAAATAATTTTAATTTAGTTTGCATACAATGTTCATTATCTTTAAGTGTAATCCTGTCCGTCAGACCTTTTGTCCAGTTGAAGTCCAGACGATTCGTCTCCACCAGGTTTCTGAGCCAACACAGATTAGCTGTGAAACGATAGCGTAGAGGACAAGACAATATTCATTAAATATAAAATTACATTGAAGAAATGACCGTAAATACAAAGATTGACATTGTTTTGTTAAATGAGGCAATCCCCAAAGGAAGCTCTCAGCAAACATTTTACACATCAACTTATCTGTTTGGCCTCTTGATGCTCCTCTGCTAATTGATTCCTTACAAACTAACTAGCTTTAAAGTTAATCCCATGCAGTCATTCAGTCAAAGGAACATTTGCAGTATTTGCTATTTTACTGTCCTCTATGTACATTAAAACAATACAACACTGTCAATCCTCCACATTGAGCTCCCGTTCCAACATTGTCCAGTATGATGTTAGCTAGCTAGCCTAATGTTGGCTCAACTGTCCAGCACATTTAAGCTAACCTTCAACCCTCTGCTATTCAGTATGTCAAGACAAAAAACAACTGCAGTGTATGTTTCACAACAATATACAGGTATTCTAATTACTCTCTTCTGCTTAAATGACAAAATTTGGTTTGATTTAGAGAAACTTACGAGAGTCTTTTGAGAGGTGGAAGATGGCGCGGTGAGGAAACTCATGATCGATTAGAGGAGAAGGAGGTGGACGGAGCCTCAGAGTACTTTCCAGGGTACACTACGTCTTGTAGCAGTGTACAACTACATCAACTCTGGGGGGCATTTTGCTCTTGCTGTTGTTGTATTAACTCTGAAATAGTCAATGACACAGCATTTTCACATACATTGGTAGTAATTACTCTTGCTGTTGTAATAACTCTGGAAGAGTTCATATACTTTGACAACACATATTTAACACTGGGGAATTTGCTGTATATATATATAATCGGATTGTGGTATAAATAATACGTTTTCTCTTTATGGTCATAAAAAAAGTTGTTGTCGTATGTTGTCAAAGTCATATGTTTGATACATTTTCAGTTTGATCATTTTGAGGAGACTAGGTTGACCATACATTGAAATTTGTATCTGAGATGCGCTAAAACATTGCAATATATTCAGTAGTGTAGCTAGCTAACACAGGCCACCAATAGCTACTGCTCACCAGACCATGTGCAGCAAAAACAAAAAGGGAAATTGAGTAAAGGTGTGTTTGTAAGAGGAAGAGTGTGTCATTTCATCGTTCAAAATTGGCATCCTTACAAAAGACTACATTCACTTCAGCATTGTGCTTTATAAATATGTACACAACTTTAAATGTACTAGCCTCAAAGACCTTTTTGATATAAAACCAATATGTCATCTTCAAAAAAAATGTAATAACATAACACGTAACCAAAAGCATACAAAATCTGAATCAGCTTTATTGACCATGTGTGTTTACACATACATTGACTCCAGTTTCACATAGATCTCATTGTACATATTATATACAATAAACAAGATAAATATAAAAAATACATTAAAGACTACAGAGTAGTCAGAGTAGTGCAGGTTGCACAAAATGCTTTTATTCTGTATATTCTGGCACATACTGTATATATGGGCCACATTTCTACATTGCAACATAGTATTATGTTGTGGCTTAACACTGGCAGCATACAGGCCATTCCATTTTTGGAAAGACTACATTCTAGCTCTCTTAATTGATATAAAAAAAGAGGGGAAAAAATCAATGGAAAGCCATGAAGGTATTTTCCCCAAAATAACACATTGCATTGACCCTAATCCAAATCCACTCAGAAACCAGGCAATTTCTCACTGCCAGTCTCCAGACCCAGCTCTACTCGTGGCTTCAAGCGGGCGGTAAACACTCACTTGTGAAATGGGGGGAGGAGCGGGGAGGGGCATAAATGAAAATTCAAGGAAAAGGGAACATAAGATATGTTGTCTGCTTTCAGCGGTTGTTAGAAAATAAATTGCTTTTGAAAGTAGAAATGTTTACCTCAATTGAGAACCGTTTTATGCCCTTGACAGGAAATTATTTCACAGCTTCTCAAGCAGCCGCTCTTTCCAATGGTTATGTTTCCTTAACCCCATCAAATAACATTGGCCTACACATTCAGCTAAAGTATAAATAGCCTACTTTGCCCATGTTTGGAGGACTTTCTCAGTTGGTTCCTCAACTAATTTCTTTCCTCTATGGAGCAGCTGGAGGAACAGAATATAAAGAAAATGGTACATTGGTGTTCCTGTAGCTCCAGTATGTGGAGTGAATTTGTAGGAAACAATGAGAAGATTGGATATGAAATAACACAACAAGCACTGAGCAAACATTGGTTTAACAGCAAATGGAAAACCAACAATCTAGCCAAATACATCAAATAGGTTATTGTACACTTAGGTTTCCCTGAAAAGGCGGACACATTGTTAGACTTTCACAGTGGAGGCCATGACTTGCATCATGTCTCCTGCCAACAGTCAAAGTTGATCGCTTTCTACCATGATCACAATCTTCAACTTGCCTTGCTTGACCACAGTTACCTTGCAGACCTATCCTTAGTGCCGTACTCCCTTAGTTACTGTTGCTAGATCGGACAAGCTTGCCAAAAATAAATATGGTGGTCCTGTTTTGCAAGACTATTTACTGAGGACAGGGACACATGAGCAGTGTAAATGGAGCTGCAATGTTACAGGCGGTTACAGCAGACGGCGCTAGAAATAAAGGAATGGCCTCCGGCTGAGGCTCAATACTTACAGGCTGGCTACTCACTGTTACAATCCCCAAGTGTGCATCGGCTACAATGCTCTCCCTAGTTCCCCCAAGACTTGAGACCGATGATCAGTTTACTGCACTTCAATGCAATACATGTATGTGTGTGTGTGTGTAATTTGTGTGTGTGTGGTTCTGAAAAGGTTAACAATACAATGTAAACGTTAACAGCAGTTCACTTATAATAAATGCTGTAGCCTTCATTAGCTGCAGATAATCAATAGTTAGCTATAACATCCAAACTTGCAAAGTGAAAGTATCCTAGTCACAGTGGGCAAGACAAGCTAGGAGTTGTAAATAAGCATTAAATATACTGTATACATCAGTGTCAGTATAATGTACTTAAAGATACGATGATAACAAACGCTCTGGCATATAAGTGTTACACATAATGGGAGCGTTCGGTGTTGTGAGTGCTGGTAAATGACGTATTTATACACACTGTAATTACAGAATCCTAAAGATAACAATAATTGCGATTTATCCAGTAAATAAACATCATAACTTTAATTTCTCTGGATGCACACACGGGAATGTCAATCTGCGTAGCACATCAAACCTGACCAGATATATTAAATACATTCTGAATCATCAATCTGCTCCCACTTGCTCCCATGAAAACCAGTAAATCCTACTCGGCCAAGTCGGCGGGAGTGCCCCTAGTGGCTGGGCCCTTAAGCAACCTGTCCTCTTATGCCCTTCAAGACAAGTGTGCTCAAATAAGCTTGAATGATGGTGGCCGATATAAAATAGAACGTTCTCAAATAGCACAGTATGGGGCCCAGAACAGCGAGTTGCATTGCAGAGACTGAAAGACAGTTTGTGACACTACGATGCCATACTTCTACCCAGGCAGGGGGACAGAAGTGATTGTAGATGAAAAAGTTGTGAAGTACATGATAGCATAAGCTAGTCAGTCTCTCAGCGATGTGGAGAGGAGATACTCACATGAAAAAGTGTTTACTGGCTTTCATCTAAAATAATATTCAGAGATACTCTCAAAACCTTCAAGGTTTAAGCCCCTGCAAAATTACCTGACGAGGGCGCTGCTCCATGCTTGAAATATCATGTAATCCGTGTATGGCGGTCAAACAAGTTTCAGGTTGCGTCAACCAGTGCCCAGCAAGAAGGTGAGGGCCCCATCAATACAAATAAAATACGGAACTATAGACCAGATCTTACTGCACATGTGTTGAACCCCAATGATATAAAGCAATATGAAGCCATAACATCACCTCTTTTAACCCTCCTTGCCATTTATAAATGTAATTTAGGCGGGTGCCCCATGTGTATAACAAACGCTCTGGATTCTGGGTGCTCAGAAACTCTCCTTTTTTCTCCAGAGGGACCACCAAATGTTTAATGTCCATTATATCTGTAATACAACACACTTGTACTACCAGTAACCATGAATGTAGCTAAATCAACCAGGAGTGAAATCTTAAACCGTATAATCTTGCACCCCAGTCATTTTGTGGCGAAATTGCGAATGGTTTGCATCTCATACTAAATCCTGATTATCTCCTCATTCACAAGGTCTATTTGAATAAGTTCAAAAGGTATAATGTAAAGAAACCCCTTGTGAATATAGATAATAAGTTAATATATGTGTTAGTGGTAAATTGGTTCATGATACACAGAAAAGAAAAAAAGATATACATATATTTTTCGAAAATATAAGATTCAAAGTTAATTTTTATTATGGTAACTATATTAACAAATGTTTTTTTTAAATATATAAAATAGCTATATGGTAGGAGTATCTGTGTTATGGTTTTCTTCTGACCCCAAGTGCACGACACAGACGTGATATCTTTAGCCCGAATACTGGCGTAGTTTATTTCACAAAACAAGGATAGCACATAGTCCAAATGCTCCTTAACAAAAAACAACTGCTTCTAAAAATGGCAGCGGAGAGGAAGTCCAAATGATATAACAAAAAACAACTGCTTCCAAAAATGGCAGCGGCGAGGAAAGTCCAAATGATATAACAAAAAACAACTGCTTCTCAAAATGGCAGCGGTGAGAGAAGTCCAAATGATCTAACAAAAAAACAACTGCTTCTCAAAAAAGGCAGCGGTGAGAAAGTTCAAACCTGGCTCCGTAGCTGGCACTCTTCCAAAACCCAGGGAAATCCTCCGTCTGAAACTCCAACCGCTCCGCGGGACCTCAAAGCACGAACTCGCGTCGAACACAGTATGTTCTCCCCTTTATTCCCTGTAGGCAGCCTAACGAGCTCCAGCTGCGGGAACCCGCGGATTGGCTTCAGGTGCGCGTCCCGCTCGCCCCCGTCGCCTGGCGCGCAGCTCCCTGGCCGCGCGCTCCGAGGTCCCGGGCGCCTCAGCTGGCTGGTCCCTGACAGTACCCCCCCGTCTACGGGAGCCACCTGGCGACCTGCCAGGCTTGTCCGGATGGGCACGGTAGAAGGCGGTCAGCAACCCTGGATCCACGATGAGCCGGCGGGCCACCCAGTTGCGCTCCTCCGGTCCATACCCCACCCAGTCGACCAGGTACTGGTAACCCCGCCCTCGTCGGCGCACGTCCATCACCCGACGGACCTTCCACTGGGGCTGGCCGTCCACTATCGTGGGCGGCGGTGGGGCCGGGTCCGGTGGCATCAACCGGCTGTGGCCGACGGGCTTGACTCTGGAGACGTGGAACACCGGGTGGTAGGGCATCGCCGCCGGTAGCTTCAACCGCACCGCCGCTGGACTCAACACCCGCGTCACCTCGAAGGGTCCCACGAACCGGGGGCCCAACTTCTTGGCGTCCGGGCGGGAGGGGAGGTCCTTGGTGGACAGCCACACCTTCTGCCCCGGCTGGTACACCGGGGCCGGAGTGCGGCGACGGTTGGCCCCCGTGCTGCTCCGATCTGCCGTTCGAAGGAGAGCGGCCCTGGTGGTCTCCCAGATCCGTCGACACCGATCCAGGTGGGCCTGCATGGACGGAACCGCCACTTCTGGTTGCTGCGCCGAGAACAGGGGCGGCTGGTACCCCAGAGCCGCCTCGAACGGGGAGACGCCGGTCGCTGAGCTCACCAGGGAGTTGATCGAATACTCCACCCAGGGAAGGAACCGGCTCCAGGCGGACGGGTTCCTGGCAGCCATGCAGCGAAGCGCCGACTCCACGCTCTGGTTGGCCCTCTCCGTCTGCCCGTTGGTCTGCTGATGATACCCAGAAGACAGACTAACAGAGATGCCCAACCCCTTGCAGAATGCCCGCCATACCTGGGAGGTGAACTGGGGACCCCGGTCCGAGACGACGTCCTGAGGAAGGCCGTGGAGCCGGAACACGTGACTCATCAGTAGCTCCGCCGTCTCTGCTGCCGAGGGAAGCTTGGGCAGAGCCACCAGGTGGACCCCCTTACTGAACCGGTCCACCACCGTCAGTAACACGGTCCTGCCCTGGGAGGGTGGCAGCCCGGTCACGAAGTCCAACGCCACGTGGGACCACGGGCGGCTCGGGACCGGCAAGGGCTGCAACAACCCAGCGGGCGCCTGGTGCGAAGGCTTGCTGCGGGCACAGACGGAGCACGCCAGCACATACTCCTTGACATCGCTCCTCATCCCCTGCCACCAGAAGTGCCGGGCCAGAAAGGTGAAGGTCCGGTGTACCCCGGGATGGCAGGCCAGCTGACTGGCATGGCCCCACTTCAGGACGCGGGACCGGACTGCTTCCGGAACGAACAGCCTGCCTGGGGGTACGCCACTAGGGGCCGGGTGGTTGCGCAGTTCCCTCCTCACGATGGCCTCGATTCCCCAGGCTACTCTGCCGACCACTCGGGCTCCCGGAACGATGGGTGCAGGATCCTCCGTGTCCGGACCCTCTCTCTGATGTAGGCGGGACAGGGCGTCTGCCTTCGTGTTGCGAGAACCCGGACGATAGGTTAGGGAGAAGTCGAACCGACTAAGGAAGTCGGCCCACCGCGCCTGTCGGCCGTTGAGCCGCTTGGCCGCCCGGATGAACGTCAGATTCTTATGGTCAGTCCACACGACAAACGGTTGCTCCGCCCCCTCCAGCCAATGACGCCATTCCTCCAGAGCAGCAACCACTGCCAGCAGCTCCCGATTCCCGATGTCATAGTTCACCTCCGCGGGGAGCAGGCGCCGGGAGAAGAACGCACAGGGATGCACCTTCTGATCCCCCTCCGCCCGCTGGGACAGAACCGCCCCTAGCCCTGCGTCGGAGGCGTCCACCTCCACGATGAACTGCCTCTTTGGATCCGGGTGTAGCAGGACAGGAGCGCTGGTGAACCATCCCTTGAGGACCTGGAATGCGGCCGCGGCCTCGGAGGGCCAGGAAAACGGCTGGGCGGGAGATGTCAGCGCGGTCAGGGGAAGCGCCACCCGGCTGTAGTTGCGGATGAACCGCCGATAAAAGTTCGCGAAGCCCAAAAACCCCTGCAAGTCCTTCCTCGAAGCGGGCGTCGGCCAGTCCACCACCGCTTGGACCTTCCGGGGATCGGCCCGGATCCGTCCCTCCTCTATGATGAACCCCAGGTACTCAACTGAGGCGGAGTGGAACAGGCACTTCTCCGCCTTCACATACAAATGGTTCTGGAGGAGCCGGCGGAGCACTCGGCGGACGTGCTAGACGTGCTCGACGTGGGTCCTGGAGAAGACCAAGATGTCGTCCAGATAGACCACCACAAACTCCTCCAGCATGTCCCGGAGCACGTCATTCATCAGGGCCTGGAAGACCCCCGGGGCGTTGGTCAGTCCAAACGGCATCACCCGGTATTCGTAGTGACCCCGGGGCGTCTTGAAGGCCGTCTTCCACTCATCCCCCTCCCAGATCCGCACCAGGTGGTACGCGTTGCGGAGGTCCAACTTGGAAAAGATGGTTGCCTGGGTGAGGGGCTCCATGGTGGAATTCATGAGCGGAAGGGGGTACCGGTTCTTAACCGTGATGTTGTTCAACTGCCGGTAGTCGATGCAGGGCCGGAGACCTCCATCCTTCTTCTTCACGAAGAAAAAACCTGCCGCCACCGGGGAGGACGAAGGCCGAATTAAGCCCGCCGCCAGCGATTCCGAGATGTACTCCTCCATTGCCGCCTTCTCCGGGATGGACAGGCTATACAGGCGACTGCTGGGCAGGGATGCTCCCGGACGGAGATTGATGGCACAATCGTACGGTCGGTGCGGGGGAAGAGACTGGGCCCGGGCCTTGCTGAAAACCACCCCCAGGTCGTGGTACTCGGCCGGGACGGCGGATAAGTCCGGAGGCGGCACCCGGGGAGGCACTCGGGGCGCCCTTCCTGGAGCGGCTCGGAGACACTGGGCGTGACAGGAGGGACCCCACTCCAATATGGTTCCGGCCGCCCAGGCCACTCGGGGTTCGTGTTGCACCAACCAAGGGTGACCCAATACCACCGGGGCCGCCGGTGACCGCAACAAGTAAAAACGGCGGTCCTCCACGTGGTTGCCGGCCACCGTGAGGGTGATGGGTCGGGTGCATTGGGTGATGTGCGCCAGTTGCCGGTCGTCCAGCGCGAACGCCTCCACGGGCTCCTCCAAGTCCATGAGCGGCACCTGGGCCTCTGCCGCGAAGTCCGAGTCCATGAAGCACTCGTCTGCCCCGGAGTCGAGGAGAGCCCCCACCTCGATCCGCCGGTCCGCCCAGGCCAGGTTGACGCTCAAGCGCCGGGCCGGATGGTGGAACAGTCTCTGGAGTTCCTCCACGAACTCCTGGTAGGTGTGCCGGAACCCAATCCCCCTGGACCAGGAAGCGGCAGCCCACTGGGCTGCCCGGCCGGTGAGCAGGTTAGTAACATATGCGATTCGGGCGGCGTCAGATGAGAACCGGCTGGGCTGGTGGGTGAAGACCAGTTCACATTGCATGAGGAAGACTCCGCAAGTCTCAAAGTCTCCCCCGAACGGTTGTGGACTGGACAGGCAGGGTTCCGAAGAGGCTGGGCCAGCCCGGGACGGTGGCTCCAGAAGCGGACCGGCTACCTCCACCGGTGCTGGTTGGGACCCTGGTGGAGTAGCGCGGACCTCCGTCAATGCCCGAAGCTGTAATAGGAGCTCCGCGTGTTCGGCGGCCGACGTCACCTGTAGCTGCGTCAATCTCTCCACTGACGCCGTGAGTCCCTTGACCTGGTCCTGGAGGACCTGCACGGCTGTTGCGGCTGCTCCTAACTGGTGCGTGTGGCGGTCCGTCAGCTGGAACTGCCGCTCCAGAGCCCTCTGGTAATCCGAGTCTGTGTCGGCTGGGGTCGTCATGGCGAGTTCGTACTGTTATGGTTTTCTTCTGACCCCAAGTGCACGACACAGACGTGATATCTTTAGCCCGAATACTGGCGTAGTTTATTTCACAAAACAAGGATAGCACATAGTCCAAACGCTCCTTAACAAAAAACAACTGCTTCTAAAAATGGCAGCGGAGAGGAAGTCCAAATGATATAACAAAAAACAACTGCTTCCAAAAATGGCAGCGGCGAGGAAAGTCCAAATGATATAACAAAAAACAACTGCTTCTCAAAATGGCAGCGGTGAGGGAAGTCCAAATGATCTAACAAAAAAACAACTGCTTCTCAAAAAAGGCAGCGGTGAGAAAGTTCAAACCTGGCTCCGTAGCTGGCACTCTTCCAAAACCCAGGGAAATCCTCCGTCTGAAACTCCAACCGCTCCGCGGGACCTCAAAGCACGAACTCGCGTCGAACACAGTATGTTCTCCCCCTTTATTCCCTGTAGGCAGCCTAACGAGCTCCAGCTGCGGGAACCCGCGGATTGACTTCAGGTGCGCGTCCCCCTCGCCCCCGTCGCCTGGCACGCAGCTCCCTGGCCGCGCGCTCCGACGTCCCGGGCGCCTCAGCTGGCTGGTCCCTGACAATCTGTGCGAAGTTTGGCTTTGATTTACTGAAGTTAAGTATTTTTAATAATTAATCATTTTAGTTCAGACATTTCGAGATATCGTGTCAAACCGGCCAACACTGGCGTTTTCAAAACTCTGGGTGCTTTCTTGAGTCTGTTTTGAGTCTCTTTGAGTCATACTTGTGGTTTATGTTCATATTTATTGTGTAACATTGTTATAAACATGATAAATTAACTTATATTAACTTGTGAGGCCAGGATGTGCCATTGATTTTGCTATATCACACCAGTGGCTCTGCTAAGGGCTGATATTGATTATTTTGGGGTTCTGGGGTGCAACAGCAGTTTTTGTTGCCTGAACCTAAGCAATCCTAAATGTAATCAAACCTTAGAAATATAATTGCTAGATTGTCCTTTTGTCATGATGTTGTTCCTGATGTGCTAGTCCCAGAAATATGAGTTAGTACTCAGAGGACGACCTTCTCTGTTTTGGAAGTTTGGCAGTTCAATCCCCTGTTCTACTAGTCTAAGACAATCGGTGTATGATGATGTGAATTAGTTTAGTTCTGATGGGCAGGTGGCACCTTGCATGGAACTCTGTCATCAGTGTGTGAATGGGAAGCTATACAAATGCAAGTCTCTCATACATACTGTTTACCATAAACACTGATTAACAGTTGCCCTTAGTTGCTGCTGAGCCTTCTATCAGCCCAATTACTGTGCTCCTGTAGGGCCAGTCTTGGAAGAAACTTGTGTGTACTTGTGTGGATCAATTTTCTTAAAGTCAACTCTGCTAAATAACTACAGGTAATCATATGGCTCATCTAATATTGTCAGAGAATGTTGATACTGGGTGATTCTGCAAAATCCAGGAATACATTTAATGACATTTGCATGACCAAGACACAGGATAAGGTGTAGGTAGGACAGTCTTTACCCAACAGCAGAGGTTTGGTACATGGGTAGGTCAGAACAGGCAAACAAATCCACCAGGGATGAAACACATTTAGAGATCAGAGAAACCTGGAACATGAACACGAAGAAATCACTGGGACAGAGACTGGGGAACACTGAGTTTAAACTGGATGTGTAGGTGATCCGACACAGGTGGGATCCATCAGTGGCAGGGCAGGCATTAGGTCCGAGATGGGCCAGTCCTGCATAGAATCGATCGCCGCACATAACATGCCAGTTAGATTTGTGTCTGACTTGATATCAAGCACACGTGTCCAAATATGACGGCTGCAGTTTTTAGAGCCAGCGCCGCAATTGCTCTCCAACAACTGCATCACCCAGGGCATGTTTGGAAATGCCTGGCTGTCGCCAGATCAGAGCTGATTGGCTCTTAGATTTGACAACAAACACTACAATTTTTCTTTGTAATTGTAATACTTAACGCTTAATTGTTTGCTGTTAGTTTCATGCTGTGCAATGAAGGTTTAATATCTTGTGTGGTCGATAATAATAAAGCTTATTTCTACAACATTTATCACAACGAGCAGCAAAGGGTTTCACAGGCAGACATAAAAAGAACAGAGATACATATGAATAAATACGAACAAAGTTAAACTCGACCCTCAGTCCTCAAATAAATTTAGAAATCCTCATAGCATGGAGACAGCACTGGTGACAATTACAAATGACCTTCTAGTTGCATCAGATAGGGGACTTGTAACTGTTCTGGTCCTGAAAGACTTTAGTGCTGCTTTCAACACCATTGACCATGCTATGTTATTACAGAGACTAGAACAGGTGATTGGAATTAAAGGTACAGTACTAAGCTGGTTTAGGTCATATGTATCAGATCGATCTTAGTTTGTATATGTAAATGATGAAGCCTCTATGAACACTGGTGTTCATCATGGAGTTCCACAAGGTTCTGTTCTTGGACCAATTTTGTTCACCTTGTTTATGCTTCCTTTAGGCAATGTAATCAGGAAAGACTCAATAATTATCATTGTTATGCCGATGATACCCAGCTATACATATCGATCAAGCCAGATGAAACCAACCAGGTGGCTAAACTTCAAGCGTGTCTTAAAGACATAAAAAGCTGGATGACCTGCAACTTCCTGATGTTGAACTCGGACAAGACTGAAGTTATGTTGTTTGGCCCAGAGCATCTGAGAAATCAATTATCGAATGATATTGTTTCTCTTGATGGCATTGCTCTGGTGTCAAGCACCACCGTGAGGAATCTGGGAGTTGTCTTTGATCAAGACTTATCCTTCAGTTCCCACGTGAAACTGTAACTCTGTATTATCAGGCTGCTCTGCTACGTCTCTTAGGTATCTCTATTTGATCCAGAATGCTGCAGCTTGTGTACTAGGGCTGTCAAAATTGCTCAAAAATGACGTTCGAATATTCGCTTTAAAAAAACACATATATTCGAACATATTCGAATATTTGAAGTTGCGCATTAGGCACGTCAATAACAGGACAAATTAATACAACGAGACATAACTACTTTTATAGGTAATTTATTTAGGTTTAAACATATTTCACAACATATTACCTACACAAAAATACGTAAATGAACTAATGGCCAAGACCGCGGACCTCTCGCTCCCACACACACTCTTTCTCTCTCTCTCCCCCGCACCGTCGCGCTCTCTGCGCATAGCGGTTTAAATGAACGTTAACGTTAAATAAAATGAGGCACACAATTCCGAGAAATGTGACAACAAAGAACTTTTACCCTGAGGTTCATAAAAAATAAAGTGCTATTAAAAACGAAAGAGGCTACTTACATTCTTGGCGCTTGTATAAAAACGGGGGGAAAACTGACTGCAATTTAATCCATTGTCACGGATTGTCAGGAACTTTCAGTGCACGGTCACTGTCGGGTCTTAGGCCTGAAGGCCTACAGGTTATTTGCCAAAAACACAAGACAGTCCACATTTGAAGGGGCCAGTGCTGATCTCTTTTTATTGACTATAGGCACGCGCCCACCCGCAAAGCAGACAGTCGCTCCGCTTTTTTTCCCGTTTTTTTTTTTTACATTCGAATATTCATTTTCGTATTCGAAATTCTGTTTTTAATAACTATTCGAATATATATTCGAATTTAGAATATTCGTTGACAGCCCTATTGTGTACTAACAAGGACTAGGAGAAGAGATAGCATTACTCCTGTATTAGCTGCTCTCCACTGGCTTCCTGTAAGACAGAGAATTGTATTTAAGGTCCTTCTTCTTACCTACAAAGCCTTACCTGGTGATGTACCATCATATCTTAGGGAGC
Organism: Cottus gobio; assembly: GCA_023566465.1. Classification (NCBI taxonomy): domain Eukaryota; kingdom Metazoa; phylum Chordata; class Actinopteri; order Perciformes; family Cottidae; genus Cottus; species Cottus gobio. Next base: position 807,510 of record CM042236.1, read on the forward strand.
TTATAGCACCATATTGTCCCACAACAGAGCTGCGCTCAGTGAATGCGGGGCTACTTATGGTTCCTAGAGTCTTAAAAATTAGGATGGGGGCCAGAGCCTTCAGTTATCAAGCTCCTTTTCTGTGGAACCAGCTTCCACTTTCATTTAAGAGTAGACTTAAGACTTTTCTCTTTGATAGTGCTTATAGTTAGGGCTTGCTCAGGTCGGCCCTGGTCCAGCCCCTGGATATGCTGCCATAGGCCTAGACTGCTGGGGGACATCATAGGATTCCCCCTCGAACTTTTCGGTGTTCCTGGGGTGCTCCTGTAGGCTTATATTGCTTAGGAACATCTTAGGATACACTGAGTTTCTCTCTCCTATTCTCTCTCATTCTCTCATTTTCCCTCAGAGGCAAATTTGTATTTGTGATTTTGGGCTATACAAAATAAACTGAATTGAATTGAATTTATTGTACTACCCAGTCTAAGCATTACAGACTTCACTCCTATTTCTTGCCTGCCTGCTCCTGATCACAGCCTGTTTAAAGTTACTGTTTGTTGTCTGCTTTGTTTGCCCTCACTAACTGATTACCTGCCAAAAAACAAAATTCAGCCTTGAACTTCTTACCAAGTATATAATTGATTGCTCCGCCCGTCTGAGTTCTGTTTTTGAGGCCACATGTAGAAATGTAGCGTAAAGCGCTTTGAGTGGATTGGAAGACAAGAGTACGCTATATGCAAGTCTATTTACCTTTTACACCCGTTTCACAGAGAGAAGGCAAGTGAGGAGGGATCCTGTCTCTGGTGTCAGAGGGCCACCATCTCCTTACTCTCTTCGTCGGCACTCATTTTCGCCCTCCTGGACCTCACAATGACTGCCTGTCCCGTCAAAGGAGTTCAATTGCATACGAGAGGGAGCTGGTGAGCCAAACTCGGGTTATCTGCTCTAGGCTTCATCTCCAAGCCTAATTCATTCTTTCTGCCCCCTCACTGTCTCTGTGTTTTGATCTTCTCCCAGAATGAGCTGAAACATAAGCAGAGCATGTATTAGGTATTGCGACAGCTCCTGGAGATTCAACAGTAGTTGTCTGGGAGGTGCACAATTTCTATAGATGATGTACCTACAGTGCTTTTGCTGCCTCTTATCTCAAGCTTCGCTTTACCTCATCTCCCATTCTGATTCTACCAGATCCATTCGTCTCCCTCAGATGCTGCCGGTCAAGTTGGAATTGAAGTCTTGCCTGCATCTGCATTATCGCCGGCATTTCTTTGGAAATCAAGAAAAAGCTGAAATTTGACCCACTTAGACTTTTGTACCAGTCTCCCTCCATTCCAAATAGCTCTAGTGGAGTCACTCCTCCTGTTACAGCCGTCATCCAGGCATCTGCCATATTCTGAGGTTTCTGAAGCGGCGGTTCTGGTGGCTTTCCATGAAGTCCAACATTGGGGAGTTCAATACCGGCTGTACACTGCATGCCCAAAACAATGTCCCTCGACCCGTGCCAGTAGACCTCCTTCAACCTCTCCCAGTTGCTCATAACCCCTGGCCATAGATCTGTCTGGATTGCCATTGGTTTGCTTCTGAACTGCTTTACAGTCCTTATGCAGAACTGTTTCAATAGTATGGTACGGCTTAGTGAAAGATCATTGATACAGTTTATCCAATAATTGCAGGTCTGTGACCCACACAAACCTTTAAGGTAGATCCGGATGAAGGCAAGAACAAGTCATTTTACTTCTACATCTATCATGAGCTCATTCACGTCTTTACAGACATACAAAACATACTTGAAAAAACAGCATGGTATATGCTCACATTTTGCTGCCCTTTATGCAAATCAGATGAACTGTGGCTAGATGAATTTACATGAATAGTCTTAATACATATAGTGCTGATTAGAAAAGCTGTGGTAACACAACATGTTGCGCCCCTGACAGTACTTTGTGCTCGGCTCATCCCCTTTTGAGTTCAGATTATTTTGTCAAACAGTACTAACATTTATAGATGAAGCAGCATCATTAAAGATCTGCTCTAGTTTGCATTTGCTTGACAAGTAAAATGAATGGAATCATGGCATACTGAAGAGCACAAAGTTTTAACTCTAAACTTATTTGGGACTCTTTGATACATTTTCCTGTTATGAAGCAGTAGCTAACAAGGTGAAAGTCCTCTCTCTTTTCACAGTGGCTTGCTGGAATCTTTTGTCACAGCTTTTACTTTGTTGGGGTTTGAATGCACCTCTCCAGTCACGCACACACAGCCAAAACAAACCCATAATGGTAGCTTTTAAAGCAGAGAGCTTCAAGACTGCAAACCTCTTTCAGCCCTCACCAGTACTGTTAGTGGAGGAGAAATAACAAACACAAATATGATGGTGGAACAGAGATGTCAGGGCCAATTAAATCGAATGATTTTATTGCAGCACTTATCTCCAACAAGATGCCTGTAGCTAAATGCCATACACAGATACTAGGGTGCCTCACTTTGTGTGGATAAAGGTAAAATAAAGGATAGAAAAGTAAAAGTAAGATAAAGGATAAATGATCTTCAGTTGCACAAATTGTCAACAGGACACTGGAACCGTGCTGCAAGCAACAAATCATGCCAAGTTCACACTAGACACGGAAGCGCAGCTGTAATTTAAAAAAAAAATCCTTTTGTTAACCAATCGGGCGGTTCACACAGACACCGCCCAGCTGGAGAGACAGACAGAGATTAACACCATAGAAAACCACATAGGAGCAGAACCGCTTCTTGATCGCCGCAGACATTTATCCACCAACAGGCTGTGTCTATTTACCCTCATCAGTTTATCCCAGAGGAACCACCTCAATAGCATAACTCCATCAATGAAGACGCAGAAAAAGCTTCTGATAAAGTCAACTGAACATCTCGTTGTCTTTGAGAAATTTGGTTTTGGCGAGGCGTTTATCGAGCTAACCAATAATCACACTCCTCAAGATGAGGAAGTCCACTCTCTCCATTTAGATTGTGCCTCCTGCAGCTGCCATTGGAGAAAACATATGTACAGCATACATTTTTGGATGTAAACCATCCAAAAATGTGTGTATATGAAAATGTTACATGTGACTCAGTGGTTAGCAAGTCTGTCTTTCAATCAGAGGGTCGGTGGTTCGATCCCAGGCTCCGGTAGTCCATGTCGTTGTGTCCTTGAGCAAGACACTTAACCCTAATTGCTCACCGTTGCTGCGTCTACGGTCTAATGTATAGCATGTAAGTCGCTTTGGATGAAATGGAATGGAATGTCATACCTCAGCAGCTCGTCACGTGGTCTTAAATCGTATATCCATATTCTCAAAATATATCATATTATTAAATTAATTGGATTAAATCTAAATTCCACTACTCTGTGACTAGAATGCAGAAATTAAAAATGTCCTGTGACAAAAACAACATGTAACATTATTATTACCAAAAAGCATTGAGAAAGACCTCACCCACTAGAACAACTTACCCATCTTATTATTGGATGAAAATCAGCAGTACAAATTGTAATACTACCTAAAATAAGTACATTTTCTCCATGATCCCGATCCAACCTGCTTCACATTGGTTTCACCCTCATCCCACCAACTGGGGTCCCCCTCAGACCCCAGAGGTATACTTTAGTGCTTTATTCTATCATTCCAGTTTTCATCAATCAAATTGTTCCTAATGACTGCATAGCATTGTTCTCAGTTTATGTTTTAATTTGTACTTTTTAAATAATAATTTAAATACCAATGTACTGGGGTCCGGGGGGCACACTGTAAAAGAAAATCCTAATTTTACAGGAAATAACTCTTTAAATTATATACAAAACTGTGTAAAATTACAGACATTATCTATAAATCAACAACCCAACTTTCAATTTACGTATTATGCTAATAACAAATTACATTTTTTTCTCATTTTTTTATAGAAAAATGTCTGTATTATTTATACAGTATTTTTACTGCTTTCTTAGATTACTTACAAATTCATGTAAAATAACAATAATTACTTGTAATTAAATATCTAGATCATTATATAAAGGTTTATGTCCATACTAATGATTTAACGATTTTCTTTGTAATTGTAAGGTAAATCATATTAGTTTTATATTAACGTGTACTTTTACATTCAAACTCTGTAATTCCGGATTTTAATTTAGCAAACTTTTTCCATTACATCAAACATAATGCAGTCTTTTTTTTTTAAAGAGTGATACATTTTTAGTCATTTAGGAGGAGCAACATAGGTTAATTGTGGCCCAGTGAGTAGAGAAGGTCCTCTGGTAACCGCAGGGTTGGTGGTTTAATTCCCAGCTTTTATGTGTCTGGTCGGACTTTTCAAACCCTCCAGCCAGCAGACACAGCTCCTCTCTGGGCAACACGTTGTGTTGGTGCATCTCTGGTCTCTCTTGTTCCGCCTGCATCACTCTTTTCCGTTTTTTAATGTAGCGACAAAGTTTCTTCTTGTTGTGATAGTGGGCGGGCTGTACCCAGCATGCAGTTTGCCGGTGTAAATTTCATAAATGTACAATTATTAGTGTTATGTATTATAGTATTATAATTGTTTATGTGTCATAAACTGTTGTCTTGTGGTGTTTTATCCTGTTAAAGAGCATTAGTTGTGGGTTATTAATTGTTGTTATAAAGTTAAAACCATGACTCTAACTCAATGCACATAACAGAACATCAGTTCAACTCATCAGTTACTGATGTGACTGACTTTTCCTGAGCAAGAACCATCTGTGGTATTCCAAAGAAGTGATCCAACCACATATATACAATATACATATATAGACAATGTCCCCAAACTACATTTCTCAAGTAAATACAAATTTAAAATTAAATTGTTTACATTATTTATTTAGCAAATATATCAGCAAATTGCGTGCATCTGCATAAAAGATGTCTGGTATGTCAACAAGTAAATATAAAAAGTGTCAACCTGCATGTTACAGCGTCCCTAAACTTTGATCATATCAGTCGAGATGTTCTTAGTTCCAGTTCTCATCACAGAGCCACACATCACATCCCGCTCTCTCCAATCACATGAGGACCAGGTTAGAGAAGTGGCTAAATCAGTCTCTTATCTTTCAGAAAAGATCTCATATCAGATTAATTGTTTTGGCTTATTAGGAGTTAATGCTGTGATGGTTCATTATTCATTTCCTACGACATACAGGTGTGTTCACTTTGACACCAAAAATATCATCTGTTGTTCACACATTACTTCAGTCATATCCAAATGAAAGTCTCGTCAATCATCAGCTCGTGTCCCATAATCAGCGTAGCATTATAATACTAGCACAAGCCTGTTCTGGCTTTCCTGTGCCATTAAACCATCAGCACATTAGTGTTAATGACGGATTATCTGGCAATATATTTGACAAGAGTGTGTGGATGAAGCATTTCGTTAGCTTGGTAGATTACTAATTCCATTCAAAAGCACTACGTAAACTCTTTCAATTAACGTATGCTTATGACAATTGCTAATGCTAATCGTTAGCATGCTGACTAATGTTATTATTTAAGTTGGATAGCTAAGTGCTGAAAAGGGTCTGTTATAGTGACACAATACAGTATAAACTCTTAATAACTTGCCAACTTTTCAATTTAGTTTGGAGTGAGATTTGGTTTTGTCTGTGGCAAAACTGCTGGGAGTCAGGGTCATCTCTCCTCAACCCTAAGGACTTGTTTAAAACATTCAGCAGCCAATTTCTCAATTTTAAAGCATTTATAGATGAAAAGCCAAGTGAATAACCATTGTCAATTATGAAAAACCATGCTTGATCAGCATTTTTTCTAACCTTTAGACACCCTAGGTAAACAATGCTAATTAATCACATGAAACAAATTAACTGATACAAACACTGAACAAGTATTGAGAAGATAGCCTCTTTCAACTTCAGCTAGCTAAATGGCCGTGCAGATAATATTTTCAATCAGCAAAGTTCTTTTTTTTTAAGTCAAATATGTCAGTATGCTAAGAAACAGACTCGATTATATTTGTAGTTATTGTTTTACCATCATTTCTGTAGTGGCCATTTGTTAGAACAATATATATCACACTTAAATAAATGGTAAATGTACTTTATGTGCCTTTCCAGTCTTCCGACCACTCAAAGCTCTTTCACACTACATGACATCAATAACTGATTCATACACTGATTGGAGGAGCCACCAAATCAAAGGTCCACTGACGCACCATGGGTATTAGGTATATAAACTAAACAACATACAGAACAAACAAATAATGGCTTTCGCTTGCTCTGATTAAAAAAAAACATAGACCCACCCAACTGCATGCTGGCCCGTCTACCTAAATAAATAACTACAGATGTCCACAAAGTTTCCCAATTTACACACAAAACTACATACTTCTTACACACAAACTAAATATAAAAAAATATTTAAACTAAATAAAATTAAACACTATCCAAAATCAACAATACATAATTACATTACATTTAGCTGACACTTTTATCCAAAGTGACTTACATGATATACAATAGACCGTAGACACAGCAACGGTGAGCAATTAGGGTTAAGTGTCTTGATCAAGGACACAACAACACGGACTGGCTGAGCCGAGTTTAAACCACCTGCTAGTCAGACCTGCTAACCAGTGAGCCACAGTCGCCCCCGTTAATAGTTAATAGTAGTTCATTAATTAACTACTATTGATAGTAAAACAACAACATGGTGGCAACAAATACATAGCTCTAAATGTCTTTATTGCAATATTTGATTAAATGGATTTACGATATGGCACATGCTGTTTTTGTCATGTTATTGCTGCATTAAAAGAAACATGACATTAATTTGTTAGGTAATATGTGTAATTTACAAAATGCATATTTTTCCTTACCATACCATCCTTGATGCCATTTGAAGGCAGCAGGTACCTGTTCCATCTGCACTCTCTAACTGGAGAGAAGGGCACACTGGAAAGGGGAAGGGCACACCTGGCTGGGATCTGGCCGACCCACTGAGTTTACAACAGTAGAGCCTTTCCTCTTGTGCGGGAATAGCAACTAACCATTGACTTGTGGAGGTAAAAAGATAAAAACCAACTCTGTGCAGAGAAAGAGGTGACGGACAGCTGCTGATTCTGAGGACATCTGAAACATGGTGAACAAACCACCACAAAGTAGGAGGTAATCAGCCGTCGCACTACTTGTCTGTTTTGTTCATTCTGTGTGAGAAAATGGACGTGTCGTGTGAGTGCTGTGAAAAGTGTCAATTACAGTCTCACAGCCAACGCGTGAGAGGTGGCAGCCTGTTATGAACATTAGTGAGTTTGAGTTGACATGTAAGGATGGGGAATGGGGATGCTATGGATTAGCATAAGCGAGCCTCAGGCTTATTGAAAGGGAAATGGGTACTCTATTCTAATGGTGTGCTCACACCGAACGTAAAGGAAATACATCGCTGTTTTCTCACAATACGATTGGATACAAAGTCATTGCAAAGATGCAAATATTATTCGCTTAAGATGAAATATTTCAACTTCTGCAAGAAATGTGTGTGACGCTGTGTCGCCAAAGCCTTTGTATCAGTGTTGATATTCTCATCCTGTCGGATCAGAAATGGAGAAAATTATATTATACGATATCATATAATGTAGTCATCTGTGGGCATGTAGAGCTCTATAATACCTCAAAGTTGACACAAGACAAACTATGTGTTTAAATGCATGTTTGTAAATCATAGACTGTCCATGGTGAAATTACTTACATCGCTGCCTATTTATGCCAAGAAGACGCCATTTTGAGTTTAGATGGAGCAGCCACAATGTTAACATAGCCTAGCACCAGTTGATCGGACTCCATTCAGAAAACCAACATTTTCAAAGTTGTTTGCTTGTTGATTCCCAGACAGACTGAATCCTTGTTTTTGTCACGTGCGGGTGGTGGACCCAGGTGCAGGACGGAGGACTCGGGAGACAGAGAGCTGCGGTTCAATACTTTAATTAAGCTCAGACAGACAGGTGGACAGCTCAGGAGCCGGCAAGCAGGAATCAAGGGGCAGGCAAGCAGGGAGTCAGGAACAAGCGAGGTCGGGTCCGGGAAGACAGGCAGACGGGTCGGAGACTCGGGTGGCAGGCGAGACGAAGAATCGGGAACAGGCGCGGTCGGGTCCGGGAAGGCAGGCAGGTCTGTACTGGAGAGGTGAGCATAGCAGCGAACGATCTGGCCAGGAGTGAGTGTGAGGCTGGTGCTTAAATACTGGCCTGATTGCGTGTGATGCGAGACAGCTGTGTGCGCAGGTGAATGGAGTGAGCGGACGAGCTGGGTGTGACTGACAGGTGAGTGGAGCGGGGCTGGAGAGAGTCTGCAGGTAACGGGCTGATGAAACTGTGACAGAACCCCCCCCTCAAGGGACGGCCCCTGACGTCCCCAATCCAGAGACAACCCAAAAACAAAAGCACCCCAGGGTGGGTGGAGGGGAGCCGGCGGAGGGCTCCGGGCCCCGGCAGGAACAGTCAGAGGGCGGCCCGGAGGACGGCCACCAGGCGGACCGGCGCGCTCTGGGGGACGGGCCGGAGGACTGCCATCATGCGGGGACTCGGGAGGACGGCCATCATGCGGGGACTCGGGAGGACGGCCATCATGCGGGGACTCGGGAGGACGGCCATCATGCGGGGACTCGGGAGGACGGCCATCATGCGGGGACTCGGGAGGACGGCCATCATGCGGGGACTCGGGAGGACGGGCCGGGGAACGGCCATCATGCGGGGACTCGGGAGGACGGGCCGGGGAACGGCCATCATGCGGGGACTCGGGAGGACGGGCCGGGGAACGGCCATCATGCGGGGACTCGGGAGGGCTGGGCTCGGGACCTGACTGGACGGGGCTCGGGACGGGACCTGACTGGACGGGGCTCGGGACGGGACCTGACTGGACGGGGCTCGGGACGGGACCTGACTGGACGGGGCTCGGGACGGGACCTGACTGGACGGGGCTCGGGACGGGACCTGACTGGACGGGGCTCGGGACGGGACCTGACTGGACGGGGCTCGGGACGGGACCTGACTGGACGGGGCTCTGGGGACAGGTGTCGGCCGGACCGCCGACGGGTCTCGAGGGACAGGTGTCGGCCGGACCGCCGACGGGACTCGAGGGACAGGTGTCGGCCGGACCGCCGACGGGACTCGAGGGACAGGTGTCGGCCGGACCGCCGACGGGACTCGAGGGACAGGTGTCGGCCGGACCGCCGACGGGACTCGAGGGACAGGTGTCGGCCGGACCGCCGACGGGACTCGAGGGACAGGTGTCGGCCGGACCGCCGACGGGACTCGAGGGACAGGTGTCGGCCGGACCGCCGACGGGACTCGGGGAACAGGTGTCGGCCGGACCGCCGACGGGACTCGAGGGACAGGTGTCGGCCGGACCGCCGACGGGACTCGAGGGACAGGTGTCGGCCGGACCGCCGACGGGACTCGAGGGACAGGTGTCGGCCGGACCGCCGACGGGACTCGGGGAACAGGTGTCGGCCGGACCGCCGACGGGACTCGGGGAACAGGTGTCGGCCGGACCGCCGACGGGACTTGTAGGGTAGGAGCCGGGCCGGGCTGCCGGCGGGACTCGGGGAGCTAGGATCGGCTGAGCCACCGACCGGGCCGGGACTATCCGCGGAGCGGTCGGGGAAACGGGACCCGAGACTAACAGCAGCACGGGTGAGGGGGCTCGGGCCGGGACTGACATCGGCACAGTCGGGGAACTCGGGACAGGGGCTGACAGCGGCACAGTCGGGGAACTCGGGACAGGGGCTGACAGCGGCACAGTCGGGGAACTCGGGACAGGGGCTGACAGCGGCACAGTCGGGGAACTCGGGACCGGGGCTGACAGCGGCACAGTCGGGGAACTCGGGACCGGGGCGCTGAAGTCGGCCGGGACGCCGACCGGACTCGGGGACCGTACCCCCCCCTCCACGGACGCCTCCGGGCGTCCACGGAACTGCCAGGCGAGGGTGGGCGGGGGGGGAATGGCCGGAGGGCTAAGCACGCTCTCGACGGTCGGCTCCAGGAGGGAGACGTGGGATGTGGGAAAGCCTTCCAACGCCGACAGGACACGGGGAGCTGGAGTCGGCCGGACCGCCGACGGAACCGGGGCTGGCAGCGGCGCAGTCGGAGAAGCTGGGACCGGGGCTGGCAGCCTGAGGCGGGCCATCGCGACCGCAATAGTGTCCAACATCTGCTGAATCATGTAGTCCCGACTCGGGACAGGCGGCGACGCCGGTGCGGGATCCGCCAAGTTCCACCCGGTAAGCTGTTGACCTCCCCTGGGTGGGTGAAAAGGCTCCCCTCCAGGGGAACACCTATCGGGTTGCTGGCTCCGGTCCCGGTACGGGAACTGGGCCGGCAGTGGTCCTGCTGGGTCCATTTCTTGGCCAGATCGTTCTGTCACGTGCGGGTGGTGGACCCAGGTGCAGGACGGAGGACTCGGGAGACAGAGAGCTGCGGTTCAATACTTTAATTAAGCTCAGACAGACAGGTGGACAGCTCAGGAGCCGGCAAGCAGGAATCAAGGGGCAGGCAAGCAGGGAGTCAGGAACAAGCGAGGTCGGGTCCGGGAAGACAGGCAGACGGGTCGGAGACTCGGGTGGCAGGCGAGACGAAGAATCGGGAACAGGCGCGGTCGGGTCCGGGAAGGCAGGCAGGTCTGTACTGGAGAGGTGAGCATAGCAGCGAACGATCTGGCCAGGAGTGAGTGTGAGGCTGGTGCTTAAATACTGGCCTGATTGCGTGTGATGCGAGACAGCTGTGTGCGCAGGTGAATGGAGTGAGCGGACGAGCTGGGTGTGACTGACAGGTGAGTGGAGCGGGGCTGGAGAGAGTCTGCAGGTAACGGGCTGATGAAACTGTGACAGTTTTGTCATTCCAGCATCATTTTAATTAATGTATTGCAATCACACCAAAATGTGTATTTTGGGCGTATGTGGGACGGCCACTGCATGTGCAAAGCAACGATGCCTCTCCGTCTAGAGCGAGTTATGCAAATAAACACAATAGTCTTGAGCCAGTAACAAGTAAACGTTTTGTGTGAGGGCAGCATACTGTAGCTGGCTCCAAATATGTCACCAGGCTCCAGATCAGCCAATAGCAAAATGCCATTGCGATAGCCAGATTTCAACCAGTAGAGGGATGTAGCTACACAATCCATACACAGTACATTGGTTTTCAGTTGGAAAAAGTGTTGATTCAATGGCAACTAAATGTTGCCATACATCATACGATCCAATCTGCAGAAACCCAGAGATCACGTAGACCTAACACCCCCCACCGTCAATTGTTTTATTCTATCACCTAGAAAAGCATCATCACTATATAAGATAAATTACATTCACACATTAAACGCTTATGGCTGAATATAAAACAATATTACTGCCAAGAATGATCAATATCAGACCTCCCATTCCGTACTCTGCCAATACAAAACACACAACTGTTTGAAAATCCATCCATCCTCTGACAGCTTGGTGGAAATACAACAAATCCCTAAAAAAAACACACATCCTCAAATATTTAGCTCAATCTGGCATAACCCTGACTTTCAAATCAAAAATAAATACTTGAACTCAATAAATGGAAAAGAAAAGAAATTATCCATTTGGAATGTTAAGTTCATGACGGCTCACTGATACCTTAAAACAATAAAGCAGCGTTAGGACGTCTGCGGTTAAAGCTTCTTGCAATATTCCCAACTGAAACACTTTCTAAAAGCACAAATCCGTTTTTACACATAACCATATGCCATAGCATTCCACTCTCCCATTTGTGTGTCTGCTAGTAGAACCTTCCTCAGTGAAGTCGCCATTGAAATGAACAAGTCATACTCGTTTGCACAAAAAGACAATCTTTACTGACTTGGAAGGAGAAATAAGCTCTCATTGCTAATGTGTCAGATGTGGCTTGTTTTCTCTGAGTCATTCTTTTTTATGACCAGCTATATAAATAAACCTGACAAGACTGCATTTGATTAGGCTGTACGTTCTGATTTAAAACTTCACTGGGTAGCTGTGTTGGAATATTACTACTTGGCGCTTTCACCCGCCTCAGAAAAACAGCAATAATCATGATTGAATAGTGATGACGACTGTCATAAAGCTATGGTTGTCTGATCAAATTCGTTCACCAAGACTAACGACTGCAGCAACACAGATGAATTGACGATGACTAATTAGCAAATCCATAATGTTTCCCTCCTCTTAAGCATCTCCCTTGAGGCTGTTTTGAATCATTATGCAAATGGTGTTGTCAAATGTCAATTAACGTGAGCAGAAATCCTGTGATTTATTATTTTGAAGAGTTGTGTGCAGGTGGAAACTTTCTTCTCCAAGTCATTAAAACTGTGTCGTAGACAAAGGAGGGAACCATGGTGTTAGGTCCGGCTGTGAGGGCCGGCAGTCTGGACCCAAATGCAAGGAGGAACAGGACACTAGGTTAGATGGCAAACTCAGGTAGCTTTATTTACTCAGCTTGCTAGCACACAGAGAGATGGAGGCTGTAGGTTCCCTCGTGGCTTGTGTCTCGTGTCTCGTGGCTCGTGGCTCGTTTCTCGTGTCCCGTGTCTCGTGGCTCGCGTCTTGTGGCTTGCGTCTTGTGGCTCGCGTCTCGTGGCTCGCGTCTCGTGGCTCGTAGCTCGTGGCTCGTGGCTCGTGGCTCGTTCAGTCGGTCGGACGGCATGCGTAGCAATCTTGCGACGACGTGAACCCGAGTGGAGGCTGGTCTTATCTGCCGCTGGATGCTAGACGAGCTGCAGCTGCGACTGGCGGCGCGCCCTTCACCCGGCTGTCCTGCATTCCCCTGATTGCGAGAGGGAGAGAGGGGAAAAGCGGGGAGAGAGAGAGAGAGGAAGAGAGGGAGAGAAATACGGGCTGTCGCCCCGCCGATCCTCACAGCACCCCCCCCCCTCAATAAGCAGTAAGTCGGGATCCAAGATCAGCCGGCGGGAGAGCCAGGACCGCTCCTCGGGACCATAACCCACCCAGTCCACCAGGTACTGGAAACCACGTCCCCGGGGCCGAACGTCCAGGATCCTGGAGACCGTGTAGGCCGGGTGATCGTCGATGAGCCGGGTGGGTGGGGGGGGGACGGCCGGAGGGCTATGTTCGCTCTCGACGAATGGCTTCAGGAGGGAGACATGGAACGTCGGGTGGATGGGCATCGACGCCGGGAGGGTCAGGTGCACCGCGGAGGGGTTGATGATTTTGGTGACCGGGAAGGGACCCACGAACCGGGGCGTCAACTTGCGGGATTCCGTGGGCAGTGAGAGGTCCCGCGTTGACAGCCAGACCTGTTGCCCCACCCTGTACTCCGGGGCTGGTGCACGAAGCCGGTCCGCCAGCCGCTTGTTGGTGGCCGAGGACCGGGTGAGGGCCGCCCTGGCCGTGGTCCAGACCGCCCACATCCTTCGGACGTGGTCGCTGACGGACGGAACCGCTACCTCCTCCTCCTGGGCCGGAAACAGTGGAGGCTGAAACCCAAAACACACCATGAATGGGGACATACCTCCCGTGGCCGAGCAGGACAGGGAGTTGTGGGCATACTCCACCCAGGGGAGGTGCGTGCTCCAGGAGGTGGGATGCTGGGCGCACACACACCGAAGTGCCGTTCCCAGGTCCTGGTTTGCTCTCTCCGTCTGGCCATTGGACTGAGGATGGTAGCCAGACGAGAGACTCGCGGGGGCGCCGACTGCCCGACAGAAGGCCTCCCAAACCCTGGAGGCGAACTGAGGACCTCGGTCAGAGACCACGTCCATGGGGATCCCGTGGAGCCGGAAGACGTGCTGGACCAGGAGCTGGGCGGTCTCCAAGGCGGAGGGCAGCTTGGGTAGGGGGACGTAGTGTACCGCCTTGGAGAACCGGTCGACGATGGTTAGGACGACAGTGTTCCCCTCCGAGGGCGGCAGGCCTGTGACGAAGTCGACCGCGATGTGGGACCATGGCCTGCTCGGGACCGGCAGGGGACGCAGCAGTCCGGCGGGGCGCTGGTGGGAGGCCTTATTCCGGGCACACACCGTGCAGGTGGCCACGAACTTCCGGACGTCCTCCTCCATCCCAGGCCACCAGAATCGTTGCCGGATGAAGGTCGGGGTCCGTCGTGCCCCCGGGTGACAAGCCAGGCTGGACGAGTGTCCCCACTGCAGGACCGGGGCGCGCACCGTCGGCGGGACGAAGAGGCGGTTCGGAGGCCCTCCCTCCGGGATCGGGTCGGCGTCTGGAGCCCCCCGGATGATGGACTCAATCTCCCAGGTGGCTGCTCCCACGATGCAGGCCGCGGGGACGATGGGAGTGGTGTCCGGGGACTTCGGGGCGGAAAACATCCGGGAGAGCGAATCCGGCTTCCCATTCTTGCTCCCGGGGCGGTAGGACAGGGTATAGTCGAATCGACTCAGGAACACTGCCCACCGAGCCTGGCGGGAATTCAGCCTCCGGGCTGCTCAGAGGTAGGCCAGATTCTTATGATCGGTCCAAATCAAGAATGGCTGCTGGCTGCCCTCTAGCCAGTGTCGCCACTCTTGGAGGGCCAGGACCACCCCCAACAGCTCCCGGTTTCCCACGTCGTAGTTCCGTTCCGCCGGGCTGAATCTGCGGGAGAAGAAGGCGCACGGATGGAGCTTCTGGGAAGCGGGATCCCGTTGGGAGAGGACGGCCCCTGCTCCGGTCTCTGATGCGTCCACCTCCACCACAAACTGGCGCGTCGAGTCCGGGTGTTTGAGGATGGGGGCGCTGGTGAATAAGTCCCTTAACCGGTTGAAGGCCCCGGCGGCCTCGGGGCTCCAGGCGTAGTGGATCTTGGGGGACGTGAGTCGGGTGAGGGGAGCGGCCACCTTGCTAAAATCTTGGATAAAGCGGCGGTAAAAGTTAGCGAACCCGAGGAAGCGTTGGAGCTCTTTCCGGGTACCGGGAACGGGCCAGTCGGCCACGGCGCGGATCTTGGCGGGATCCGGCTCCAACTGGCCCTGGGCTATCACATAGCCCAAAAAGCTAACCGACGGGACATGAAACTCACACTTCTCCGGTTTCACGTAGAGTCGGTTCTCCAGCAGCCGCCGCAGAACCAACCCCACGAGCTGGCGGTGCTCAGCCAGTGACCGGGAGAAGATAAGGATGTCGTCTAAATAGATAAATACGAGCATCCCGCGGAACACGCTGTTCATCAGAGTCTGGAAGACGGCGGGGGCGTTCGAGAGGCCGAAAGGCATTACTAAATACTCGAACTGCCCCAGGGGCGTGTTAAACGCCGTCTTCCACTCATCCCCCTCCCGGATCCGCTCTAAATGATACGCGTTCCGGAGATCGAGCTTCGAAAAGAACCGCGCATGACAGAGGGGCTCGAACGACGGATCGATCAGGGGCAACAGGGTCTTGTTCTTAACGGTGATTTGGTTTAGGCCCCGGTAGTCGATGCACTGCCGCAGGGAACGGTCCTTCTTGGCCACAAAGAAGAAGCCTGCCCCCAGCGGCGCGGAGGACGGACGAATCAGACCTGACAGTCCTGAATGTAAGTCTCCATCGCTACCCGCTCGGGACGCGAGATGTTATATAACCTACTCGTGGGCAGTGGGGCCCCCGGAAGCAGATCTATGGCACAATCGTACGGACGGTGGGGTGGTAACGTGCGGGCCAGGTTTTTACAAAAAACGGGTGCGAGGTCGTGGTACTCAAGGGGCACGCCTGTCTGGTCCGGCGGGGCCGGGGGGCTGGTGTCCACCCTGGACGCCGGAGCGGCTGCCCGGAGGCATCGGGCGTGGCAGGCCACACCCCAGCTGGCGATGGAAAGCGTCTTCCAGTCCAGCTGGGGATTATGGAGCTGCAGCCACGGAAGCCCCAAAACGACGGGAGATGCGGGGGAAGGGATAACAAAGAACTGAATGGTTTCCGAGTGCTGACCGGATAAACAGAGCGTGAGGGG
Source organism: Cottus gobio (assembly GCA_023566465.1). Classification (NCBI taxonomy): domain Eukaryota; kingdom Metazoa; phylum Chordata; class Actinopteri; order Perciformes; family Cottidae; genus Cottus; species Cottus gobio. Next base: position 823,398 of record CM042236.1, read on the forward strand.
GCGCGTGCGATGAGTGACATGTGCGAGCAGCCGGCCGTCCAGCGCGTTGACCTGCTTGGACCGGTCCAGCGGCTCGAGAGGCAGCCCCTCCTTGGTCGCGAACCCGGCGTCTATAAAGTTCTCGTCTGCACCTGAATCTATGAAGGCCTCTACCGACAAGTCCTGGCCCTGGACCGTGAGAACGGCGTCCAGGGTTATGCGAGACGAGGCGCGCGAAGAGGCGGCATTGCTCACCAGCAGTCTCTCCGCTGCTGGGGAGCAATGGGACGGGCAAAGAGTAGAGCACGGGGACGAGGAGGGGCTCACCAGCGGGCTCTGGTCTACTGGCGAGCCCTCTCGTTTGGGGACGCACGGCAGGTGGCGGCGGCGTAGTGCCCCGCGAGGCCACAGTAAAGGCATAGCTGAAGGCGAAGTCGCCGTTGACGTTCCGCCGGCGCCAGGCGAGCGCGCCCCAATTGCATGGGTTCAGAGGTATCTACCGGGGCCTCGGAGGGCCGGGTGCGGAGCCCGCCGGCCCCGCTCGCGCCGGCGCTCCCGAAGCCGGTTGTCGATTCGGATGGCTAATAAGATGAGCTGCTCGAGAGACGTAGCGTCGTCCCGGGGAGCCAGCTCATCCCGCAACTCTGCGGCTAAACCCCGCGTGAAGATGGTCATGAGGGCTGGTTCCCCCCAGCCGCTCTCTGCGGCAAGGATCCGGAATTCGATGGCGAACTCTGCCGCCAACCCGGACCCCTGCCGCAGGGTGCACAGCCGGTCCCCAGCCTCCCGTCCGCGTAAGGGGTGGTCGAAAACCCTGCGAAGTTCCGCGGAAAACTCGGCAAACGAGGCCAACACGGGCGACTGGCTATCCCACAACGCGGCGGCCCACTGGGCCGCCTTACCCCGGAGCATGTTTACGCAAAACGCAATCTTAGCCCTATCCGAGATATAGCTAAGGGGCTGAAGGTCGAACACCAGGGAGCAGTTCAGTAAAAAGCGGCCACATGCCCCGGGCTCTCCGGCGTATGGTTCGGGGAGGGGGACTCGGGGCTCCCGGGCGCCCGCCGCGGGGCCCGAAACAGGGATTGCAGGCGGCGACGTCCGGCAGCTGCTCCACGCGGGTGGTCAGCAGGTCCATGTTGTGATTCAGCCGCTCTAGCGCGTCCATAATCCCCGTCAGTGCCTGGCCGTGTCTCCCTAGCAACGCCCCCTGGGCGCTGAGGGCCTCCCGTAGAGGTTCCGGTCCTGCTGGGTCCGTCATCTTGGTCGCAAGATTCTGTTAGGTCCGGCTGTGAGGGCCGGCGGTCTGGACCCAAATGCAAGGAGGAACAGGACACTAGGTTAGATGGCAAACTCAGGTAGCTTTATTTACTCAGCTTGCTAGCACACAGAGAGATGGAGGCTGTAGGTTCCCTCGTGGCTTGTGTCTCGTGTCTCGTGGCTCGTGGCTCGTGGCTCGTGGCTCGTGTCCCGTGTCTCGTGGCTCGCGTCTTGTGGCTCGCGTCTCGTGTCTCACGTCTCTTGGCTCGTAGCTCGTGGCTCGTGGCTCGTGGCTCGTGGCTCGTTCAGTCGGTCGGACGGCATGCGTAGCAATCTTGCGACGACGTGAACCCAAGTGGAGGCTGGTCTTATCTGCCGCTGGATGCTAGACGAGCTGCAGCTGCGACTGGCGGCGCGCCCTTCACCCGGCTGTCCTGCATCCCCTGATTGCGAGAGGGAGAGAGAGGAAAAGCGGGGAGAGAGAGAGAGGAAGAGAGGGAGAGAAATACGGGCTGTCGCCCCGCCGATCCTCACACATGGGAGAAGCTAACTAGCACTTAGCTGCAGAGAGGAAACCAACAGGCTGCAATACTACTGTATGTTGCAGTTTAATTATGTTGTTCATTCTTTTCTCATGACAACTATTGCACTTAGTCCAAGAACGGGGGTTCAAGGACAGAGGATGTCTTATGATGTAAAAATTGTAAAGCCCTCTGAGCAGATTTGTGATAATGGATGATAGAAATATAATTTTACTGACTTAAATTCTGCACAATACATTACATTTAGCTGACGCTTTTATCCAAAGCGACTTACATGCTATACAGTAGACCGTAGACACAGCAACGGTGAGCAATTAGGGTTAAGAGTCTTGCTCAGGGACACATCGACATGGACTAGAGGAGCTGGGGATCGAACCATCGATTGTCATCTGATTGAAAGCCAGACCTGCTAACCAATGAGCCAAATATGTTTTACCAACAATGTGTTGGATTTACCAGTGGAATGAGTTAGGCTATTGTATTAGGAAAATAGAGAGGTCCAGGAGAAAGCTATCAGGACCATGGATAGCGATGGGGTGTCAAACAGCTGAAACGTCAAAACAAGCATCATTGCCAGAGACCAGAGTTTGTTGCACTCATGTTATAACCATAAACAACCCCATGTCTAGCTATGATATACACAACCTACACAAACCCCATTACATGATGATATAATTGAAGAACAAAAAGCCTTATTTCTGGTATATACCCAAACTATATAGATCAACTCTGCATGGATGACATCTATCGATATAGCCTGCCATGCAGGTACACTGTTTTATGCAGGCTGTCTTTGGTCTCTACAACTTTAAATAGACTGGAATCTAGGATCACTGCTGACATAGATTCCCCAATGTTTCTCATGTTTGTCTATGTTGGACAGCTAAAAGGAGCAATAAATAGCAACCTTTACTCGGGTCAAAATCAATGACAGAACAAAATCATTGAAGAAGCGTTTCCCATCATGCATAGGGTCATGCAGTCGGTGCAAAGCGACTACTGCGCATGGCTCTAAAATCTGCAGCCGCATCACTCTCATGAGGTCATCGTTGACCACGTATGCATGACATCAGAGCAAGTCGGGATCAAGTCCGACACAAATCCACTCAGCATTGTGCAGCACCATATGTCAGAATGCGATTTTAGCTTGAATTCAAAATTCTTTATTATTGAAGTTACAGGATCTAAGTGAGTGCTTTGGTCTTTTACATTACATTTAGCTGACGCTTTTATCCAAAGCGACTTACATGCTATACAGTAGACCGTAGACGCAGCAACGGTGAGCAATTAGGGTTAAGTGTCTTGCTCAAGGACACAACGACTGGCTGAGCTGGGGTTTGAACCACCGACCCTCTGATCAAAAGACAGACTTGCCACAGTCATTGGTCTTGGAGGAAGTCCAAGATCAACACATCTTTTTCAACTATACCTTGAATAAGGAAAGGATCACCGTAGTAGCACTGTAGTGGCACTGGAATGGCTCTTACTGATAGCATCTAGCACTTTGTAGTTGAACTTTATTGAAGAAATTGTACCTTCTTGATTCTTGTTGTTCTGATTCTTGTTTGTACTCATGGTGGAATGCACTTATTGTAAGTCGCTTTGGATAAAAGCGTCAGCTAAATGAAATGTAATGTAATATAATGTAAAAGTCTACTGTGATGAATGATGAGACAACTAACTGACCTGAGGCAGACCAGCCTAAAGGTAGCCAACTCTGTGGCTGCATTAGCCTGTGGTGCTAAGTCTCTAAAGTGCAGATGTGTCTTTTCTATGTAAACAAGAAGATTCTAAACCTCCTAATTTCAGAAGTGATGTGCAGACTGATGTATTTCACAGAATTAGCTCCTTTGAGTTGATACAAATATCAAAGCTTTCGAAGTTTGATTATTTTGGCAAAATATGGCGTCAGTTTCTCTGTGACACTCCATTACATTCATGTTCCACAGCTAGTGTTGCCTGCCCCACAGTCCCCATCTATAGACTTACTTTATAGACGCTGTATTTTACATTAATGGAGCAGCAAACAACTATTGTTAAGATATTGTGAAGTAATGTCTACCGAAGTTGCTGTTCCACTGTGTGCGTGTCATTCGAGCTTCTCCTTGCTTTGTTGACGGGCCACTTATGCTTTTAGTGCATGTTAGTGCATTTGGGCTTCAGTGCCCCACATAGGGTTTTTGGAGGATGTTGTGTGCTGTGTGCATCCCTCTGAGGCAAATTTGTGATATTGGGCTTTGCAAATACATTTAATTGAAATTGAAAGGTCGTGGTTACAGATGATAACCCTGTAACACAGCATTATCGTAGAAGCGTAGGACCCACCCTCCGGTTCCCCCTCAGGTATGTTAGCTCTGCCACCGGACTCGCCGTTGACATGTTGAAACGCCATTGAGAGGTGATTGGAATTACTCCCAATCTCAGATCTTGCACCTTTGATAAAATATTAATTTGAATGCATTGATTCAGCATCTCACTTTTATATAGGCTATGTAAGCTCAATACTTGGGTATAGAAATGTCACAGACCAATACTGGAAACAGCAATCAATATCAAAAGCTGTACCCACATGCTTCAAACTCACCTCAACCAAACTAGGTGAGCTTGGCATCAACACCTCCCTCTGCAGCTGGATACTGGATTTCCTAACCAACAGACCCCAGTATGTTACGTTAGGTAATCACAGCTCCTCGACCCTCACCCTGAACACTGGCATTCTACAGGGCTGTGTGCTGAGTCCTCTCCTCTACTCCTTGTTCACCTATGACTGGACGCCTGTACATGGTTTCAATACCATCATCTGGTTTGCAGACGACATAACGGTGGTGGGCCTCATCAACGACAACGATGAGTTGGCCTACAGGGAGGAGGTCCGGCACCTGGAGGCGTGGTGCGCCAACAACAACTTGACCTTCGATACCAAAAAGACAAAGAAGGTTATTGTGGGCTTCAGGAAGTCAAAGCATTGCACATACTCCCCCATCCATATCAATGGAACGGAGGTTAAGTGTGTCTCCAGCTTCAGGTGTTCTGGGTGTCCACATCTCAGAGGATCTCTCTTGCACCCTCAACACATCAACCCTGGTCAAGAAGGCACACCAGCATCTCTTCTTCCTGAGGAGACTGAAGAAAATCAACATGTCTTTTCGGATCCTGGGGAACCGATGCACCATCGAGAGCATCCTCACAAACTGTATGTATTTATCTACACATCTGTTTATACTGTCCATAATGTTATACTGTTTATACTGTCTTTCATTGTATTTACACACCACATTGCACTGCATTTTTACTGCTTCTATTTTGCACTCTGGACAGATGCTACTCTACATTTCATTGTCACAGTACTTGTACTATGTTCAATGATAATAAAGTTGAATCTGAGTCTGAATCTGATATGTTCAACGGGCTGAACAGGTAAATACACTGAAGGAGTCGATTAAAACGATTGGTTCAGAGTTTGAGCCCATTTTGAAAAGTTTTATCGACACCCATGTGTTACAGAGTCCTTGTGACTTTGTATTTTTTAATGGTGCTTCATGAAATCAGGAAGGACCAAACAATGGCTGGAGAGCTAGGGGAGGACACGAAAACACTCATTGTTCATGTAAAAACACTTACAATAATCAACAGCTGCAATCAAAAACACAATGAAACTTTTGTTCGCTCTTTTGTTGTGGACTCGTCAAGTACTAAAAGAACGGAACGAGAGCGTACTTTCAATAGCAAAGGTGAAGTGGCTTTTTTAGAGGCAGCAAAATTACCCAATAAATCAAGCCATAAAAGACAACACAGGGTGTCAATTAGCTTGTGTAATTGAATAATTACTGGCCAGAGAGCTCGGGCACAGGCACAGCTGAAGCTGTTCTCCAAATGTCAAAAAGCAATTGAAATAAATTACGCATTTCTCATATCACCTCAGCAATAAGGACGGCCATAACAATTCACTCCGTTTACCTGCAGTAGTTTCCTCCCATCAGTATACCAACATACACACACACACACACACACACACACACACATTTCTTCCAAATTCCACATTCATAGGTACATCTTAGCATGAACACATTCAGATAGAGCTTTGCTCTGCATATATACTGAAATAAACTTGGAATGTATTGAGAACATTGTTAAAAAAAAACTTAACAATTTATGGGGTCAAAAGGAATACACATCTGTGGACTAGTAGTGGCATAAAGAGGGATAAACTGTTCCGCTACAACTTCCTTTGACTTCATCAGTACAATATGTACCTTCTCGTTATCTGAACAAAGACTGGATGTTTCTGAATTTGGGAAACACTGGTTTACATTTTCCCTCCTGGGAGCCACGTTTTCCTGTACCTGTATTTCATTACTCATGGGGAATATTATAAACCTTGGAAATGGGGAAATTAAAGCCAGAATTTTTTTCTTCTCAAAAGTAGTTCTTTAGATGAGCAAAATGATATTTGTCAGTCACCCAAATCCCAATGACATTGCGATGGAATTTGATATTGTTGGCACTGTCGGCAGTGAAGATCGATAAACCGAACACGCAACTTAGTCTGATTCCTCAGCGTGCTTTCTTTTTGTGGCTGTCATTTTATGTAAAAACAATTGCCCCCTTACAATTTCTAAAAGCTCCATCAGACATTTCAAGTGCGCTCACTATCATCTTGACCTCCGAATAAAGTGGATTAGATCATCTGGAGAAACTATTAGTACGGTCGTCTGTCTGCTCAGGTTTCAGGCCATATAGGTTTTGACATTCAGTTATTTTTGTTTCGCTTCTCGTGATTCTTATGGTTTTCATTCCGTGGAATTGTTAAAATCACAAATACATGTGACTGAGTTGCTTGTGTGAACAGTACTGGAGCAGCGGTGGAATTTCCCCCTCACATAACCTAATTAGAGATCACATCAGGGTTGTTAGGTGAATGGTTTATTCATTATCCAGAGGTACATTTAATGGGCCAAACTCATTTAGATGCTCATTATCAAACGTGGCAACAGATCATATTATCCAGACGTTTTGATCTTTCTGAAGGACGGTTGTGTAAAGAGAGGCAGAGGGAGGCAAGTGCAGTGAAAACTAACAACGTGCCAGAACGGCGCTTTGATTAAACATTGAAAGATCTCCTCTCACAAAGAACACTGTCGTCTCTCCGCTCGGTTTCCATGGAGTCCCCCACCATTGTCCAGCAGATGCTGCAGCCACGCCCCCTAGCAGGGGTTACCCCCACCTCATTGGCTGGACCAACCTTTGATGGTTTTCCTGTTACAAACAGAGAAGAGGTTTATGTGGTATTTTCACTCTCTCTTCAGTCGGATGCCTAATGAGCAAATATGGGTGGGGACTGGCTTTTGATTGGCAGGCTCAACTAAATACAGAGTATCAAGGTCGTCCTTAATAAGATGCTCTTGATTCATGTTTGTCATGGATCCACTGGGTCTGTACAGATGATGTCCCATGATAGTGTGCGCTCATATTTTGAAGAAAATGGATAAAAAAATAAAAAGGATATGAATAAAACAAGGATTGGTAGGCACAAAGTGTTGCTTCATGGGTAATTTAGATATTTTTTTCCATGTTCCATTTGTTTGATATGCATAATCATGTCACAATGATTGGCTAACCCTAGAGTAATAAAGGAGTGACAGACTTGAAAAGCGATTAATGGAAGTTGGCAAATTCCAAAAGAATGGAATTTGTCTGACGGATCTGAAGTGTTAAAATGAAGATCCAGGATGGATACGGCAGGGAAACCTTCCAATTACATTCTTACTTCAGGATTTAGGACTCTGACAATAGGAATAAGTCTGACATTAATCTATATTTTTCAAAAAAAAAAAAAATTTAAATGAGCAAAACGACCACAACCTACAAATGTTAGTCTGTCTCTCAATATTTCTTCCCCACCCCTCTTAGCACCAATATCATTGGTTCCTGCTGAAGACGTAAATCCTTTGGTGAACAAGTCAATGAGGCTTGGTGTTATATTTAAATACCTGTTTAAGTCCTGAGCAGAATGTGTTCATAGCACTGAACCGCTTATTAGACTTATTAGACTTGTCTTCAATCAGATTGTTTCTGATTAGATCCAACCTTACCCAATAATGGACTTTGTTAAGCGCCTGTACAGCTCATTGTATGAGGCAACGTTTAAAGCTTTACTAATTGATTATTTTTTCACCTTACCTGCAAAGAATAAAGCAAACTATTGGTCGCTGACAAGGCTGCTGCTGAAGAGTCCAGTCTCAGATCCCATTGGCTAACGGTCTGACCACGGTTGTTGCCTCTGGGGGCAACAAGCAATATTCCGGTGGTCCAGGTAGCCAGCATGTAGCCAGGCAGAGACGCATTCCTCTGTGCGCTGGTTTTTGTTTTACGGCCCGGTTTTGGTTATGATACTGCATTTCACTCAATGTGTTCTGTCTCTTGTCTACATGGACTGTGTATATGCTGGCAACCAAAGTGTGTGTGTGTGTGTGTGTGTGTGTGTGTGTTTGCGTGCGTGTGTGTGTGTGTGTGTGTTTGTTTGTGTGTGTGTGTGTTTGTGTGTGTGTAATTTTGTTTAGTTTTTGGAAAACAGTGAAGCTCTATAGCACAGAAGGAAGAAGGTTACTTGTTGTTAAGATACAATCACTGATTGTTCTGGTCTACTCAAGGAATTGTTGACAATATGAGAAATGTAGAATATGATCAGACTAAAACCTCAAAACACTTCATGCTGTGATTGCTGCATTTAAAAAAAAATAAAGTTTGTTTAGTGGGTCATCAGCCTGCGTCAGGCCTTGAGATATGTGGAATCAATCAGCATGTAGACGATAAAAAAAACAGCTTTAGATCCTGGCTGAGTCCTATCGTCTCTAATTTCCCATCAAAACGTCGGGAAGATCACTCATTTCCCAAATTAAACATCTTTCACTGCTAACTTATTCAAGAGATTCCAATTAGCCGAAAAGTGGTGCTTCATGATTGCGTTCCCCCACCCACTCCCCTTTCCCATTCAAATACTTTAAAGAAAGCCTTAAAGGAGAACGCTCCCCATCCTCCTTGATCCGGTGTGTGTGTGCTGCTGCTACTGAGCTCTATCAGTTGGTATAAATCTTTAATTTTGGAGATCAGCATTAATGGTCGAAACAGCCTCAGATCTGGGCTCCACTCCTTGCTTTCATCCTCTCGGCTGGTGGAATTCTGAGAGGGGAAGGGGGGGGAGGGTTATACGCGATCGTTTGCTCCCATAAGTACACAAAATTAGCTGCTTATCAGTTGATCTCCGTACATGATCCCTCAGAAATCTTTTCTGTGCGTTCAAGGCCGTTGCCTTCGCCAGAGCTGCATATCTCTGCTGGCGAAGCGGCAGAGTGATGGAGGAAGGAGGTAGAGGGGGCTCTAATTAAATCACTTTTCAAAGACAATAAGGCCAGAGCTTCCTCCTCTTCCTGAACTTCCCCTGTCGCCCACAGACACTAAGCTTCAGCCTTTTACCTTGCGGCGCCGTGGCGTGAAGATTGAATTGGCATTAATCTGTTTTAGCCTCCTGTGTTGCCTGTGTTTTCTTTTATCATAATCCAGCAATGCTAAAATAAACAGGGATGGAGAAAGAGAGAGATATAGGGAGGAATACTGGGTGGAGAGCGAGGCGGCTGTTGTTTTGATGTATCCCCTCGTTTGTTAACTCCACTTTCTCCCAATCAATCAAGCACCAAATGCATCATTTTGCTGTTCTATTTTGACTTATTTTGCCGTGTGCGAGGATCAGTTATTCTCCAGGCGGTTTCATAATGTTGCGGCTGCCCCGTATTTCTCCACATTAATGAGTGCAGACTGGAATTAGGCCGGGCGCTGCCTGTTAATGGGGCCTGTGAAAACTGAAGAGTGACTGCAGCTCTCGTTAGCCGAGCCGGCGGCTATTGATTGCAGCGGGCCACTGGGGGCTCCCTACCTGCGGTTGACTTTGTACTTCTGCTGGAGTTGTAAGGGTCTGCTGAACAACAGGGACCACGCACATCTCAAACAAGGTCTATGAAAAGCCTATCAATTAGGCTTTGAAGGTCAAGCAAACTCTCCCTCCCTGCGCTCTCCGTCTCTGTCTCCCCACTCTTGCTCGGTCTTGAGAAGGCGGCATCTCCTCTGCTCCCTCCAAAATACATCTGAAGACTCCATTCAATTAAATATCTCTCAGCTCCAGCTGCTCCCTAAGTGAAAGGTCAACTAAGTCCAGGAGGCTAAAAGAGAAAGGCTTGGCTTCTTCACAGCCCCTCCCCACAACAAAGCCTCCCGCAAGCAGGCGCCCTTGCTCTTAATGATACCCACTGGTCAATCCCTAACTAGCAGTGACAGTTACCCCCAGAAGCACCACTGCAGACCAGAGCCAATCGATCAGGTGAAAGAAAATGCATATAATGATAACCCGCAGACATAATGTCAAGCCCTTGCACTGTCCCAATTGGTTGACATTCAGGTAGATAGTGGGGAGAGAGCTGGCCAGACATCAAAAGGGAGGTGCAGCAGTGAGCTGTCTTGCTCTCTTGCGCCCACTGAGGTGGGTTAACCCTCTCACATGAACCCTAATTACCACACTGTGGCCTCGGGGAGTCCCGGAGGAATGTCCTGCGAGCTGAACGACACACACACACACACACACACACACACACACACACACACACACTCAATAACCATCAACACAAACCCCACCTAATTGAGTCAAATTGGGCCTGATTACTTAAGCTTTATTGTAGCCCTGTTGAAAGCAAAGTTACTGGGCGTGTGGACCCTGGGATGCGTTCTAGGTCCGCTGTGGAAAAAGTCAAAAAAGAACATTTATATAAAAAGAAAATATTCAATAGAGAAAATTGTGCCCTTTTATTTCAAATATGCATCGCATTATGGCCATATTTATTGCAAATCTTACTATGCCATTTATTAAATATGGTTTCTCTCTTGTATCTTCATGGAAACCATTGTTTTCCATTCATTTCAATTTCTAATTTCAATTTATTTCACTGAGCAAATCTGTTATTATACTTAAATGACAATGAATTGCCAGGAAAAGCCAACGACCAGTGCAGACCAAGACCAAGGTTGAAAGAAAACCTTAAAACTTAGGACTGACACACCCCTTATTTTCAGGAGATCTTAATGACTCAATTCAATTCAATGTATTTTGTATAGCCCAAAATCACAAATTATAAATTTGCCTCAGAGGGCTTTACAATCTGTACACATATGACATCCCTGTCCCAGACTCAGCCTTTGAGGAGCTACAGTTGGACTTGTTAATAGAACCCCAGATCACCAGGATGCATTTGCACTGTTATGCCATAGCATTATGCCATAGCATTATGCCATAGCATTACGTCATACTATTATGGCATATCATTATGCCATAGCATTACGCCATAGCAATATTTCATACCAATATGCCATAGCATTATGGATCTATTGATGATAATGGTTGTCAGTCCCCTTTGGTCTAGACTGAAATATCTCAACAACTATTAAATGGATTGCCAATAAGTTTTCTGCAGACACTCATGGTCCCCAGAGGATGAATGCAACTGACCTCTGGTAATCACCTGACAACAATGTCCTCTAAATTATGTTCACATGCAACTTAACTGCAATTTCAATTACATTTTGAGGGAAACTGCACAACCACAGGTTTAGTAAAAGATGATGGTTTGGCTAGGACAGGGATGTCGGATGTGTACAGATTGTAAAGACCTTGGAGGAAAATTTGTATTTGTGATTTGGGCTATACACAATAAATTTAATTTAATTATGTTTTTAAAGTAAATTAACCTTTAACTTTAAAATAAGTTGACGGTGACTTTGTGTTTCACATGAACAGCAGTCTCCTGGGTGTAAGTCCTGTGTTTGTTTAACCCATCCATCTTTGATGAGAAAGAGTTGTCCTCTAAACATAATTAACTATGCAGTTTCCTTATATGAGAACCTCATTTTTAGGAGGCCACGTTAGCAGCAGAAATCCTTGTCACAACCCAACCCAACATCATTGGTGAAGGCGGTGCTCTGGTCAATCAAATACACCCAAGCACACGCTCCTGGTGGATTACTTATTAACTTGAACTGCATATTTTTACTGTTTACCTTCCAACTGTAGAATACAAGAATACAACACAAATGCTGCTGCTATGCTAACTTTGTTTTAAGATGTGAATTGTAAAATCCAGGTCTGTGGGTTTTATTATGGTGTAGTGTTTTGTCATCTGATAAGCCCTTAAACATAAATTGTTTACTACAAATGGACTTCAATATTGTATTTCATTGTCATACATGGGGTAAAAGAGGTTTTCCAGGCACGTCCAACTGGTAGGAGGCCCCGGGGAAGACCCAGGACACGCTGGAGGGATTATATCTCCCAGCTGGCCTGGGAACGCCTCGGGATCCCCCAGAATGAGCTGGTAGATGTTGCGGGTGAGAGAGAAGTCTGGGTCAGCCTGCTTGACCTGCTGCCTCCGCGACCCGACCCCGGATAAGCGGTGGAAAATGGATGGATGGATGGACATGGGGTAAAAGTCTGTTTGTGCAAATACTAATATGTTTCTTTAAAGCTAGGGTTGGTGATCTTAAGAAACCAACACAACGTTGTAAAGGTAAGCTGATAATTATCCAACAAAAAACCAGCATAGTGTTGCCAACTGTTTTCCAATGAAAGCTGTTAGCACCAGCTCCACCAGCTCCACAAGCTGCAAAATGTAGTAAGAAAGTCGCCAAGTCTGCAACACTGGCCTCATAAGTGAGCCCATAAGTGAGTGTCATTGATCTGTCTGCTTCAAAACCTGGTTCCACTTTCCAAGTCTTCACTTAATGTAGTATAGTTGAATCAATTAGTTGATATGATACGCAAAGTAAGGCCTCTTCCCCGGTCCCCTTCTCAGATTCAAGAGTGTCCCAGTCTTGGATGTGAACCGGACAGACGGCCTGACTCCAGTGGCAGATGAGAAAGTGCTGGTCTGGGCCGCCCCGAACTCCCATCAATAGACTGTGGAGTGGCAGCCAAGCAGCAGTTAGACAGGATGGCTGTCGCTGCTTCACTGATTACAACAGCAGACTGCAGGAGGATACAGCAAGAGGCTAGGAGACCGGCAGGATCCCTTACACCCCCTTACCTCTGATTTCTCTATCTCCCTCGCCCTCTCTTCCCCAAATGAAAAGGTGCAGACTAAAGGCGATCACATTTCCCATATTATCAATACTATCTGCTCTGTTGCCTGCTGCAGTCCTGTCGCCGTGGCCTTGTAACCTTGTTCAACAGTCTCTGTCCTTCTCGTTGCTTCACTGCTCTTACTGGAAACACTGGGGGCTACTGGGCACCTTCTGATGATCAGCACACTATCATGTCAGTGTTAGCCAAGATAACTTCTGTTACACTATGGCCATAGAGAATGTTTTACTTTTAAAGGAATATATAAAATGTAATATCATATCATATTGCCAGACAGCTGCATTTAGCAGGTTAATAGTAAGTGAAATAGGCAAGCACAGTTTATGATGGATTAGTATATTATTTTGTGGTTCTCAAAAGTTGCCTTTCAACTGGAAATACTTGTGATTAACTAACTATTAAATATGTTGTGTAATTAGTGCTAACTTACTTTATTTATCTGTAGTTTTAGAGCATTAATGTGCTCATAAAAAAGGGCCACGGTCAAGAATGACTTTGAGATCAAAACCAATGTAATAAACATACAATTAGTAATATATTATTATATTTTACATCTGTAAAAAAGATTTAAAATATTGTTTCACCAGCCTGGTCAAAACTTCGAGCAAAGACTCAGTCCTTTGTAATTGTATTGATTTGAGGATCATTCCTGTCAAAGAAATCAAATGCTGTTGAATACTTTTTTCATTATATTCATGTCTCACCCGTTCCTCCAGCAGACCTCTGGTCAATAAGACATGTTACAATGTCTTTCCTCGTACAATGATTACCTATTGACCCCTCCTCTTATGGGAATGCTTTATATGACAGAGGGTCTGGTCACATATTCAAATATCCTGTAAGCATCTCATTTCAATGAACACTAAATCCATAACTGGATTTGGATTTCTGCTCTGGGGAAACTGAAAACCTCAGAATATGACTGTCTCATATGACACTTTAATGCTGTAGTATAGGCTTGTTCTGGACAGACTTGGTAAATGCTCTTATTGTATGACGGCAGTGCTGACCAATTTTATGGAACTATGGAAGCTTCCCATTGAGAAAAACGGTTGTGCAGCTTTTGGATTTGGAAAGCAAATGCATAATTTATTGTCTGTTATTTGGAGTAGATGCTTTCTTAAAACACATTAAGACCAGAACAGATTTATAAAGAAGGGGTTCCAATAAAATGTAACATTTCTGCTGTCAAGTTTGGTTTCATTTTGTCGATGCAAAGTCTTCTATTAAACTTCAAACTGTTCCATGACTAGAGACCTAAAGCGAGCCGGACTGATTAAATTCTCTCTCCTCTGTGAGCATTTCACCCAGGTTCAAATGCCTCCCGCGTGCCTGAAATGGTTCATTTGTTGAAGCTGTCCTCGGCATCCGTTTCTACAGGTGTCACACTCAAAGTCATTCATTTTGTTCCCTTTGCTCCTTATTTTTCCCTTTTTTCTGAAAGTACTACTTGCTTTATTTGATTGAACTCAATGGGATTACAACTGAGTTAATTGCTCCCGGGGTTGTCCACTTATTACCATGTGACCCCCCTCCCGCCCCCTCCCCCCACATAGTGGCTCCCATTGTTTCCAAGCTTTCCATTAAGATTACCTGCTCTTGCTGCAAAATTGCTCTATTGTCTCCTTTAGAGCATGAGCTCCAAATGGAAGGTGAATGGCATAGAGTACAATAGGGCGGTCCGCTGTGGCAAAGGGTGGCTGTATATGCACAAATGAAAGTAAAGGTACAGCCTTTTAAAAATAGGACTTCTGGCAGCTCCTGGATTGAGCTATTAGACACAAATGATTGGATGTGCTATTTCTCTACCAGCAGTTGAGAAAACCACATGAAAAGCAGCATGGCTCTAGGGATGGCAATGGTGGCCACTTTGGCTCAGACTAGAACATCTCAACAAACTTTTCGATAGATTGCCATGAAATTCAGAACACATACTCATGTTGCCCATAGGATGACTTACTGACCTCTGTGATCCCCTGACATTTCCTTCAGCTGCAGTCGTTTTCTCTTTTACTTACTAGAGCATGTGGCTGTTCGGAACCGGACGATTGCTCGGCTCCCAGTTTTGCTGCAGCTTTGTAGGGATGGGCCTCCGGAGCATGAGGCCGTTGGCTGTAGGTCGATTGCTTTCCCTCACAAAGGTCCAGTTATGGGTTCTCCATAACTTGGCTTATATTTTGAGTCTGTGAAATATCAATAACTTTTCACCAAAATGTTTTTTTTCTACTTTGGTTTATTTCCGGCGCCAATAGAAACCAACTGGGCCATTCACACAGGACCCACCTGAGGCGTGTGGTCTATTTCCATTGCGTGCCACGAGTAAATCTGGGAATAAAAATTACTGAAAATCTACTATACCTCTATGGAAGGGTTATCAGCATAATATACATGCTATGCTATATATAATATTAATTATCCCATTCTCATAAATGATAAAACATGCAACTCCCCCTGTTGACTCTCCTTCCCTCGCTCCGTACCGCTCTGGAAGTTTCAATTCCTCCAATTCCCATCCCATCTCAAAATCCATTCACTATATTTATTAGAACGAGCGGTTTGTGATTATAGCTTTTCAAATGACGTACTTATTCCAGTTATTTGTCGATGGTGTCTAAACAGAGAGAGGGTGCAACAAGCCGACACACACACATAACGACTCAGCACAGCGCTTTAGGTTCTGCCGTGTCCAATGTAGACCTGGCACCATGCCTAAAGGTGCAGATGTAGTCCCTAAACTGACATGCACACTGTTCAGTTTAAACTGCATTGTGTGTCTGCATATCAGCACAGTAGTACATAAAGGGCTGCAGGTGGAAGGTCATGCAATCATGAACGTGGGCAGATGATCAAAAGTATGCCACAGAGCACTCGTCCTGGCTGCACACTCATACGGTAATCTCATTATTTCTGTAGACCAACTTAACTTGCAGCTGCGTCCATGTCGTGCATGCTTGTCGGCATCATTCTGTCACAAATTCTGTATTGATGTGTTTTTAGAGTTCTGGGACATGAAGGTGGCATTACCATTCTTAATCCTGCCGGAAAAAAACTCAGGATGTTTCTCTTGAGAAACTTGTGAACTAATTACTGAACCTATTTAAATTGCAAAACAGATTTGAGATGTGGGCAGTGGTTCAAAGGTCTGATACTAGACTATTCCAACATTGACTTCTTCCCATAGAAGAAATTTACTGCATCCGTCCAAAACATTTTGCTCTGTGGAAGCAACACACTGCTGGAGACCCAGACCTAGTTGCTGGAACCGCTGGAGGAAAGGCAGGCACTGGAGAACCAGCACTGAGCGGGACTGTCAGATCCTGCTGCAGTAAAATGAGAGGTTTTTTAACTCTGTACTATGGACTCTGGTGTACAGAAACACTACCACTGCAGTCCACAGAGGGCAGAATCAACACAAAATAATATATAAAAAAAATAAAAAATTGATGAAGGAATTAATTGATGAAGGAATTCCTCAACTGTGATTTCGGTTTCTTACTATTTCTAGCAACGTGGCCACACATTGGCCATATCACGCAGCATTTACGCTGTGTGATATGGCGTGGTGCTGTTCACCTCAACACCCCCGTCTCTACGCCAGACACAATGTTGTATACATTGACCAAGTGCAGACGTTCCTCTGTTTGGTGGAAGATGAAAGGATTCACTGAGTGTTGGGTTGAAGATGATGTCAGAGCAGTGAAACGTAGCATCGCTTCGGCAATTATCTGAAAGTCCTCATCCACTTAGAGGGTACGAGCCACGATGGAAAAAAAAGAAGAAAAGGACTTTAAAGCAAAAGAATAAAGTCTAGTTGAGCCAAACTATTCAGTGGAAATGAAGCATAACATATGTCCTTCTGTTCTCAGTCTGAACATCCAGTACTGCAGGTGGGGGAGCACTGTTCCAAAGGGGCCGGTATGAATCATGATATCTCAAACCCAGTTGCCTACTGCTTGCAGGTGATCAGACATGGATCTACCACCCACAGTCCTGCCGGGCGCTTTGCGAACATCTCCAGCATTTCACACGTAGACTTTTGAGAAGGTCAGGCAGCTATTGTTGGTAATTAACCCCCAGTGTCGACAGAAGAAAACATTGCCAACAAAGCCCCACCTCAGAGGACCATTCACCCTTAAACTTCTACTTATGACCCACAGCCAACAATCACCAACACACACACACACACACACACACACACACACACACATACACATATCTGAGGGGATTAGAAAAGGTCAGACGTAGCACTTCCCCAAACCTTTTGTGGTGTTTTGCTTTGCCACTGGGAGAGTGGCGTGTTGAGGGACTGTCAGAACTATGAGGGCTCTGCCAACAGAGAGGTGTGCAACCTTTAGTGTCCTGGTCTTGAGGAGCACCACCGCTCTCACCTTAACATAGTTTTAAAGGCCATGTGTACTATTTACACTTTACATTTACCCTTTAGTTTGCTGTCTCCTCAGCTGGAGGTGTGACCAGCATATTTATCAGCAGGCCCACAGTCGATACATAACAGCTGAGGGTGTTAAGGCATCCCGAAGTCCAAAAAGCAAAGAACTCTAGATCCACGCTAACTTTAATTTTAAAGTTGAATTCTAGACTTCCATATTGCACACAGAACACCTTTTCTATCACACAGCGGGATCAGTGCTTTGGGTTGACACCTCTCTATCGTCTTAAAATGTCTTTTTCAGTGTTTGGTTGTTCTAAGCTCCACCCTCTTTTGTCACTTCTGGTTGCAAAAAACAAGATGGCGTCCACCAAAATGCTGAACTCGAGGCATTGAAACTGCAGTCCACGAGCCAATAGGTGACGCCAAGGTGGCTACATCCACTAGACTTATACAGTCTATGGTCGGGACACCACTGTATGAGAGCAGGAGGAGAAGCTCCAATGACATCACATGAAGTGGCTTCATTCTCTGCCTACATAGACATTACTACATCTTTACAAAGCATATAGATGTTTGCTCCTACATAAATGATCCAGGCTCCTTTGAGGTTTAGCACTAAAAACAACTTGTCAAGGTGCAAGATCATGAACTGGATTAAGTGCATGCCAGGTAAAGGGCCGATGGTTAAAATAAACCAACTTTAACAGGAAGTGTCGTCCTTAATAAGTGCAAGACTAAAAATGCTCTGTAAAAGTGTTTCTGTAGTGGCCGTGTCAAAGTGCAGCAGACTCACAACTACTGGATTTACTTCAATCATGGATGTACTTTTTTATGTGCACCTGCTCTTTTTTTTTTATAAAGTTAATAAAGGGACATATATACATGGACAATAAATAAGATAGATCTATTGGACAGACATACACTGATGAAATAAAGCAGTTACAATGATGTGATGATATGATAAGAGTAGGGGGGAGGTTAGGTTAGGTAGTGTGTGTGTGTGTGTGTGTGTGTGTGTGTGTGTGTGTGTGTGTGTGTGTGTGTGTGTGTGTATTTGAGAGAAGCAGTGATGTATCTGTGTATGTGGAGCAGGGATGTGACATAGTGTTAATGTTATAGTAACAAATATAATTACAATAACAATGATAATAATGATCATAAAATAATAAAACAGTATCCTAAAAATGTAATAAGTATAGTGCTATTAATTATTAATTACTATTATAATAGTAAAACCCCTTTAAAAAAACCCTGATGATAAGCAGCCCCAAGACTCGCCCGGACCAGGGAAACCGGGGCCCCCTCCCGGAGCCAGACCCGGGAGGCGAGCTTGTCGGCGAGCATCTGGTGGCCGGGCCTTCGCCCATAGGGCCCGGTCGGGCTCAGCCCAAAGAAACATCATGGTGCAGCCACCCTGTGGATCCACCACCCGGGCGGTGGGCCGGGCAGTGGGCCTGGGCAAGCCAATCGGCGGCGGCATAGACTAGCTCTAGGGACGTGGAACGTCACCTCGCTAGTGGGGAAGGAGCCAGAGCTGCTGCGGGAGGTGGAGCGGTACCACCTAGATATAGTTTGGCTCTTCTCCACGCACAGCACTGGCTCTGGAACCAAACTCCTGTAGAAGGGTTGGACTTTGTTCTTTTCTGGAGTCGCCCAGGGTGAGAGGCACCGGGCGGGAGTGGGGATACTCACGAGTCCCCGGCTGAGCGCCGCCGTGCGCCTACGGGTTGCGGGGAGTAAGGCTCTGACTGTTGTTTGTGCTTATGCACCGAACAGCATTTTCAGAGTATCCGGCCTTCTTGGAGTCGGTGGGAGGGGTCCTGGAAAAGGAGCCGCCCGCCGACTCCATAGTTCTCCTGGGAGACTTCTACGATCACGTGGTCAATGACAGAGAAACCTGGCGGGGAATGATTGGGAGGAACGGCTTGCCTGATCTGAACCCGAGCAGTGTTTTGTTGTTGGACTTCTGTGCTAGCCACGGTTTGTCCATAACAAACACCATGTTTGAGCATAAGGTGGCTCATAAGTGTACCTGGTACCAGAACACCTTAGGCCGGAGATCAATGATCGACTTCGTAATTGTATCATCTGATCTGCGGGCGTATGTTTTGCACAATCGAGTGAAGAGAGGAGCAGAGCTGTCAACTGATCACCACCTGGTGGTGAGTTGGATCAGATGGCGAGGGAACCAGCTTGAGAGACCTGGCAAGCCCAAACGTGTAGTTAGGGTGAACTGGGAACGTCCGGCGGAGGATCCTGTCCGGGAGGTCTTCAACTCCCATCTCTGGAAGGACTTCTCACACATCCTGAGGGATGTTGGGGACATGGAATCCAAGTGGATCATGTTAAGAGCCTCTATCGTGGACGCGGCCGCTAGGAGCTGTGTTCGGAAGGTCATCGGTGGCTGTCGTGGCAGTAACCTGAGAACCCGGTGGTGGACACCGGGGGTGAGGGAAGCCGTCAAGCTGAAGAAGGAGACCTTTCGGGCTTGGTTGGCTCAGGGGTCTCCTGAAGCAGCTGACAGGTACAGGCAGGCCAGAAGGACTGCAGCTGCGGTGGTCGCGGATGCTAAAACTTGGGCATGGGAGGAGTTCGGGGAGGCCATGGAGAAGGACTTTCGGTTGGCCTCAAGGAGGTTCTGGAAAACCATCCGACGACTCAGGAAGGGAAAGCAGGGCCTTACCCAGGCTGATATCAGCGGGGGAGGGAGGCTGCTGACCCAGACAGAGGATATCATCGGGCGGTGGAAAGAGCACTTTGAGGAACTCCTAAACCCGGTCAACATGTCCCCTGAACAGGGGACAGCGCCTGAAGACTTGGAGGTGGATGAACCCATATCCCTGGCAGTCCACTAAGGTAGTAAAAAAGCTCCTTGGTGGCAAGGCCCTGGGGGTGGATGAGATCCGCCCTGAGATGTTGAAGGCGCTGGACTTTGTTGGGCTATCTTGGCTGACACGCCTCTTCAAAATCACATTGGGGTCGGGAAAAGTGCCCATGGACTGGCAGACCGGGGTGGTGGTTCCCATCTTCAAGAAGGGGGACCGGAGAGTGTGTCCATACTATCGGGGTATCACACTACTCAGCCTCCCGGGAAAAGCTTATGCCAGGGTGCTGGAAGGGAGGCTCCGACCGTTTGTTGAACCTCGGATTCACGAAGAACAGTGCGGGTTTTGTCCTGGTCGTGGAACAGTGGACCAGCTCTTTACCCTCGCAAGGATACTGGAGGGGTCCTGGGAGTTTGTCCAACTAGTCTACATGTGCTTTGTGGACCTGGAAAAGGCTTTCAACCGTGTCCCCCGGGGCTTTTTGTGGGGGGTGCTGCGGGAGTATGGTGTGCCGGACCAGTTGCAACGGGCTATCCGGTCTTTGTACGTCTGCAGTAGGAGCTGTGTTCCTATCCTCGGTAGTAAGTCAGACACGTTCCCGGTGGGTGTTGGCCTCAGCCAGGGCTGCCCTTTATCACCGGTCCTGTTCGTGACTTTCATGGACAGGATATCTAGGCGCAGCCGTGCGGCGGAGAATGTCAGGTTCGGGGATCTCGGGATAGCCTCTCTGCTGTTTGCAGATGATGTGGTCCTGTTTGCCTCCTCGGACCATGACCTCCAGCATTCACTGGGGAGTTTTGCAGCCGAGTGTGAAGCAGCGTCCCAATCCTCACCTAAGGTCAAGAACTTTGGTTCGTTACCGAAAGAACGAGGTCTTGGATACAAGCAGCCGAAATGAGTTTCCTTCGTAGAGTGGCCAGGCTCAGCCTTAGAGATAGGGTAAGGAGCTAGGACATCAGGAGGGAGCTTGGAGTTGAGCCGCTACTCCTTCGTGTCGAAAGGAGTCTGCTGAGGTGGTTCGGGCATCTAATTAGGATGCCTCCAGGATGCCTCCCTTTAGAGGTTTTCCAGGCACGTCCAACTGGTAGGAGGCCCCGGGGAAGACCCAGGACATGCTGGAAGGATTATGTCTCCCAGTTGGCCTGAGAACGCCCCAGGATCCCCCAGAATGAGCTGGTAGATGTTGCGGGTGAGAGAGAAGCCTGGGTCAGCCTGCTGGACCTGCTGCCACCGCGACCCGACCCTGTATAAGCAGGTGAAAATGGATGGATAGATGGAGAAATACATTTTATTTTGCCCTCTCACAAGTGGGTAGCTGAGAATATTATAGAATCTAAATATTCTTAATATATTCACAAGAAATTGGATTTACCTCCGACTACTTCACTGTCAAAGTTAATATAATGTTACACCATTGAGGCAGCTCTGTTCACTAGGGTTTCAAAAGAGAAGAAAAAGCCCAATAACAATGGCTCAATCTGCTCCGAGGGAAATTAAGGACGCCATCGGTTCCACTGCTCAACCGTAAGGACCATTATTGCAAATCTCTGCTTGGTCTTTGTTATTGTTTAGATCAGGGTGGCACCATAGAGTCCATCTTTGACTAAGCTGGCTGACTCCTGCAAGATACATTCATTGTTTTCCAGGCTTTTCTAGCCAGTGTGCGTCCCATGACCTGCCCGTATGAGGCTACTTGCCTCACAGACTCGCAGCGCTGTTCCTGAGAGGGAAGTAGCAGAAGGGAGTAGGTAGGCAGAAGAAGCATGACGATGTTAAAGCATCACAAAGTGTATGTGGGGGGCGTTCCGGATGGGAGGTCGGACACAGAGTACGGCTGACTTCATGTCCTCATTGATTTATTTTAAAGGTGCTAAGTTCTGTTTCTCTGCACAGCTGAGCAGAAAATCCCTCTGCCTTCATGTGTGATGTACTCACTCAAACAGACAGTAATGTCACCCAACGGCCATTATTCACCACTACGCTGGCGGATCTTGGTGGAATCCCCAGTGAGCGACACCTGAGCAGCCCACACTGACCGTCTTCCGTCATCAAAGAAATTAATAAATCATCCCCAACATGAATTGGTTCATTGTTTTAGTTTCCCCGCCTCCCGTGGTGAGTGATTGGTGAAGCAGGCGAGCTCACTGACCGATAGGGAACCTTGATCAATCAATGTGGATACACTTAAAGAGTAACTGCACATTTAAACATATTCCTTATCGGCAGAAAGTGTCTATTTCAAAGGAAATAGTTATGTTAAGGTGAGGGGGGTGGAGCTGGCAGGAGGCGGGGTTGGCAGGAGGCGGGGCATGGCATGGATGACATCGTGGTCATGCAGCCGGCTTATAATGTGGTAAAAAATATGTGAGCGTCCGGCCGTTCCTTGAAGCTATCTGACGAGGGTCCTGTCATCCCTCCAGTGAGACCTTCTTTTTTGGTGTCTTTGTGGCAATGACTCTTCTTCTTCACATGTTTGTATTCTTCCGCTTTCCTGCCAGTTGCATTGTGCACGTCATCAACACTCTGAATCTTTTGGACATCGATCGTCTCCATTCACACATGGGCTCAACTGGCAGTGCAAAGTCTGTTTAATGTCGGCTTCAACTAATTTGGACATTTACGTTGTCACATACAGCTCCTCTGTGTAACGTCTCGATACATTCAGGGTTGCAGTGCATGTGTGGAAAGGAGGTTTATCTTCTGGAAACCCTGTCTCCTATAATTACCTCTACATAAGCCTAATGGTTTTCCAAATTCAGTTTCAGGAAGCACAATTGCTACAGATACTGAGCAGATTTGTTCATTAAGAAAGCTGCCTTATTATGTTGATAAAACATGTAATATGGGTTGTGTTATGCTTCTTCTTCAAAGTGCACACATTTGTAGACATCATTTTTAGGAGACAGATTTGCTTCTGGGTTTGTGTTGTTTGATCTTTAATGAATAGTGACGCATGTTTCATTACAGCTTTTACAGACTGACACCTCTGAAGCAGTTAAGTGAAGTCATGTCCTCTATCCACTATCATATCCGTTCCGGTGGGCCACACAGACTCGCTGCTACATGAGTTTTATTGAAAGGCCAATATCAGCACAGTGATAAATGGCTCTAGCACTGGTTTAGATGGCCTGGCTGGCGGCTCTGTTGGAAGAGGAGCTGCATACAAAGTTCAATCCCATCTGTCTCCAGCAGAGTTAAGAGTCAATGCTGGTGCCACAAACCCTCTTCCATGACATTTGCAGTCGGCTCTGAGACACAAATCATCCTGTGAGGAGTCTTATAATTAGGAGTGTTTTGCATGATTTAATCGATCAACAGAGGGAAAAAAAAGAGAGAAATATCCACAAGGTATTAATTACTGGTCTCCACAATTTTCTGTTGCCATAACCACAATTCACTCAAGTGGGACACATTTACACTCATAGACTCTCCCCCCACAATGAAACATGAATGAGCATCCAGGGTGGTCCCGACTTCTAACTATGCCCTGAGCCAATGCCATAGGCAAGGCGTTCCTCTGGCTCCGCTCTATACAACATCCCTCCAGCCAAGAAGCAATGCCTTTTCAAGTGTGTTACACAAAGTGGAAATGTTGAATATGAGGAGGAAGGAGGACTGCACAAACACAGATACATGAATCAAAGGCCTGTCGGCGCCAGGAGAGGGGAATACACACACCTTAATCAAGACAAGCTTGTATATTTTATTTATCGGCTATTTATTATTGAGCATATATCACTGTTAAATAATTCACCAACTTCTTCTTTCTTACCCGTAAGTTAGGTCTCGGTGCACAATACCTAGAGGGTACATTTTCACATTCCTTTTTTTTCCTGAAGTATCACTGTTAACATTAGATCTCAACTTTCTTTTACTCCCCTCGGGGAATTTTTGATTCATAATTCAATCATTAATTCCTCCAAGGTGACGGAGGACTTCCACCAGTCTGGGTTTTGCTTTGATAATGTAATTAGCCATTAAACAGACACTGAGACATTTTAAAGGTGACATAATCCATCTGTGTCAAACTTCATCACATCCACCCTTAAGGCTCACAATCAAATGGAGGATGTGTCCACGTCAAATTGTTCAGATTACCAGTATAATCACAGGCGACGGTGCTGTCAATCAGCGGGCTTCAGCAAAGGGTGTCATCAGGTGGACGCGTCGGCCCTGAGTTGCTCTTGGAGCACGTGAGGAGTGAATAAACAGGGTGGCTGGCCAAGAGACGGTTTAATTAAAACTGTGACATTGTATCATAAAAACCAGAAACCTAATCGTGATGGAATAAGTATAATGTAATTATCAGCCAGGTTATAAATAGCTTTAATTTCATGCTTTGCGGAAAATGAAATGGAAATGGCGTGGAGGGGAGGTGCATGATCGTGTGTGTGTGTGTGTGTGTGTGTGTGTGTGTGTGTGTGTGTGACGGGGTAGTTTACCGAGCTTGTCGCCACCCTCTCTGCCAGCGCCATGAGACGGGAGCCACATCCAATTTCTCCTCTCAGGTCACACGTCTGTCCACTCAGCCATCCTTCAAACTTCTCTTGATCTGTCACCCTCCTCATCATCATCCTCACTGCAACATTATCCAATGTGACTCGGAGGCCACCTGGCAGGCCAAAGAGTCCTGACAATTTGTCACCATCCTTTCCAGATGCTCAATTAATCCCAACTACAGCGAGACCCTCACATTCTAATTCCCTGAATGACCTGAAGGAATACAGAGAGATGAGACTCTACTACGTGGCCAGTCCAGGGTCTATTTCAGGTGTTCGAAGCCTACAATTAAAATGTGGTATTTGTGTTCCAATGGAGTATTCAACTGTGATTCAATATACAGTATGCTAAATCTGCTCAATTAGCATGTTAGCCTGACATATATGTTAGCTTGTAGCACACTATTTAACATTCACCTTCATTGGGTGGAGGCAGAAACCTCAGACAAAAACTTTTGTTTACATGGGGGGAATTTTGCTCTCAGATGTCCTGTTTTCAGAGAAAGAGTGGAATTGACCTTTGGACCACCGAGGGCGGGGTGTCTTCCAATTGGAAGAGCGGGGATCTTACAGTCCTTATGTCAAACAACACGGAACCACAAATTGCTCCCAAATGCTGTTTATCGGTGTATGAATCTGTATTCGTCAAATGTGCTGATGTGCAGGTGTCACCTTGCATTGCAGCCTTAGTGTGTGAACGGGTGACTGATGACATTGTGGTGGTACAGGGCGCCACCACCAGGGGGTGCCACATTAAATCCTGGCCGCCAACTAAAAATGTCTCTCTCTCTTCCCATACAAGCAGACGGAAGCTGGCCAACCGGGAGGGGGATGCCCGGCGCTCACAGCTGTAACGCATCACATCATCACGGCAGGGTTAAAGGCGCTCCTCTCCCGGCAAGCCAGCGTCGGGTGATTATTATGCCAAGCTTCGGTGTCGCTACGTCATCTCGCTGCGACGCTACGAGCCGGATTCCCTGTGTGACACGGCTACGCTACGAACCGGACTACTGAGCTACCCCGCTACGCTGCAAACGGGATATTGAGCAACGCTACGCTTCACCTGAGTATTGTCACCACCTGCCTGTCACTCCGTACTTTGTGTTGTAAATAAAACCACGACTTCTGCACCAACTCCTCTGCTTCACTTGCCGTCTGCTTTTGGGTCCCGTCACGTACCTTGACAGAATCACCCGACCAACAACAGTATGGACCCAGCGGACCCGGCCTCCGTAGAGGCCCGCGTCGGAAGACATGAGCAGGTCTTGGAGCAGATCTTGAACAGGCTGGACGGACTAGCTCGGCAGATGGATCAGCAGGCTGCAGCAACAGCAGCGCCGCCCAGCATCCCGGCGCCACCAGGGGACGGAGCACCACCAGCTCCGCCAGTCGCGGTCGTCGCCCAAGAACCACGGGTTCCTCTTCCTGAACCATACGCGGGGGAGTCCGGGGGGTGCAGCCGCTTTCTGCTGAACTGTACGCTGGTGTTCGAGATGCAGCCAGGTAGCTATGTGTCGGACCGGGCTCGCATCGCGTTTTGCATAAACTTACTCCGCGGTAGGGCGGCCGAGTGGGCCACCGCCTTGTGGGGCAGCCAGTCACCGGCGTTACGGTCGTTCACGGAGTTTTCCGACGAGCTTCGGAGGGTGTTCGACCATCCTGTGCGCGGCCAGGACGCTTTGAACCGGCTGCTCTCTCTGCGGCAGGGATCCGAGTCGGTGGCAGATTTTGCTATCCGTTTTCGGATCCTGGCCGCGGAGAGCGGAGCGAACGAGCACACTCTTATGACCATTTTCGCGCGCAACCTGTCTGACGCGGTTAAGGACGTGCTAGTTTCCCATAGCGCCGCCACGACGTTAGAAACACAGATCTCCTTGGCCATCCAAATTGGCAACCGTCTCCGGGAACGCCGACACGAGCTGGTCAGGGGGGACTCTTGCCCGGCTCCTCTCGGGAGTCCGGGTGCCGTCGAATTTTGGGCAGAACCGACGGGGGCACGGCCGGGGGCGGACGAGCCTATGCAGTTGGGGCGGGCTCGCCTGACTCCGGCAGAACGTCAGCGGCGACTCAACCACCGACTTTGTTTGTATTGTGGGCGCTCGGGACACCGTGCGGTAGCGTGCCCAGAGGCCCCAAACGGGGGGGCTCGCCAGGGAGCGGGGACCCCCTGGTGAGTAACGCCGCGTCCGCACATCCCCTGCCCCGTGTCTCTTTACCGGCTATTCTAGTGTCCCAGTCTCGTCGCCACTCAACGTCAGTTCTCATCGACTCCGGGTCCGACGACAATTTTCTGGACTCAGGGTTCGCAGCCCGGCTGGGGCTGCCCCGGGAACCCCTCGATCGCCCACGGACGGTCAACGCCCTAGACGGTCGACTCCTCGCCCACGTCACCCACCGCTCGAGCCCTCTCACTCTCTGTATCTCCGGTAACCACTCAGAGACAATGCAGTTACTCCTCATCCCGTCTCCCGCGTCTCCGGTAGTGTTAGGTCTTCCGTGGCTGCAGCTCCATAACCCCCAGTTAGATTGGTCAACGCTGTCGGTCGCGGGCTGGAGTGTGGCCTGCCATGCTCGCTGTCTTCGGGCAGCGAACCCCGCGCCCTCGGGTCCCGCTGCGCCACCGCCCTCCCTCGATCTGTCCGCCGTACCGCCCGAGTACCATGACCTCGCCCAGGTATTCAGTAAAGATCGGGCGCGCACGTTGCCGCCGCACCGTCCCTTCGACTGCGCGATCGACCTGCTTCCGGGCGCTCCGCTCCCCACCAGCCGCCTGTATAACATCTCCCGTCCCGAGCGGCTGGCCATGGAGACGTACATTCAGGAGTGCCTGGGGGCCGGCCTGATCCGCCCGTCCTCCGCACCCTTGGGCGCCGGGTTTTTTTTCGTCGAAAAGAAGGACAAGTCGCTACGTCCTTGCATTGACTACCGTGGGCTGAACCTGATCACGGCCAAAAATAAGACTCCGTTGCCCCTGATCGACCCGTCGTTTGAGCCTTTGTGTCAGGCGCGGGTTTTTTCTAAACTTGACCTCCGGAACGCCTACCACCTGGTCCGGATTCGGGACGGGGACGAGTGGAAAACGGCGTTCAACACTCCACTGGGCCAGTTCGAGTACCGGGTGATGCCATTCGGCTTGACGAACGCTCCCGCCGTGTTTCAGTCACTTATGAATGCCTTATTTCGGGACATGTCAAGTAGTTTTGTGTTTATTTATCTCGATGACATTTTGATTTTTTCCCGTTCCCTCGCAGAGCACCGTCAGCACGTGCGGTTGGTCCTCCAGCGGCTGTTGGAGAACCGGCTGTACGTGAAACCCGAGAAGTGCGACTTTCACGTCTCCTCCGTCAGCTTTCTCGGGTTTATAATCGCGCAGGGCCGGTTGGAGCCCGACCCCGAGAAGGTTAGAGCGGTGGTCGACTGGCCGACGCCCGGCACACGGAAGGACCTGCGGCGGTTCCTCGGGTTCGTGAACTTCTATCGCCGGTTTGTCAGGGACTACAGCAGGGTGGCCGCACCTCTCACGCAGCTGACCTCCACGAAGACGCCCTTCGGTTGGTCGCCCGAGGCTGAGGGTGCGTTCCGCAAATTGAAGATCCTGTTCACCAGTGCTCCCGTCCTCCGGCATCCAGATCCAACCCGCCAGTTCGTCGTGGAGGTGGACGCGTCGGAGACCGGGGCGGGGGCAGTTCTGTCCCAGCGGGACCCGGCCACGCAGAAACTACACCCCTGCGCCTTCCTCTCCAAGCGGCTGAGCGCAGCTGAGAGGAACTACGATGTGGGGAACCGGGAACTGCTGGCAGTCGTCTTCGCCCTCCTTGAGGGCAGCCAGTTACCCTTCCTAATCTGGACGGACCATAAGAACTTGGCCTACCTCTGGGCGGCTCGGCGGTTGAACTCCCGGCAGGCGCGGTGGTCGTTCATCAGCCGTTTCCAGTTTGTATTGTCGTACCGCCCCGGGAGCCGGAACGGGAAGCCGGACGCTCTTTCCCGTGTTTTTTCTCCCCAGGAGCCCCCATCATCCCGCCCGCCTGCGTGGTGGGGTCAGCGACGTGGGAGATTGAGACGGTGGTCCGGGACGCTCAGCGGGACGGCCCGATACCGGCGGGGGGGCCCGCGGACCGCCTGTTCGTTCCTGCGGCGGCCCGCTCTCAGGTGCTCCAGTGGGGGCACTCATCCAACCTGACGTGCCACCCGGGATCTCGGCGGACCGCCTCCTTCATCCGTCAGCGGTTCTGGTGGCCGGGCCTGGACCGTGATGCGCGGGGGTTTGTGGCGGCCTGTTCGATCTGCGCCCGGGGAATGGCGTCTCACCAGCCCCCGGCGGGCCTGCTCCAGCCTCTGCCGATCCCTGGGAGGCCCTGGTCTCACATCGCAGTGGACTTTGTCACCGGGCTGCCGCCGTCCGACGGGAACACCACCGTGCTGACCATCGTGGATCGCTTCTCCAAGGCGGTCCACTACGTTCCCCTCCCTAAATTACCATCTGCCTTGGAGACAGCGGACCTCCTGGTTTTGCACGTGTTTCGGCTGCACAGGATCCCGGTGGACGTGGTCTCGGACCGGGGGCCGCAGTTTGCATCGCGGGTCTGGAGCGCCTTCTGCAAAGCCGTGGGGGCGACCGCCAGCCTGTCCTCGGGCTACCACCCCCAGTCCAACGGTCAGACCGAGCGGGCCAACCAGGACCTAGGAACGGCGCTCCGGTGCATCGCCGCTCAACATCCAGTGTCCTGGAGCACCTTCCTGCCCTGGGTCGAGTACGCCCGCAACTCCCTGCCGGCGTCCGCGACAGGTATGTCCCCGTTTATGGTCTGCTCTGGGTTTCAGCCTCCATTGTTTCCGGCCCAGGAGGGGGAGGTTGCGGTCCAGTCCGTGGAAGAACATCTCCGGCGGATTCGGGCGGTCTGGAACATGGCTCGGGCAGCCCTCACCCGCTCCGCGGCCACCAACAAGCGTCTGGCCGACCGACATCGCACCCCCGCTCCGGAATATAAGGTGGGACAGCGGGTGTGGTTGTCGTCACGGGACCTCCCCCTTCCGACGGAGTCCCACAAGCTGACCCCCAGGTACGTCGGTCCATTCCCCATTGCCAAGATCATTAACCCCTCCGCTGTCCGCCTGGCCCTCCCCGCAGCGATTCGGGTTCACCCAACTTTCCACGTCTCCCTCCTGAAGCCGTTTGTGGAGAGCGAGCTCTGTCCCCCGGCCATCCCTCCGCCGGCCCCCCTGGTCATCGACGGTCTGCCCGCCCACTCCGTCTCACGGATCCTGGACGTCCGACGCCGGGGACGGGGTTTCCAGTACTTGGTGGACTGGGAGGGATATGGACCAGAGGAGCGGTCTTGGCTCCCCCGTCGGCAGATCCTGGGGTCCGATCTGTTCCAGGACTTCTACAGGGACAACCCGGGCAAGCCCGGTCGACCGCCAAGGGGCGGTCGTTGAGGGGGGGGTACTGTGGTGGTACAGGGCGCCACCACCAGGGGGTGCCACATTAAATCCTGGCCGCCAACTAAAAATGTCTCTCTCTCTTCCCATACAAGCAGACGGAAGCTGGCCAACCGGGAGGGGGATGCCCGGCGCTCACAGCTGTAACGCATCACATCATCACGGCAGGGTTAAAGGCGCTCCTCTCCCGGCAAGCCAGCGTCGGGTGATTATTATGCCAAGCTTCGGTGTCGCTACGTCATCTCGCTGCGACGCTACGAGCCGGATTCCCTGTGTGACACGGCTACGCTACGAACCGGACTACTGAGCTACCCCGCTACGCTGCAAACGGGATATTGAGCAACGCTACGCTTCACCTGAGTATTGTCACCACCTGCCTGTCACTCCGTACTTTGTGTTGTAAATAAAACCACGACTTCTGCACCAACTCCTCTGCTTCACTTGCCGTCTGCTTTTGGGTCCCGTCACGTACCTTGACAGACATGTAATGAACAGCGCTGTGAGTGGTGGGGAAACTAGAAAGGAGCTTTACAAAAGTCCATTCACCAAGGGCAAAATATGAAGCACATTACATTTAGCTGACGCTTTTATCCAAAGCGACTTACATGCTATTCAGTAGACACAGCAGCGGTGAGCAATTAGGGTAAGTGTCTTGCTCAAGGACACAACGACACAGACACAACTACTGGAGCCTGGGAATGAACCACCAACCCTCTGATTGAAAGAGAGACTTTCTAACCACTGAGCCACAGACGCCCCACATGGCAAAGTCATAGAAGCAGCAAAGGAGGAGCTGCTGCTTGAATGCAGTGAGTGTCGGGCACTGACAATCGTGGAAGGCTGGAGTTAGCCTCCTAGCCATGCTAGCACCATTGGCTTGTGCTTTCCTATACTTGCTTATTTCCTGACACTGACTTGTCTTATAGCCAACTGGTCCAAGAGCAGATAATAAAATCCCTCTAGAAGGTTTTTCTCTGGTGGGCCCAATGCCCAACAGGCATAGTTCTGCTTATGTAAATTATGTAAACATTTTTGATGGATGGGGGCAGTATTTACATATTACACATAAATGCACACATTCACATTGTTTGGCAGATATGTTTTTTACTTTCTGGATTGAATCAATTTATGGAAAAACCTTTTTAAAAAAAATTGGGATTAAGTTTGCTTAAAAATGTAGGTGTACTTTTGATCATACTGTGAGAGCATGACTGCAGATCAGTGACTTCATTAAGAACCTGCTGAAACACTGCTGTTAAACCTTAGACTTCACATATTACACATGGCCTCTCATCCCACACTGACAGAGACGGAGCTGCCATACAAGGAGCTGGCCAGCCCATATGGAAGGTTCATGCAGAGGGTCTTTTCAAAATAAACTTCAGTGTTCACAGGAAACGTACTGTTCCCGCTCATAACATGCATACATGTATGCATGAGCGTGAACAGTATTGTCTTTTAAAAATAAACTTTGATGTTCACAGGAAATTATTCGTTTTTGCTTGTGCATGCATGAATGCTGTCTTTTCAAAATAAACTCCCAAGTAGGTTTACTTAGTTTGTAGGTTAACTTATGCAACAAAATTACTTGGTTAGATACAGTCAACAAAAGTACTTGGTTAGATACAGTCAACAAAAGTACTTGGTTAGACATAGTCAACAAAAGTACTTGGTTAGATAGAGTCAACTAAAGTACTGTGTGCTCAGTGGTTAGCAAGTCGGCCTTTCAATCAGAAGGTCGGTGGTTCGATCCCCGGCTCCGGCAGTCTGTGTTGTTGTGTCCTTGAGCAAGACACTTAACCCTAATTGCTCACCGTTGCTGTGTCTACGGTCTACTGTATATCATGTAAGTCGCTTTGGATAAAAGCGTCAGCTAAATGAAATGTAATGTAATGTACTTGGTTAATCATAGCCAACAAAAGTACTTGGTTAGGTATAGTCAATAAAAGTACTTGGTTAGGTATAGTCAACAAATGTACTTGGTTAGGTATAGTCAACAAATGTACTTGGTTAGGTATAGTCAACAAATGTACTTGATTAGATTTAGGAAAAGATTGTGGGTCTGGTTCAAATAACTAAGTTTGTTAAATTAAATAATTATGCCAATTATGTAACTTCCTCAAGCGGCTTTAGTTAACTATGTTAGTTACCTATAGTAGTTAGTCCTTAGTTAAGTATGTTAGTTACCTAAAGTAGTTAGTCCTTAGTTAAGTATGTTAGTTACCTATAGTAGTTAGGCATTAGTTAAGTATAGGGCTGCAACAATGAATCGATAAAATCGATAAAGCTAGTAGAGGCACTTCCGGTTTAGGCTCCGGTGCTGCGGCTAGTCGGTAGGTTTTGTTCTGTTTTGAAGTGAAGACGTAACGTCCCTCCAGCAGCTTTCTGCTGTTTACTCGTTATCAGCTTGACAAGTTAGCGTTAGCTCGTAAGAACAGTGTGTCTGAACAAAGGGAGTGAGAGAGTGTGTGCGTTTGTGTGCATCTGTGAGTGTGTGCGTCTGTAAGTGTGTGTGTGTGTGTGTGTGTGTGTGCGTCTATGAGTGTTTGTGAGTGTGTGCGTCTGTGAGTGTAGTGTAGAGAACAAATTTGTATTTTTCTTTATTTTTTATATTTATTGTTCTGACAGCTCAGGTCCCTTTAAACAAAATATACATTTTTTGTGCACTTTATTTAATAAAAGTCTATATATTTGGCAGATGTAAAGCATACATGTGTATGTTTGTGTTAGTCTATTTATTTTATTTTTTAATTATTACTTTGACAGCTCAGGGATGTTCAAGGAGCAACTGTTTGTGCACTTTCTGAAGATTTTTGCACCGTCAGTTCTGTTTTTGAATAAAGGGTTGGAAAGTAATGTTTTTTTATCCGATTCATCGATTAATCGAAAAAATAATCGACAGATTAATCGATTATTAAAATAATCGTTAGTTTCAGCCCTAGTTAAGTATGTTAGTTACCTATAGTAGTTAGGCCTTAATTAAGTATGTTAGTTACCTATAGTAGTTAGTCCTTAGTTAAGTATGTTAGTTACCTATAGTAGTTAGGCCTTAGTTAAGTATGTTAGTTACCTATAGTCGTTAGTTCTTAGTTAAGTATGTCAGTTACCTATAGTAGTTAAGCCTTAGTTAAGTATGTTACCTATAGTAGTTAGGCCTTAGTTAAGTATGTTAGTTACCTATAGTAGTTAGTCCATAGTAAAGTATGTTAGTTACCTATAGTAGTTAGTCCTTAGTTAAATATGTTAGTTACCTATAGTAGTTAGGCCTTAGTTAAGTATGTTAGTTACCTATAGTAGTTAGTCCTTAGTATGTTAGTACTTAACTAAGGACTATAGTAGTTAAGGACTATAGTAGTTAGGCCTTATTTACTAGTAGTTAGTTAATAGGTACCTATCAAAAGTAAACTAACATGAGTTACCATCGACTTGGTTTCACTCAGGACTCAAACAGCAGTCTCCTGGGTTAAAGTCTGTGTTTGTTTGACCCATCCATCTAACCTGACCACCACCAAGAAGACTTCCTCGCTCTTTATTTTCTGTCAGTTGCTCTGAGTGACGCCTCAGTGCGTCGGTATCAGGCGCCGAGGGGCCACCTATGAGGCGCCGGTGTTTGAGTGAGAAGGGGTTGGTTCAGTCGCCAGACAAATGAGCAGCAACAGCTAGAGGAAAGGCTGTGATGAAAGCAGCACAAACAGCATTTCTGATTTTCTTGTGGGAAGGTGGAATTTATGAGGACGGTTCACAGGTGTGAGAGGTGAAAACCCAACCGCCCGAGAGCCTAATGATCTGAGCGGGCCTTGAAGTAGTCCTTAGGGAACCCAAATAAAGGGGAGCGGGAGAGGACCACACCAAAATAAGACACGGTGGTCACATTGAGCCAGGAAGAGCTTTCCTTTCAATAATGCAAGAGCTGATGAGGTTTGATCATTGGAAAGGAAGGGGAGAACGGTCCCAGTCTGCAGACACGCTCAGTATTATAAGTTTGATAGTGTCTTTACTCACTTTACTCTGGTTGCCATGGTCACTACCTATAGTTTGATGAGCAGAATGATTGCAGTGATTAAACTTGGACAAATGCAAGTGTAAGTGTTTGGCTAAATGTCTAATTTGCCTCATTGCATCAAAGTTTTGTTGACAGAAACGTGGAGAACTATTCAGAACATGTCAGAGTGTAATTAAAAACCAAAACCCAGGTCAGAGACATTCTTTTTATATCAGCTTTTAAGAGAGGTATTTGAAAGACCGCTCAGTTAAAGTGAAGGTCTGAGCATCAGTATCAGCATTAAATAGAAACGCTTCCAAAGAAAAGCAGAGAGCAGAGAAGGCTATGCTTAGGGAGAGATAAACAATGCCGGGGAATAATACTGGGCTTTTTCATCCTCCCACTATTATAGACCCAATGAAAAGTGAGTCTTAATTACACCTGCAGTAATGTCCTACATACAGTGAATGAGCTTGGACCACACATCATTTTGACGGACAAAGTCATTTTTTTTTTTTGCACGGTGTAATCATGAAATTCCCAACGTCTATTAAAATGAAGCAGCTTATTATTTCCCAATTGGCAAAAGCTTGCTGATGATGAGAATGTCTTTAAAATGACTATTCCCTGTTTATATTTATTTCAGCACAAACCCTTAAGTCTCGCTTT
The DNA here is from genome assembly GCA_023566465.1 of Cottus gobio. Classification (NCBI taxonomy): domain Eukaryota; kingdom Metazoa; phylum Chordata; class Actinopteri; order Perciformes; family Cottidae; genus Cottus; species Cottus gobio. The sequence goes on from CM042236.1 coordinate 858,162, forward strand.
ATTTTTATTTCCTCTTTTTTGCCAGCCTGCATTTTGCGTTTTATTGTGTCGTAGTGATTTCCCCCGATGTGACATTCTGATAAGAGCCGAACAGATGGAAATCTCGGATTGTCCTGGCAAAATTCATCATGAAAAATGTATCAGACACCTGTGTAATTTGCCTAATCATCTTTTCCTAATAAGCTTCCCCCATTAATTATGCACGACTTCAACAATGCAATCAAGATAAAAGTAAATCTGATGACTTAATACCCTTCAAAATAATTACCCCCACCCCACCCCCAGCCCACACCCATCTGTGGGACAGCTTTCCTTTTGAAATGTCCCTCCCCTCCTCCTGGATTTTAATTGGGATTAGAGAACAGGAAATACCAAACATTGCCTCTCTCTGCTTCAGTGTAGATAAAGTTCAGCTGACTTGGAGCCCCAGCTTCCTTTAGTAAGCAAACATGTCCTTGCATTTTTCTATTGGGCTCTTTGTTCATTCTAAATGTGTCATTACCTTATTGCATGGTTAGTATCCAACTTAATGACATTCTATTGGTGATGGACATGTTTTGTGACTTTGCACACCCTTGATTAAAAAATTGCTTCTTTTACATTTACTCTTTAACAATAACTCAATTTCTGTGTGTGGTTTGTAATGTGTTTCAAATTAATAATCACATAGCCTAGTTGGATGATGGTGTCATATTATTACATTTCTTCCAGTGACATTTGTCTAAAGGATCAACTTATCTTCATACATAAGAATGGTTTGAAATATTGAAATGGTTATATTTGACAAAAAAGTTATTTCTCTTTTTTTTTTACGTTTTGCTATGAATATCCAACAACAAGAGCGATCAGTGCACTGTTTAGCTGTTTAGGCCACAAAACTACTCGGTTAGGTTTAGGAAAATATTGTGGTTTGGGCCTGGGTCCTCTGACCTCCCTGGGGGCCCTAGGCTCAATTCTGCTAGGGGCCCCTCCTACCTGACCGGTGAGTCATATGAACCATTTGCCGTTGCCACACAGTTGCACCTGACACCCCAGTGCTCCCACTACAACCCTGTGTCCTGTGTTTGGTATTCTGGGTTTTGTGTACTGTATGAGCTCAGGGACACAGTATGGATGTCAGGGTCGTTCACGCCCAACGTCAGCCATCTTTTCAAATGCCAAAAACAACACGTGTACATTTCCTAAGCAAAGACTTCTTGTGGCCATGTGAATTATGCCTCCTCCCTGCATGGGCTAAAGGAGGGAGCGGGACATTGGTATAGAGCTTTGAAACCCAGTGGGTGGAGTTTCTGGAGGGGGAGGGGTTACCAAAGTGTGTGAATGCAAACACTTTCCCATGTCCTACTATCAGTGTAAGTGTCTGTTAGGCATGAGCACAATCATTCATTAAAGTCAGTGGTTATGAAATAAATATGACTATTTCTATATAGCTAATTCTTAATGGTTGATGTATTTGCTGCAGTGCTGGCAGGAAGGAAGGCACAGAGTCTACACAAAAGGAAAGCTCCTCGTACCAACTTTAAGGACAATGTTTTGTGCTTATTTTTCTTGCGTATTTCCAATTAATGCAACTTTATTATTCTCTACCATTGGAAATGGTTTGATAGCTTTTTCACATTTATTACTTTTAAAATGTGATCTTTTAAAGCCCTGTCTTTACCACACGTGTTTACAGTTATTGTGGATGACCCGACATGCTCAGGTTGGGTTGTGCAAAGCTGCTGGGAGTAGTCCCTCCATAAAACTTGTTCTTGCAATGTCTCCTATCAGGATAAGATCCAGATGGGATTTAACACACTGCATTTACACTCATCCACATATCTCCTCCTTTGTGTGTTTTTCAAAGTCAGGATGCTTCCTTGGTACCTCCCAAGTCAGGTCAGATCACACAGTCAAGCAGATGTGCCGGTGTACAGAAGACATGCAGGTGAGAGGAATAATTCAGTACATTACAATCTCTAGTAGGAACGTTGGTTTTTGCATTCCTCAAAACAGCATACTCAAATTCAGAACATGTAGGCCAATTAAAAAAAACATAAAATCAACAGGGATTTTCCACTTATTTTAATTTGTAAACATACAAAACATACAATTAATATTTCCTCCCTCAAAGTCACCATTCTCCATTATTGTCTCATGTCTCAGGCCTCAATAACTTTCTCAAAACACCGTCCGAGTGTTGCAGTTTAAAACGCCATGTCTTGGTTAACATTTTACCTGATAGGAGTGTTATTTGAAATGATAAACGTCCTGAAAATATTGTGTGACATTCCTTCACATGTGTGGCATTCATTTGTCTCTAGACTGTTAGCAATAAAGCAGAGAGAAGAACAGAAAAATTCTGTTTCCCACGTCATATGTGGTTTTGAGGCGCTGTTGACACGAGTGTCTCAGCTTCTGTGAGCATCACGGCGCTGGCTGACCTGAATGGATGGCAGCCGTCATTCATTTGACTAATTACACCTGTGCATTTCCTGCTGTCTGCCGTGAGAGGGGTCCATTTATAAGTGGAAAAACGGGAGACTCACCAAACTGACTTTCTTTTCATTGTTACTTGGCAACTACCAAATGAGTGCTAACTTTAGCACAAAGCATGAACCACACACGCACCTAATAGTTAACAGATCAAATCAATGAAACACCAAATCTCATGTACAGCCCTAATTCGCCTCCAGACCTTTAAGGAGGAGCGTCTGAGGAGATGTTGACTGACAGATAGACAGAGCTGTAGGACACGAGGAACCATGCTGCCGTGAGAAGGATCTGCAGCACACAAGTGATGCACTGCTGTTAGTGGGGCTTTTACTTTGTTAATTTAGCGACAGTGTGTGTTAATCAATGCTGTTGCTGTGGCGACCGAGCAAACAGCAAAGCAGAGTCCCTGTTAATTGTGCTTCAGTGTTTCTGATAAATGCAAAAATTTAAACAGAGGAGATAGAGAGTTCAGGACTGGTCGTCTGCTCACCTACCAGATCTCCTTCACATGAATGTGTTATAAATGTGTCATGCAGGGTAAACAATAGCTGCTCATTGCTCTGATATTCTGAGGCACTGTTTTCAGGGGGAAACAGCGAGGCCCTTAATAGAGTGCACCGTAGAGCAGCGGCCCCGACCGGGCTGGGCCGCACAGAAATAATTGATGGATGGATTATCAAGGTCTGAAAGATGTTTTATTTAAAAAATGACCGGATACATGCGTCTGTGCGTCTGAGCTTCTGAGCTTCTGGACACATGTCAAGACGCTCGTCTCGGTCACGTGACACGTTACCCCAACAATTAAAAGCTAGCAAAAACTAGTAAGAAACCGACGTCTTTGGAGAGCTTCTTTGTCATATTGATCCCCCACATCGTGGAGGCCGGTCCGTGAAAATATTGTCTCACACCAAACCAGTCTGTGGAGCAAAAAAGGTTGGGGAGCTGCTGTGAAGAGACACCCCGCCCCGCCAGGTTGGGGAGCAGCACTGATAGGGTGGTGAGGTCAGCTAGACGCTCCAGTGGGAACTCTCTGCCCCACAAGACATCTACACCAGGAGGAGGAGGAGGTGGAGGAGGAGGAGGAGGAGGAGGACGAGGACGAGGAGGAGGAGGAGGGGGAGGAGGAGGAGGAGGAGGAGGGCTGAGAGGATCATAAAAGACCCCTGTCATTCCAACAACAGACTGCTCTCTGCTGCGGTCAGGGAGGCGCTATCTCTGGCTCAAGGCCAAGAGAGGAGGAGGAGGAGGAGGAATTTTTTCCCCAGGTCATCCGGGTCCTGAATTAGTGACTTTGACCATCCATAATCATATGGAGTTATATATATAGAGAGATATACAGTATATATCTCTCTATATATATATGGAAGCACCCTTTCCAGCCAGCGGTTACATGTACTCCAGTCTCATTCGTCACACACCTTAACCCTAATCATTTTTATATAAAGTTTTATTTATGTAATATTTAGTTATCAAAATGTTAAAACTCCTTTACTAATTTAATGTACTTTGATTTACTAAAGCTTCTTGCTCCGGCCGAACATGTTTATAGAATGCTAATGTATGTGGAATATGAAGAATGCTACCAAGCTGTTCAGAAAATGTAGAGGTTGTATAGAAAAAGAAAAAGAAAAATCAATAGGAAGTTTTAATGGGTTTTACGTGGGTAATGATAGATGAGGTTAAGAGGCTAGGGCACGGGTTAATGGCACTATCAGGACATAGACCAAGTTAAGTGCAAAGGAAAGGTCTACCACCAGAGGTTAATTAACCTTTCTAGACCCAAGGTGTCTGAATGCACATACATATTGAATGGAAGCTGCCACAAAAAGCCTGTAGGTCACAGCTAATACATTCCGCAAGTTACAATTAAAACATCATCAGACTAACACCTGATCTCCATTTAAGAGACATTTATGGAGCTGCAATTCAGGAGGCAATTTATTACAGTCAAAAGCCGTCTGAATAGAGGGCAGTTAGGTTATCAGATATGTAATTTCAGTCAACGCAAAAGCAGTGATTGGGAAGGAAATGCCACTAAAGCGAGGGCTTTTACTGCATCTACCACTTCCTCCTTCTTTACGTCGACGAATACAGGGTGACAGCACATGCAGATGAGTTAGATGAACACCGAAGTCCTCCAGAGGCTTTTTAGCGCTGCACTGTGAATGCTTGTGTTAAAACAAAGCAAGTTTTATGTCGAGGTGCACTTGTATTACCTGTTAATAATAAGTATGTCCACAGTTAGCTTTCCACTGAAAAGGTTCTGTTATCAGGGTGATGAGAGCAAGATGTCTCTTGGAGAAAAGCACACATGTAAGTGGGTTTCTCGTCAGCTTTTTCCATGTATTCATTTGCAGGACACATACTCTACAAATACAAATACTAATACATTCTGGTATTCATTAGTGTATTCCAATTCCCCTTCACTAAGCCCCGCCCCCTGCCATCATGGAGCCCACAATGTCACTAACTGCACTCCCTGAAAAGATGTTATCATATTAATTTTTTGGGGGGGAAAGTGATTTTAGAGACAAGCAGAAAGAAGATTCTACAATATGAGTTTGCAGTATAAATCCTGGATGTCAAACTGATTCAGCAAATAAAATAATTAAAACAAATAGAAGCTAAAGCCTACAGATCCCAGTGTGAAATGACAGAGACAGAATTAACAGGACTGCAAGGGGCCGTATACCTAAAACGTCCCACAGTTAAAATGTATTAGAATGCAAGATTTATTTATTCAACATATCCTCAGACAACTGTTTTTATGATAGCTTATGAAAAAGTTACTATTCATTTTTTTGCCATTTCTTTCCGCAAGTTACAACAATATATTTCTAAATTAAATTCTGTCTTCACAGGAAACAACTCTGTTAGGTGGAGATAACATAACCTACAAATAAACCTCTTTCTCTTATAATAATAGTCAATAGTGAAGGTCAGCCTGTGACTTATAACAGTAGGAGACAAAATCTTAAAATTTTTAACAATGAGGTGTGCTACGTAACAAACGTTTAGGAAAAGTGACTGACTAAGGGAATATTTCATTGAAACAAAATTGCAACAGTAAAACAGCTGAGGGGGAATTTGACCTGTTGGTGGTTCTGTTGTTAAAGAACCACACTGTTCCTGAAAAGCCGATTTTGATCATCATCATCTCACCTGAGCTTCATAGATTTTCATCTGACGACAGCTGTTGAAAACATAGTTTTAAACGTTTTCTGACTCATCTGGATGGCAAGGACAAAACCACACTTCCGTTGCTAACATGCTCACACATACCTTTGATGAAGTCGGCTGTAAAAAGGTCTATGTAGAGGACAATAGATCGATATTTAACGGCCTAGAAATGAGACGGGGCTGACTTTTTCCAGAGCAGATTAACCGGATTCCATTAGCACTAGGTGTACCTGTAGTTAGTCACAGCCATGCTCCATGCTACTCAGTGTCTGATATGGCCCTCAAGCTTTAAAGGAAGTCAAAATGAGACGCACACACACACACACACACACACACACACACACACACACACACACACTCACACACACACACACAAAGTAATATTATCAAACGCGACTGCTTCTTTCAACCAGCCAGTACAGCGGGCTCCGCCATTCCCTCAGCGACTGGTATCCCTGTCGACGGGAGTTCTCAACGGGCAAACAACTCCAAAGGGGAAGACACGTTGGAAAGCAGTTTTTGTGCATCCTGTCTCTTGGAAGCCTCCTTGAAAAGGTGTGACGACGAATTGAGGATAGTTTGGGTTAGGGTTCGGGTCTGTACACAGTAAATTCCCCAGTGTTAAATATGCATTGTCAAAGTATATTAACTCTTCCAGAGTTCTGACAACAACGGCAAGAGTAACTACTACCAATTTATTGCCCAGTGTCAGTGTAAAAAATCAGAGTTAAACTTTTCAGTGTAAAAAAGCTGTGTCAAAGTTCATTGACTATTTCAAGAGTAAAACGCCCCCCAGTGTTGATGTACTTGTACACTGCTACAAGACGTAGTGTACTCCGGAAAGTACTCTGTACTCTGAGGCTCCGCCTACCTCCTTCTCCTCTCTAACGGATCATGAGTTTCCTCACCGCGCCATCTTGCACCTCTCGAAAGACCGTGGTAAGTTTCTCTAAATCACTTCTGAGACCAAATGTTGTCATTTAAGCAGAAGAGAATAATTATAACACCGTTATATTGTTGTTAAACATACACTGCAGTTGTTTCCTTATCTTGACATAATGAATAGCAGAGGGCTAACACGACCGAGTTGAAGGTTAGCTTAAATGTGCTGCACAGTTAAGCTAACATTACGCTAACTAGCTAACATCAAACTGGACAATGTGGGCACAAGAGCTCAATGTGGAGGATTGACAGTGTTGTATTGTTTTAATGTACATGGAGGAAATATAATAAATACTGCAAATGTTCCTTTGACTGCATGATTGCATGGGATTAACTTTAAAGCTAGTTAGTCAGTCAGGAATCAGTTACTGCATACAATTGTTTCTTTTTTGTCCAGTTCAACTGAATTATCAGTTATCAAAGTAACGTGAGCGTCATATTGCTGTCTACTGGCATCCAGTCCTCTAATGTGTGTTTACAGCTGCAGGCTGCACCTCTCAGGCTGCGGCCCTGAGGAAACCTCAACCCTCCAGAACGCTGAGCAGCATCAAGAGGCCCAACAGGTGAGTTGATGTGTAACATGTTTAATGTGAGCTTCCTTTGGGGATTGCCTCATTTAACAAAACTACGTCAATCTTTGTATTTACGGTTATTTCTTCAAAATAATTTTATATTAAATGAATATTGTCTTGTCCTCTACTGTTTCACAGCTAATCTGTTGGCTCAGAAACCTGGTGGAGACGTGTTGCCTGGACTTCAACTGGATGAAAGGTCTGACGGACAGGATTACACTTAAAGATAATGAACATTGTATGCAAACTAAACTAAAATGTTTTTATTTCAATAAATTGTTATTATGACATGAATATACTGGTGTTTGTTGTTTTTTTCCACCGCAGACGTTTTATTGTTTTAAGTGTTAGCTTCAAAGTTTTTCTGTTTAAGAGTTAAAAAGGAGTCAATTTAAAATAAGTAAGTGTTGGATAAAAAGTACACTAATAGGGAGTAAACACAAGAGTAAATATGTTTTAACAATGGCAAGAGTCAGTGGAAACAACACTTAGTGTCAACTAGGTTTAACACTCATGAAGAGTATATTTGAGTCTTAGTGTCAAATGTAAATAACACTACAAGTGTTATTTACATCATAGTGTCAAATCTGAGCAACACTTCTCAGTGTAGTGTAGTGTAAAATATTAACTCTTACCAGAGTTAAATCGACTCTGAAATTTTAACACTATCTTCAGTGTAACTTTAACTCTCTGTAGATAGAGACCATATGTTCACTGACTCAGTGTTAAAATGTACTCTTTAAGTGTTGCAGTAGCACTGTCAATTTTACTGTGTAATACATGAAAACTTCCCAGTGAGCACTTCCTCTACACACACTCACACACACACACACACACACACACACACACAAACACCCAATCAACCCCCCCCCCCCCCCCCCTCCACCGTCCCATGAGTCTGTCGATCTACATCCTAAACAAAGACAACAAAGCAATCCCCACTGGAGAGCGGCCATCTCTGACTGCCTGCAGACTTTCTGCTGCTTCCTTCTCACACTTGTACACACACACACACACACACACACACACACACACACACACACACACACACACACACACACACAACTTCCATTCTCCATGATGTAATGAACCTGCAAGGCTTTCCCTTTTTCCTCTCCTCGCTCCAGGACCGTTTTTTTCAGCTGCTCTTCTGATTTACTTTCAGAGAGGAAGTTTTTAGAGTGCGCCCCACCCCTCTCCTTATATCATGTCTCCCCACCCTCCACCCTGCTTGTATTTAAAGAAGTTTGAGTGCACGCCGCACCTCCTCCCTGGATGAGGCCTATTCCCCTGGCTCACTCTTTCCAAGTAATTGCCCTGTTTTTTTTTTCAGCGAGTGCAGATCCCTGCGCCACACCAGTGCGGTGCTTTCATTTGCGGGTAAATAGGTTTTCTGCTGAGTTTAAAGGCTCTGTTTCCAATGGGGGATTCAGCTTTGGGGAGATACTCTGAGGCTGAGAGATGCAAAGGAGCAGTCCGCGGTGACAGGACAGGATTCCCCGACAACGACTCGCACTTTGGGTTTATGTTCATTTGATGTGGCGTGCTGCCTTTTCAGTGACAAAGTGTGGTCAGACCTACTGCATATGAATAAAATATGCTTGGCTGAAACTCTACAAAAATGATAATCACTTTGACTTTGGGCTGGCAAACCCTCCACAAACACCAAACATTAGCCGAAGTCGATCGCTGAGAGAAGCCAAAGGTTTGCTTGTTTTGTCGGGGTGCCAGCTCCTTTTAATATCTGCTTACCTTTAAGCCACAATATACGTTATGGATGATCACAGAATGCCATTTGGAAAGTAAAGGGGAACAACTGTAACCCAAAAAGAGCTCCAGCTTTGTGTTTCTCTCCACTTTGACTTTCTCTCCATTGATGTGCGAGGCATATTTTCAGTGCCTCATTTTAGTCAATGTAATAAAAACAAGAAATTCCTTATTGTCTTGCGGCATGACTGACATGACCGTCTCTCTTTTGGGTCTTAAACAATGGCGCTGCTTGTGCAATGAGCACCACAGAAAACACCAAAGAAAACAAGAGAAAATGTATCACCCCTAGAATTGTGTCACTCTGCTGTTTTTGTTCGTACAGTTTAATGGCTTCAATCATACTCATTTCTGATTGGCTGGCAGGTGTTGGTTTTTAGTGAGCAGCTTCTTAAGCCCCTTCCCCCCCCTGGACAGAAAGCCCACTGACACCCTTCACAGCTGGCTTTCACCTTCAGTGAGAAAGGTTACAAACTGCAGTTAAGGTGTTCATCAGCTGCAGCCTCCTGTGCTAACCTCCAGACCTCCTGGCTAGTGAACCTCTCCTGCATGGGTTCATGTGCGAAGGGGAGCAGGGATCAATATTCAGGAAACAATGCTGGTACGTCCGTGTGAGTGAAAGTAGTAACATCGCAGGGACAAGCAGGGAAAGGGTTACGCCCATCTGATTAATCACAAGACTGATAAGCACGTATTTGAATCAGCAACTTCTTTAGCATTTACACCAATGCTTTATAGCTGATTTGATAACTCAAACACAGCTCCACGCCCACCACGTGCCTGTCAAAAATACCAGATGTCTTCCGCAGATTACTTCTAGCATCCCCCATTTTCCTTCTTCTTCTGTTGAGTTTAATGGCGGTCTGCATCCATAAGCATTACTGCCATCTGCTGGAGTGTCCTTTAGAGGCCCTGAAAGGTTATCCCAGTAATTTACCACAAACTATATGTGCTAAAGAGGATCTAGAAAAGACAGAGTTCGTGCAGAAGTGTTTATAGACATGCAGAAGAGTTGTGTAAAGAATGAATCCTCTGCCCAGTAAGTCAATCAGGCTGTGGGTGACGGTTTATTATCGAAGTATGAAATGTGAAATAATGTTAATGTCTATACATTGTTGGATTCATTTCAAGACAACTGAATCCTGGAATTCACAATACACTCAGAGCATCCAATAATGTGTGGAGGAAATAACCAATAACAGAAAACTCAAGTTCCTTTTGCAAAGAATGCAAAAAAAACAACCAAAAAACTGTACCTCAGAGTACTAAAACATTCTCAGTATTGATTAGTGGCTCCAGTGTGGGGTGGATCCTTCAAGGTCCACGTCACAAGAGGAAACCTCCACAAGCCAATGGTCTCCCTGCCATCTCATCTCGTCTCAGGACACACATGTATATTAGCTTTGTCATATTTGAGTAATTTGGTCAGCTTTAGTCCACTTCTATTCAGTGAGATGTTTCTCTCATTTAGAATGTGCATGACTTTCAGCATTCTGAGGTTAAAGTTGCAGCTTGACTGGATTCCTTGACTGGATGTGTATGATTACTATGGTTATGGCAGGTATGGTTCTTCTAACCTGCGGTTCACTGTGTGGTGATTAGTGTGTGCTACGTCAATTAACTAATTCATATGAAATGAATTAGAAAGGGCCTTAATGGAGGCTGAACTCGTCCTTTCTTCTGCTGCATACAATGTTGATGAATATTTCTGAATTATTTTCTAAACTTTGTTGTTTTTCCACTCTGGGTCTCTAACTGATATTGACTTGAAACAATGTCAGATGTATTTGGTGCAACTGCTTGTACACATGTGAAACTAGAGTTATTATTAGTTTTCAAATAATAGTTTTAGTTCATTACTATATTATGGGTCAACTGTGGCTCAGTGGTTAGCAGGTCTGACTTTCAATCAGACGATCGGTGGTTCAAACCCCGGCTCAGCCTGTCTGTGTTGTTGTGTCCTTGAGCAAGATGCTCAACCCTATTTGCTCGCTGTTTCTATGGTCTACTGTATAGCATGTAAGTCGCTTTGGATAAAAGCGTCAGCTAAATGTTATGAGTTTCCTTATGCACCCCAGCCATTTTTCAGCCAAAATTACGAATGTTTTTTATCTCATACTAAATCCTGATTATCTCCTCATTCACAAGGTCTATTTGAGAAATTTCAAAAGGTATAATATACAGAAATCCCTTGTGAAGATAGATAATAAGGCCATATATGTGTTAGTGGTATATTGGTTTATGATAGTACACAGAAAAGAAAAAATCGATTTCTCAAAAATCTACTTTTAAAGTTAATTTCTATTATATTAACTATATCATCAAACACTTTTTCATATATATATAATAGCTCGATATTGTAGGAGTATCTGTGCAAAGTTTGGCTTTGATTGAGTGAAGTTAAGTATTTTTAATTATTATTTTAGTTCAGACATGTCGAGAACTCATGACAACTCCGCTCAAGCTGGAAGGTTCTCACAGTTCTCGTGGTCTCTGAACGGTGCTCGTTTCACTACAGCAAGGTGCTCCTTGGCCTTAGCTATGAGGAGGAAGCAGAAAGGCCTGGAATATTCATATTTCAACCTTAAGTAAGTCAATTTTTTTTACAAATGACATTATTGTGCATATCTTTGCAAAGTGGAATGGTTGGTATTGGTAACTCTGTAGGTTCTAAGGATTCCAAAACCGTTGAGTATAGCATTCTAGCTAGTTCTTAATTGTTTTCATCAGCACAAAACGAGGGGTGCATTCTCTGAGTCATTTTGAGTCATACTTGTGGTTTATGTTCATATTTATTGCGTAATAGTGTTATAAACATGACACAATTGACTTATATTGACTTGTTGGGACAGGATCTGATTTTATTTATTGATTTTATATTGATTTTTAGGATTTTTCTTGTATTTTCTGATATGCTCAGTCCCAGAGGATGAACCCCAGAGCCCCCCATCTAGGGGGCTTCCGTACTTATAGGGTTGCTTTATGTATTGAGTCTCTTTTACCTATTTCAATACAATGCATTGATATCGCGCCTGGCTGAGGAAAGTGGAGCCAAAGCTGAAGTTCCTACTTGCATTTCTTCTAATGGCCATACAGGGGCGACTCTTCGGATTGCATCTGAAGTCCAATTAGAAAATGACCCTCTCCGTCTAACTAAATTAATTACCTCAGTAAATATCTTCTTCAATACAGCATGATGTTCATCTAGTAAATTATGGTTCAAAAAGACCATAAAGCAGAGTATGCCTTAGGTGGGGCTACAGGGGGATTGACAGGCCACTTCAATGGCATTGTTAAGTCTGGCAGTTGTAATTTTAGCCCTATAACCCTTCACAGTGTTTTCAGTTCGTGTCACTTCTTGTTGCAAAAAAACAAGATGGCGACAGTGGAAAAGCCAATGCAGCGAAGGCCAAAATGCTTCAAAACCATAGACCACAAATCAATGGATGATGCAAGGGCGTAGGTTTGCATATGGCCCATAGGGATTAGTCACGCCCAAAGTTTGGGAAAGACACAATTGTCCTCACAAATATTTTGTTAATTTAACGCTCTGGGGTCCGCCCCTGCTTCAAAGCAGGCACGGATCTGTTTACCGATGTTTTTATTAATAGCTCCGCAAAAAAACGGCACAGAAATATGAATCAGCTGTTGCTTGATGCGCCAGAGCCTGGAGTTCCCGCCCCCTTGCTCTGTGAACCCCTACGTGACTCTCACGGGAGCCCACAGCCTGTGGAGTGTGTTGAGCTCCACCTTTCACCGGGATTTGTCGATTCAGGTGTCTGTCGACATTTTGTGTGAAACTAACCAATGAACACTCAGGAAATCCCTAAGGACCTACCCACCTACACTGTAAAATACACAGGCTTTCAGTCAGAGACAAGACTGCTCTTTCAACCCACCTTACACAGTAATAAAACACTTGTTCAATGAGAGAGACGTCAGCTCAGCACAGCTCATAGCAGCTGTTCAGTTTTACTCCGCGTGACTCAAAATTTGCTATTAGACATGTACCTACCATTTTTATTCATATATTGCATTGTTTTTGTGAACCTACGACCTTTGGTAATCAGAATCAGAATCAGAATCAGAACCATTTATTGCCATGTATGCTTACACATACAAGGAATTTGTCCTGGCGGGAAGGTGCATACATTTAACATTTAACAATACACATTTAACAGTTAACGCAGTGCAATAAATGAGGATGAATGGATGAATGAATATCTACATTGAGACAGCAGCATAACAAAATACCAAAGTAAGATAAAGTGCATGGAATGTGCATGAGTGTAAGTGTTGTGTGAAAATGGCAAGTGCAATGCCCAGGTGTCAAGTGTATTCAAGTCAAGTATAAGTATAAGGCTATGTGCAGGGGAGTGTCCGGTGGGGATTGTCTGGGGGTGACAGAGTCATTAGAGTCAGTGGGGGACCCGGGCTCTGTTGATGAGCCCGACGGCAGACGGGAAGAAACTGTTTTTGTGGCGTGAGGTCTTGGTCCTGATGGACCGCATCCTCCTGCCAGAGGGGAGGGACACGAACAGTTTGTGTCCAGGGTGAGAGGGATCAGCTACAATCTTCCTCGCCCGCTTCAGGGTCCTTGAAGCAAACAAGTCCTGGAGGGACGGCAGATTGCAGCCAATCACCCTCTCGGCAGAGCGAATGATGCGCTGCAGCCTGGCCTTGTCCTTGGCAGTGGCTGCAGCGTACCAGACTGTGATGGAGGAGCAGAGGATGGACTCGATGATGGCAGTGTAGAAGTGCACCATCATTGTCTTTGGCAAGTTGAGTTTCCTCAGCTGCCTCAGGAAGAACATCCTCTGCTGCGCCTTCTTGGCGATGGAGCTGGTGTTTAGTTCCCACTTGAGGTCCTGGGTAATGCTGGAGCCCAGGAAGCGGAAGGACTCCACAGCTTTGACGGGGGAGTCACACAGGGTGAGAGGGGCTGGTGGGGCTGAGATCTTTCTGAAGTCCACAACCATCTCCACTGTCTTCAGAGCGTTGAGCTCCAGGTTGTTTTGGCTGCACCAGGTCACCAGGTGGTCAGTCTCCCGCCTGTAGGCGGACTCGTCCCCACCAGAGATGAGTCCAATGAGGGTGGTGTCATCCGCAAACTTCAGGAGCTTGACGGACTGGTGACTGGAGGTGCAGCTGTTGGTGTACAGGGAGAAGAGCAGAGGGGAAAGAACGCAGCCTTGGGGGGAACCGGTGCTGATGGACCGAGAGGCTGAGACGTGTTTCCCCAGCCTCACGTGCTGCTTCCTGTCAGACAGGAAGTCTGTGATCCACTTGCAGGTGGAGTCGGGCACGTGCAGCTGGGAGAGCTTGTCCTGCAGCAGAGACGGGATGATGGTGTTGAAGGCAGAGCTGAAGTCCACAAACAGGATCCTGGCGTAGGTTCCTGGGGTGTCCAGGTGCTGGAGGATGGAGTGGAGGGCCATGTTGACTGCATCGTCCACAGACCTGTTGGCTCTGTAGGCGAACTGCAGCGGATCCAGGAGTGGGTCGGTGAGGGTTTTGAGGTGGGACAGGACCAGACGCTCAAAGGACTTCATGACCACAGAGGTCAGGGCGACGGGCCTGTAGTCATTGAGTCCTGTGATCCTAGGTTTTTTGGGGACGGGGATGATGGTGGAGGCCTTGAAGCAGGCTGGTACGTGGCATGTCTCCAGAGAGGTGTTGAAGATGTCTGTAAACACCGGGGACAGCTGATCAGCACAATGCTTCAGGGTGGAGGGGGAGACAGAGTCCGGGCCGGCTGCTTTGCGGGTATTCTGTTTTTTAAAAAGCCTGTTAACGTCTCTCTCTTGGATAATGAGGGTCGTCACTGTGGAGGGGGTAGGGGGCGCTGTGGACGATGGTTCAGAGGCGTGAGCCCCTGATGGGCTGGGGGAGGGAGGGCTGGTGGTCTGTGGCTGGTTGGTGGGGCTGTTGATGGGGCTGTTGGGGATGGCGTCAGGACTATTCCATTGTCTTTCAAATCGGCAGTAGAACTCATTCAGCTCGTCTGCCAGGCGGAGGTTGTTCATGGAGTGGGGGGTTTTGGGCTTGTAGTTGGTGATCTGTTTGAGCCCTCTCCAGACCGACGCAGAATCACTTGCTGAGAGCTGGTGTTGCAGTTTCTCAGAGTACAGTCGTTTAGCGTCCCTCACCGCCCTGCTAAACCTGTATTTTGACTCTGTGTACAAGTCCTTGTCCCCTCTCCTGAACGCCTGGTCCTTTTGCAGCCGTAGTTTTCTGAGTTCCGCTGTAAACCAGGGTTTGTCGTTGTTGTAGCTCACCCTGGTGCTGGTTGGAACACAGCTGTCCTCACAGAAGCTGATGTAGGAAGTCACAGCCTCTGTGTACTCATCCAGACTGATGGTAGCAGTCCTGAAGACATCCCAGTCAGTACAGTCCAAGCACGCCCGCAGATCCTCCAGAGCCTCACTGGTCCACTTCTTGAACTTCCTCACCACAGGTTTGCAGAGCTTTAGTTTCTGCCTGTATGCAGGAATCAGATGGACCATGACGTGGTCAGAGTGACCCAGTGCAGCTCGAGGGACGGCGTGATAGGCCCCGCTGATGGTGGTGTAGCAGTGGTCCAGAATGCTCTCCTCTCTAGTCGGGCATTTAATAAACTGTTTGTACTTAAACCAATTCCAAACACCAAAACAGTTTGACCACATGAGTAAAGTGTTTTCATAAGATACATGTTTCAACTTCAGGGCCATATTATCTCCTTACACTTGTGCCTTAGGACAATGGTGCCTCATTATATAGAGAGCTGAGATTGTTCTGCAATGTTGTGATGTAACACATGGGTATATATCTCATATGCAAGTGTTTAAAAAAGGTGAATTAAAAAAAAGATGTAAAATCGAGAAAATTACCTCAGACCTCATAGGGTTAAATTGACTGTTAGGCAAAATAATTTTGCACAATATATTAGCAAACTCATTCGTATTATTATCTGTATTAGCAGAGTTTCAGTGGGTTAAAAAGGTTAAAATCCTGGCTGAGGTCAACCATGTCCCAGCAGCGGCTGAACAATGTCTCTGTATGCCATGTGCATCAAGCTGCTCTGGACAAGATTGATCTTAAAGATCTAGGCCAACGGTTCATCTGTCAGGACCACCGGGCTGGGGAATCGAACCCGGGTCGCTGGAGTGAAAGCCCACAGGTTACCCCGTGCGCTAATGAGGACCCGAATGCAGAATGTGGAGTTTTTATTCGGGCAACAGGTGGCAATCCAACAAAGGCAAAAATCCAACAGAAAACCAAAAATCCAACAGAAGAGTCGCACCCAAAAACAAAAGGTTAATCCAAACTCAGGGAGGAAAAAGTCACAGTTGAAAAAGGGCTAACTAAGAGCACTGTCACCGGGGGGATAGCTTTCACTCACCCGGGACAGGATACACACACCATGAAACCAAACAGGATGGTTTGCGGACGTCCAGAGGCCGCGGCTGAGAACCGCAACCCGCGAGAACAAACTGTTACGTGAGGGTAACTAGAACCGTGCCTTGAAACGCAAACGTCGCGGTGACGAGTCCAGTCTGCTGCCAAGTACTTATACTCTGTCCGCACCAGGCTTAATTGGGGCTAATTGTGAATGAGTCCCAGGTGTGGGCCCGGGAAGCAGAGCCCCATCCTTCAACCAGCCCGCAGTACAGTCCTTAGACCACCAGAGGCCGCCAATGACCGGCCCCATAGCCGGAGTCCCAGACCGTGACAGGACCCCCTCCCTTATGGGCGTCTCCCGACGGCCCTAGGACGATCCGGATGATCACGATGAAAGTCCTTGATGGCGTCCCCAAGCACGTCCCGGGCTGGAACCCAGGAGCGCTCCTCCGGACCGTAACCCTCCCAGTCCACCAGGTACTGCATTCCCCGCCCCACCCGGCGGGAGTCCAGCAACCGGCGTACGATGAAGGCTGGCTGACCACCGGAGATGAGGGGAGCGGGAGGCGGCTTGACCGCCGGAGCCAGCGGAGAGGACAGGACAGGCCGCAGCAGGGACACGTGGAACGATGGGTTAATCCGCATGGTGCGAGGAAGCCGCAGCCGGTACGTCACCGGGTTGACCCTCCGGACCACCTTGTATGGACCGATCCACCGGGGAGCCAGCTTGCGGTTCACCCCCCGCAAGGGAATATCCCGTGCAGCCAACCACACCTCCTGCCCTGGACGGAAGGATGACGCAGGTCGCCAACGCCGGTTGGCCTGGACCTGATTAGTCTCCGCCGTGCGCAACAACGCCTACCTGACCGCCCTCCAGGTCCGTCTACACCGTCCCATGAAGAGTTGGACCGAGGGCACCCCGACGTCCTCCTCCTGGTCTGCAAACAAGGGCGGCTGAAACCCAAACTGACATTGAAAGGGATACATGTTAGTAGCGGAGGACTGGAGGGTGTTGTGAGCGTACTCAGCCCACGGAAGGCACGAGCTCCAGGCGGACGCGTTGTCGGCCACCAGTGCCCTCAGGGTAGCCTCGAGCTCCTGGTTCACCCTCTCCGTCTGCCCGTTCTACTGGGGATGGAAGCCGGAGGACAGGCTGGCCGTCGCCCCGATGGTCTTGCAGAAGGCCTGCCACACTCGGGAGGAGAACTGAGGGCCCCGGTCGGACACGATATCCTGCGGGGGACCAAACACTCGGAAAACATGGTTAAAGGCGAGCTCCGCGGTTTCCAGAGCGGATGGCAATTTAGGCAGAGGAACAAAGCGGCAGGCCTTCGAAAACCGGTCCACAATCACCAGGATAACCGTGTTCCCGTCCGAAACTGGGAGACCAGTCACGAAGTCCATGGAGATGTGTGACCACGGGCGGTGTGGGACAGGAAGCGGGTGTAGCAACCCCTGCGGCCGCTGGCGGGGATCCTTGCTGCGTGCGCATACGGGACAGGCCCCAACGAAAGCCTTCACATCCCCGGCCATGTCCGGCCACCAAAACCGCCTCTGCAAGAACTCCAAAGTCCGGCGGGCCCCAGGGTGCGCCGTGAGCCGGGATGCGTGGCCCCACTGGATAACCTGCGCCCTTACCGCCTGAGGAACGAACAGGAGACCAGGTCGCTCCGGACCAGGAGCGGGGTCGTCCCGCAGCGCCCGCCGAACCTTCGCCTCGATTCCCCAGCGGACGGCTGCCACGATCCGGGAGAGGGGAATGACCGGCTTCCGCTCCTTCCCTGGGCTGGCCGAGGGAAACAGCCGGGACAGGGCATTGGCTTGGCGTTTTTCGAACCCGGACGGTAGGAGATGGAAAAGTCGAACCGACTAAAAAACAGGGACCAGCGGGACTGCCGGGGGTTAAGGTGTTTGGCGGCCTGGAGGTACTCCAAGTTCCGGTGGTCCGTCCACACCAGGAACGGGTGTTGAGCACCCTCCAGCCAGTGCCTCCACTCCTCGAGCGCCATCTTGACGGCCAGCAGCTCCCGATCTCCCACATCGTACCGGGATTCCGCGGGACTCAGCCGGCGAGAGAAGAAGGCGCACGGGTGCACCTTGCCATCCTGACCCCTCTGTGAGAGGACTGCCCCGACACCAACCTCCGAGGCGTCCACCTCCACGATGAAAGACCGGACCGGGTCTGGAAGAGCGAGAATGGGAGCAGAGGAGAACCTTCCCTTCAGTTCACAGGAGGCCCTCTCTGCCTCGGGAGTCCAGACGAAGGGGCCTCGACCCGTCCTAGTAAGGGCGGAGATGGGTTCTGCGACTGAACTGAAACCCCGGATGAACCTCCTGTAAAAATTTGCGAAGCCCAAAAATCGCTGGACCCCCTTTACGGACTTAGGTGCCTCCCACTCCCTCACTGCCTTGGTCTTCCCAGGGTCCATCTCGATCTGACCCTCCCGGAGAACATAGCCCAAGAAGGCGACCTCTGACCGGTGGAACTCGCACTTCTGGGGGCTTCACGAAAAGGTGGTTCTGCAAAAGCCTCTGAAGCACACGTCGCACGTGAAGGCGATGGTCCTGCAGAGAGCTGGAGAAGATTAGGATGTCGTCTTTGTATACAAAGACAAACTGGTTAATCATATCCCTCAGGCAGTCATTGATAAGGGCCTGGAAAACAGCCGGAGCATTAGTCAGGCCGAACGGCATCACCTGGTACTCGTAGTGACCTGTCGGGGTGTTGAAGGCCGTCTTCCACTCGTCCCCCTCCCGGATGCGGATCAGGTGGTAGGCGTTGCGCAGGTCCAACTTGGTGAAAAGGCGAGCCCCCTGCAAAAGATCAAAGGCTGTGGACATTAGTGGTAGAGGATAGCGATTGTGAACAGTGATCTTGTTGAGACTACGGTAATCAATGCAGGGCCGCAGGGAACCATCCTTTTTGCCCACGAAGAAGAACCCCGCTTCAGCCGGGCACGTGGACGGACGGATGAACCCGGACGCCAACGCGTCCTTGATGTAGTCCTCCATAGCCTTCCTCTCCGGACGGGAAAGGGAAAATATCCGCCCCTTATTTGGACTGGTACCCGGGTGTAGCTCAATGGCGCAGTCATACGACCGGTGGGGAGGCAGAGAGGCGGCCCGGCTCTTGCTAAATACCTCCCGCAGGTCCAGATATTCGGCCGGCACCAGCGCCAGATCCGCGGGATCCGGAGGCTCAGGCGGACGGCCGGGGGAATCACCGAACAGATAGGTGGCCTGGCAGGTTGGACCCCACTCGAGAACGTGACCCGTTACCCAGTCTAGATGGGGATTGTGGCGACTGAGCCATGGGAACCCCAGAACCACCGGAAACTGCGGTGAACGGATCAGGCTCCAGGAGATCTCCTCCCGATGATCTCCCAGTTGTAGTCTGACCTGCGATGTGATTCGAGTCACGCTGCCATCTCCCAATGCTCGCCCATCCAGACCCGTTATGGCGAGCGGCGTCTCCAGAGGAACCAGGGGAATCTCGAGTCGGTGAGCCAGACCCCGGTCTATGAAGTTTCCCGCTGCTCCGGAGTCGACCAGAGCCCGGCATGAATGCTCCTTTCCTCCCCAGGAGATGGAGATCGGGAGGTACACAGCTTGGTCTGACGCTGGAGAGGCACGTGTTACGCCCGTCACAGCCCTCCCCTGGCTGGACGGACGCTCCCTTTTCCCGTGAGCTCGGGGCAGGTCGCTAGGCGGTGCCCAGCCTTGCCGCAGTACAGGCAAGGCTGGGCAAGGCGGGTGCCTCACGCACCCGCCGCTCTCTCTCGGATCGGCAACCGAGCCCCTCCAAGCTGCATGGGCTCCGACTCCTCGTCCGACCCGGACCCTGCTGGGAGTAACCAGGAGACCCCCTGGTCCCTGCGACGCTCCCTTAGTCGGTTGTCCAACCGAATGGCGTGGGAGATCAGGAGCTCTAGCTCCCCGGGGCACCCGATTGACGCCAGCCCGTCTTTCAGGGCGTCGGAGAGCCCATAATGAAAGGCCGTCACCAGGGCCTTGTCGTTCCACCCACTCTCCTCTGCGAGTGCCCACCTCAGAGCCTTGTCCGTGAGGAGGGTGATGATGTAGGATATGCGGCAGCGATCCGAAGAGAAGGACCGGGGCTGGAGCTCGAAGATTAGGTCACACTGCGTGAGGAAGCCTCTACAACTCCCTCTGCTGCTGTCGTACTGTTGCGGCTGAGAGGCCCACCGGGGAATACGGAACCGACGCCTCCGGAGGGCGCAGTGCGGGACCCCTCTGGTCCAGTTGTTGTAGGCGCTGGTCGTGGCGCTGAAGCTCCTCCCGCTGGGTCTCCAATGTTGCCTGCTGGCGAATGCTCTCCTCCTGCTGGCAAACCTCCACTTCCTGGTGGCGAAGCAGGGCTTGCTCGTGCTGATCCAGCCGGGTATCGCTGGTCTGGAGGCTGAGTGAGATGGCTTGTAGCGTCTGCTCCAACCGCTCCCATCGCTGGACCGCCTGTTCGGTCCATTTTGACCGCGACGTTCTGTCAGGACCACCGGGCTGGGGAATCGAACCCGGGTCGCTGGAGTGAAAGCCCACAGGTTACCCCGTGCACTAATGAGGACCCGAATGCAGAATGTGGAGTTTTTATTCGGGCAACAGGTGGCAATCCAACAAAGGCAAAAATCCAACAGAAAACCAAAAATCCAACAGAAGAGTCGCACCCAAAAACAAAAGGTTAATCCAAACTCAGGGAGGAAAAAGTCACAGTTGAAAAAGGGCTAACTAAGAGCACTGTCACCGGGGGGATAGCTTTCACTCACCCGGGACAGGATACACACACCATGAAACCAAACAGGATGGTTTGCGGACATCCAGAGGCCGCGGCTGAGAACCGCAACCCGCGAGAACAAACTGTTACGTGAGGGTAACTAGAACCGTGCCTTGAAACGCAAACGTCGCGGTGACGAGTCCAGTCTGCTGCCAAGTACTTATACTCTGTCCGCACCAGGCTTAATTGGGGCTAATTGTGAATGAGTCCCAGGTGTGGGCCCGGGAAGCAGAGCCCCATCCTTCAACCAGCCCGCAGTACAGTCCTTAGACCACCAGAGGCCGCCAATGACCCATAGCCGGAGTCCCAGACCGTGACATCATCTCTGTAAATCTGATGATCTTTTTGGTGTATTTAAATAAGACATCAGAAGAAAAGAAAAGAAAACTAGCTAATCATTGCATAAGGGAGGAAAGCACCTATTAAGTGCTTCAGAATAGGTCTTTTTTATTTATTTTTATTTATTTTGTCTTTTTTCACTACACAACTGGGAAAAGGTTTTTATATATATTTTGGATATAAAATATACCTTACTTTATATTGGCATTTTAGCAGAACGTCTTTTATTCATTTATTTAATTATTTATTATTATTATGATTTATTTGGTGCAGAATACTGTTTTGTTTTATTACTGTTATTATGTTTAAATCACTTTCAAGTTATACAAATATAAATATCTTTTTTTGGCGGGGGGTGGGGGGTTGGCACTGTCCCTACCAATGTTGAGACCACACCTACGCCCTTGGGATGACGTCATGATGACCACTTCTTACAACAGTCTGACAGTCGGGAGTTGTAGCTATGTAACATTGTCTGTAGCTTCACCTTGGGCTGGCTATTTGATGCTCATTTAAAGAAGCAGAGTACAAACAGGTCCTTGGAAGTTGTGCTGTAATATCCTGGAGACTTTCTCAGACCTTGTCTGTCCAACAATTCAATACACTCCCATTTTGCAGTTTGATGCTTGAGCAACAGCTTTCAAGCGATTTCAGTGTCCCTGACCATCAATTAGGGGCAGACCTCATTGACACACATCAAAGATTTCAGTAATTGGCATGACAGTTTATCATTATCCATGAAAACCGCTGGGTTTTGATGGTTCTCCACCACTCAAGTGTCACTTAGACACTACAGCTGTTTGTTTCCATCCGATTTTTTTTTCTTTCCCAAGGCCGAATGGTCATTTCACTTTAATGAGCTCACTGTTCTGCAAAACACAAAGCAGCAGGTGTCTAGAGCAAGGTTCCAAAGGCTGACTGAAAGATTCAACCAAGGCTATCAAAGACAATAAGGCGTTACTGCTAATTGCTTTTTAACGAAAGATTAAAACATGTATTTTATGTTTGTACCTTTTAAGATTTTGGGAACTTTTTTGTATTCAATGCTTTTATCTAAATCTTTACATTTACAATCTATTCTATGTATATTAAGCGTTTAGATGTATATTTTACAAGCTTTTCAATATGCGTATATGTAGATTTCACTTAGATTTACCAAAAGTTAGCATGATGCGATGCCTCTTATATTATACAAGAATAATTATCTTAATGACAGTAATCAACTGCTGAAATTTAATGTTTTTTTTGTTTGACTCTGTAATTTTACAATACATGCCTTCAAAGAAAGTTTTTTTTTCTTGGACTCTGATCCAGAAATTTCCTCTTCAGCAGATCTTACATCCACCAAACACTCCAGTTTTATTCCTCGCTATATTCTGAAGGGTTCTACCAAGGGGTTTGTTCATATATCATTTATCGCCTGATTTATACAACATTTTTGGACTAGAAACACAGAGAAGTGTCACAGTTTCACCAGTCCGTCACCAGCAGATTCTCTTTTGATTCAGCCCCGCTCCACTCAGCCTGTCAGCCACACCCATCTCGTCTCGTCCGACCCGCCTGTCTGCCTTCCCGGACCCGACCTCGCCTGTCCCTGACTCCCCACTTCGGCGGGGCTCCGATTCCTGCTTGCCGGCTCCGGAGCTGTTCTCCTGTCTGCCTGAGCTTAATTAAAGTATTTAACCGCAGTCTCCCGAGTCATCTGTTCTGCGATTGGGTCCACAACCCGACCGTTACAGAACAATCTGGCCAAGCATGGACCCAGCAGGACCATCCGCACCCCGGCTCGAGAGGATTGAGGCTACGCTAGCGCAGCAGCAACAGCGGATCGGGGAGGCTGACGCATACGCTCGACGAACGGCGGAGGCCACCGCCAATGCCTTGGCCACCCTCTCTGCCCAGCTGCAGCAGCTGATGTTATCCATCCCGCCTGCGGTTCCAGCACCTCCCCCGGAACCTCCAGCTCCAGCTCCACCACCCCGGATGATCTCCGAGCCCCGGGTGGGGCACCCCGAGCGATATGCGGGAGAGCCGGACCTCTGCAGCGCATTCCTGACCTCCTGCTCCCTGCTCTTCAGTCTGCAGCCGCAGACGTTCGCCACCGAGGAGGCCAGGGTGGCGTACGTTATCAGCCACCTGACGGGAAGAGCCCTCCTCTGGGGAACAGCGGAGTGGGAGAGGCAGACTCCTGCCTGCGCGTCGTTCCGAGCCTTTTCGGAGGAACTAAGCAGGGTGTTCGGATGGGGCGCCGCGGGACTCGAGGCCGCGCACGACTTGCTCTCCCTGCGCCAAGCGAACCAGTCCGTGGCCGATTTCGCCATCGACTTCCGGATCAGGGCCCGTTGGAGCGACTGGAACACTGCAGCACTGCGCGATGCCTTCCTGCATGGTCTGGCGGACTACGTCAAGGACGAGATGGTCTCATATCCTCCACCCGCCACGCTGGAGGAACTGATCGAATTGACGGTTCGGCTGGACCTCCGGATCCAGGCCCGGAGAAGGGAGAGAAGGCAGAACGCTCCGAGTCGTCTCTTTTCAGCTCGCGGAACAGCAGACGCCCCGGCCTCCGCTCCCTCTACAACCGGGGTGGTTAGTGGGGTCGGATCGGAGCCCATGGAGGTGGGCCGCACCAGGCTCACCCCCGAAGAACGGGAGCGCCGCCGGAGGGGGAACCTGTGCATGTACTGCGGGCAGGCGGGACATTTTGTTTCCCGCTGCCCGGGAAAAGACTCGGCTCACCAGAGGGGGAGGAAGTCCTGGTGAGCCACGCGACAGCAAGACCGTCCTCCGCCTGCCTTCGCCCCCGGTTCCAGGTGAAGCTCCTGCTCCAGAGGGGGGCACACACCGTGGCCACTCTCATAGACTCTGGGGCGGACGCCAACCTCATGTCCCAGGCCCTAGCCACTCAACTGGGCCTAGAGAGAGCCCCGCTGGACACCCCAGTTCCCGCTCAAGCCCTGGATGGACATCTTCTGGAGATGGTCACGCACCAGACTGCCCCGGTCCACATGCTAATCTCCGGCAACCACCAGGAAACCATCCAGTTCCACCTCCTGTCATCTTCCGGCCATCCTCTGATCCTGGGCTACCCGTGGCTACGTCGGCACAGCCCCCACCTCGACTGGGCCACGGGGGCAATCCTCGGATGGAGGAATTCTTGTCACCAGGTCTGTCTCAAGAGAGCCTTCGTGCCGCAGCAACCAACGTCACCCAGTTCCAGTCCCGAGCTATCCCTGGTTCCGGCCGAGTACCAGGACTTCACCATAAAGAACCGGCACCCTCTTCCCCTCATCTCCTCGGCCTTCGAGTTACTGCAAGGGGCCACCATCTTTTCCAAACTCGACCTCCGTAATGCCTATCACCTCGTCCGCATCAGAGAGGGGGATGAGTGGAAAACTGCGTTCAACACGTCCTCAGGCCACTATGAATATTTGGTGATGCCCTTCGGTCTCACCAATGCCCCGGCGGTATTCCAGGCCTTGGTCAATGACGTCCTCCGGGACATGATCAACCGGTTTGTCTTCGTCTACCTTGATGACATCCTCATCTTTTCCAAGTCCCGCGGGGAGCATGTCCACCACGTCCAGACGGTCCTCTAATGCCTGCTCGAGAACTCTCTGTTCGTGAAGGCCAAGAAGTGCGAGTTTCACGCCCGATCCGTGTCATTCCTGGGGTACATAGTGACTCCGGGGCACCTGGAGATGGACCCGGCCAAGGTGGACGCCGTCAGGGAATGGCCAGTTCCGGAGACCCGCAAGAAGCTGCAACAGTTCCTGGGCTTTGCCAACTTCTACAGGCGGTTCATCCGCGGTTATAGCTCCGTCGCCGCCCCGCTCACCGCCCTGACCTCCTCCAAGGTCCCCTTCCAGTGGTCCCCGGCGGCAGAGACGGCCTTTCGGACCCTGAGGGACCGCTTCAGTTCGGCGCCCATCCTCCAAGTCCCCGACGCCGAGAGACAGTTTGTTGTGGAGGTGGACGCATCTGACGTGGGGGTGGGGGCGGTGCTGTCCCTACGTGCGGCCTGTGATCAGAAGCTCCACCCATGTGCGTTCTTCTCCCGGCGTCTCTCCCCAACGGAGAGGAACTACGACATCGGCATCCGGGAGCTCCTAGCGGTCAAACTAGCCTAGAGTGGCGGCACTGGCTGGAGGGAGCCAAGCACCCCTTTCTGGTGTGGACGGACCACAAGAACCTGGAGTACATCCGTACCACGAAGACACTCAATTTCCGACAAGCACGATGGGCACTCTTCTTCACCAGGTTCGACTTCACCCTCTCCTACAGGCCCGGCTCCCGTAACATCAAGCCGGACGCCCTGTCCCGGCAGTTCCAGGGTGAGGTGCCCTTCCGTACAAGCCTTCCTCCGTCGTTGTCGTCGGACCTGGGTCCGTGCTAGGGCTTCCCTCCTGAGGGCGGCAGACCGGTACTCCGCCACCGCTAACCGTCGCCGCTCCCCAGCCCCGGAGTACCAGGTGGGCCAGAAGGTTTGGCTCTCCACCCGAGACCTGCCGCTGCAGGTGGAGTCCAACAAGCTAGCATCCAAGTTCGTCGGGCCCTTCGCCATCGGGAAGATCATCAACCCTGCGGCAGTCCGGCTCAGGCTCCCTCGGGCGATGCGGGCGCACCCGACGTTTCACGTGTCCAGGATCAAGCCGGTCAGTGAAAGCCCGCTGGTGCCGGCCCCCACCGCCGCCCCCACCGCCGCCCCCACCGCGCCTCATTGAAGGGGGACCCAGTTACACCGTGCGCCGCATAATCCGCTCTCGCCGACGGGGAAGGGGCTGCCAGTACCTCGTGGACTGGGAGGGCTACGGTCCGGAGGAGAGATCCTGGGTTCCGGCACGGCACGTGGTGGACCGGGACCTCATCCGAGACTTCCACCGGCAACATCCGGACCAGCCCTCCCCAAGCAACATCGCCAGGGGTCGTCGCCGCGGGACACCGGTTGCGGGGCCGTCTACTGCCCCGAACCAGGATGGGGAAGAGGCAGGGGTGCCCCCGCCGAACTCGCCTCCTCCACGGCCTGCGGAGGGGAGGGTCTCGGGTTCTCCTGAGTTCTAGCCCCCCTTCCGGTTCCCCCTCCGCCCACACTGGCTCCCTGGGGGACTGTTTTCAGGATGTCAGGGGCCGTCCCTCGAGGGGGGGGTTCTGTCACAGTTTCACTAGTCCGTCACCAGCAGATTCTCTTTTGATTCAGCCCCGCTCCACTCAGCCTGTCAGCCACACCCATCTCGTCCGCTCACTCTATTCACCTGCGCACACAGCTGCCTCTCATCACCCGCAATCAGGCCAGTATTTAGTCATCAGCTTCACACTCACTCCTTTGCCAGATTGTTCGATGCCATGCTCGTCTCTCCAGCACTCTCCTGCCTGTCTTCCCGGACCCGACCTCGCCTGTTCCCGACTCTCCGTCTCGCCCGCTGCCCGAGTCTCCGAATTGCCTGCCTGTCTTCCCGGACCTGACCTCGCCTGTTCCCGACTCTCCGTCTCGTCTGCCTCCCGAGTCTCCGAATCGCCTGCCTGTCTTCCCGGACCCGACCTCGCCTGTCCCTGACTCCCCGCTTCGGCGGGGCTCCGATTCCTGCTTGCCGGCTCCGGAGCTGTTCTCCTGTCTGCCTGAGCTTAATTAAAGTATTGAACCGCAGCTCTCTGTCTCCCGAGTCATCCGTTCTGCGATTGGGTCCACAACCTGACCGTTACAAGAAGATACATTTTTGTTCCGAAAATGTACACAGTACATATTTAATAAGAGAATGCATGCTTTATTTGCATTTTTAAACAAATCATTTCAGTTAACTTGTAATACAACAACAAATCGTCTCTATGTGAGAAATCATGGGGAAGCTTCATGGCGATCTCTTGTGACATCTCACCCTATTCTCCTGGGGAGCCTCCCCTTAACTTTAACTGATACAATTATGTACTTGTCAGTCGCCCAGAAGCATGACTTAAGTGTCAACACTTGACGCCATGATTACCATTTGACAAAAACATTGTTAATCACAACTCAGAAGTTAAGTGACGAGCCGGCGCTGAAGCATTAAAACATAAATGAAGCCTTTGCCCCCCTTCAGCAGAGATAGATAATGGGATTCCACATCAATAAACACGATCAAGTGCCAGCATCCTGTGGAAAAAAGTGCTATTTGACAGTAATATTTCCACCTGTATTCACTTAAGAGATTTATGTCCAACAGTGCTCCTATTTATTTTGATGTGACTTTTATTTGTTGTTGTTGGGTTTTCTTTTTTTTTTTTTTTTGGAGCCAACTCATTTGATATTTGGTCTTGCAACCTTGTTTCATATAACATCTTCCAGTGGAGGTAGCCTTGCCTGCTCTGTGTTGAATAATTCACGAGTTGCAATTCAATACAATTGGATTGGGGAGAGGGGGACTCAAAAGTAGAATTACAAAACATCACATTCTTTCATCTCATGAAGTTTGTTTTTTTTCACAAAGTGCAGAGGTCAATTATGAGTCCTCTGGCAATATCTGGTATGAATAAAACACCGAAGGGCTCCGGAACCTTGGGAGAGCTCCTCCACTTGTGTAGATTATTGACGCTTTTACTTTTTTTTCTTCCTATCCTCAGGTAAAAAAAGAAAAAGGACCCTTTGTCTGTGGTCTCCTGTACCGTTCATGTCTCCATAGCCTCAAGGCAAAAGAGGCCTAATTTGCACTGGTCTGTTTTGGGGCCAATTATTATAATACCAAATCTAGTGGAAACACAATACAATTGAAAACAATAAAGAGTGGTCCTACCAATATCATGCATTTTAATAATCCTCTCATTAAAATGTTATGTTTTTATATGTTCAGCAATTTGCAGAGTTTTGCCTCTCTCCTTTGACTCTGCCACCTTACCTGCAGAACATGGACGTCGTGCAGAGAGCAGCTGCAGTGGCCATTACGGCTTCTGCTTCCCTTTAAGTCACACAAAAAGATTCACATGCAGAAAACCACCTGAGAAAAATAGCGAGTGACATTAAATCTCCTTAAATTTTAATCACTCAGTGACTTAAAGTACTCACAAAGTCTTCCTGAATGATGATGAATGGCAGATTATATTGTATTTTTACAGGAGAAAATTTTAAATATGAGCATCAAAATATACTGTCAATAATCCTCATTATGCAGACTGTGGCCCATCGTAATGATACATACATACAAAAATAGGTGTAACGCTGCAGAACAATTAAAGAAAGTCATTGTACCTTAGAGTTTTATTAATGTATTTGCAGGACAATCACTATCAAAATACCTTTATAAAAATGCTCTTCACATGATATTTGGTATCATGTCAAGCTGAACAGAACTAACGGTGCTAACAGAACTAACAGTGTTAACCGAACTAACGGTGCTAACAGAACTAATGTTGCTAACCGCCCTAATGGTGTTAACATCCCTAACAGTGCTAACAGCCTTAACAGTGTTAACAGCTCTAACAGTGCTAACAGAACTAACAATGCTAAAAGAACTAACTTGTTAACAGCCCTAACGGTGCTAACAGCCCTAATGATGCTAACACAACTAACGGTGCTAACAGCCCTAACAACGTTAACAGACCTAACGGTGCTAACAAAAGTAACGGTGCTAACAGAAATAACAGTGTTAACAGAACTAACGGTTCTAACAGCCCTAACGGTGCTAACAGCCCTAACAATGTTAACAGACCTAACGGTGCTAACAGAACTAACAGTGTTAACAGCCCTAAGAGTGTTAACAGCCTTAACGTTGTTAACAACCCTAACAATGTTAACAGCCCTAATGGTGTTAACAGCCTGAGCAGTGCTAACAGCACCCAAGGCGGTGTACCAGGCGACGACACCCACGCCAGCTATGGCGGCTCAGCGGTAGCAGCAGTGGTAGTAGCAGAGCTAGCAGCAGCGGTAGCAGCAGCACAAACACAAACAGCAGTACACTCACTAGATGCTGTTCAAAAAGTCCATCCGCCTCTCTTTGTTAACAAACGCGGTTGTACAGTTTATCGGTACGCTTCAGTTCCAGTAAGAGATCCTTCTCGATGGCCATGAATGCCAGTGAGGACAGGCCAAGTTTCTATGCGTTTTACGGGCTGAAAATGTTCGCGTTGTGAGTAAATCCACTACCAAGTCCTCCTCTTTCAGCCATTGAGTGTTAAGAAAAACTACACCAAGCAAAACACTAAAAATGTCATAACTTCTCTTATGTTTCAGCCTGAACTGTTCTTACTCCTCCTGAGTTCTGCTAGCAGCTAGGTAGCTTTTTGCTGACTTAAGTCATGCTGGCCCACTGACCAATCAAAGTGCATGTTAGTGCTGACGCCAGCTAGCCGGCCCTGGCACGTCAAAGAATACACTCAGCATGTCAAACTAAATATCTGATTTGTTGAAGTCTATGACAATCAAGGATAACGCCCCCATGTACTTTAATCTGCAAAGGTTAGCTAGACGGCCTCTGGCCACTCTACTTCCATGGAGACATAGAGGTGAAATCTGATTGGATAAGAGCTCTCCTTAAAACAAGCACTGGAAGCAGAGCAACAGACGAAGACAGGAAAATAAGCTAATAGGGAAAAATAATTATAATACATTTAGTGTATTTGGTAAAAAACAATTAAATTATAAATTAGCTATAACTTTGTGATTCTGTTTAGGCCAGCAGAGAAGGCTTAGCTGGCCCACCACTGCTTCCCCCACCCCCCACCCCTCCTACTTGTGTCCTGTCTTGCAGCAGGACGTGGCCTCTATCAACACTAGATGTCAGTGTTCTTGCTGCTCTGTGAAGCGGAAGGCAATAAGGAACCACAGCCTCAGATATGCTCCAGAAAGATGCATCCGATTTTATTTTTTTCACTTAAGGTCCTCAGTCCTTATGGATTTTGTGCTATAGCCTTGTGCGTCATGGCCTAATTACGGAGGGCATCACTTTTATCTCATAATGAGCACCAAACTGCTGAGCTGTGCTGTCTTCACATCAGCCGGTGCACCCTCTCTCACCACTTGTTGCCAGTTCAGTTGTATCTTCAAGTAAAAAGATACAACTTCACACAGAAACGACTGCTGGAAGTTTCAGAACAAGTTAAAGAATGATGAAAAAAGAAAAAGAGAGAAAACAAAACCACCAAAAGTGTTAAGCTACAAATAATGCAACCTATCAGCCTCAGTAAAAAGCAAAGACAACGCCATGTCCCAGAGAGGCTGCAGGTCGCCAACTGGTTTGCTCGGTTTTATTTTTATATTTTGTTATGCACTAAAGCCAGCCAAATAGTACGTAAAATCAAGGGATTTAAAATAAACTACATGTCACTTCTCACAATGCAGACCAGATTTTGAAGGTAAAATCAATATAGTCGATAGTTATAACTAGAAGCGTAAATGTTAACATTTCATTTGTTGAACTTTATTTATTTACAAAAATCAAGCATTAGTAATACGAAAACATTGTATAAACATAGTGCAAGTCTGGGGAGTATACTAAGTTCATTCAAGTTGATTATAAAGTTCAAAATGAATATATTTAAAATACTAGAAGTAGTCTTCTATTATTTTATTTATCACATCTGTCATTAAGGCGCCATGCTGCTTTGAGTCAACTAAAAGGTTTAAAAAGTCGCTATAAAAAGTACACAGAATGACCAACTAACAACCAACAGCAACTGAACTGTGGGAAATGCTCACTTTGACTCTGCTAACCACAAGTTATACAACATCACATACATTTTAAAATATTTTTCAAATCATTTCAGTTTATTTTGTATGGCCCAAAATCACAAATACCAATTTGCCTCTGAGGGCTTTACAATCTGTACACATACAACATCACTGTCCCGGGACCTCACATCCAATCAATTAAAACTCCCCCCAAAAAATTGTGAAAACCCTTTTACAGGGAAAAAAAGGAAAGAAACCTGAGGGAGAGCAACAGAGGAGGATCCCTCTCCCCGGATGGACAGAAGCAATAGATGTCATGTGTACAGAATCAACGTAACAGAGTTACAGCACATTCAATGGATGTCACAGAAATTATTCATGTAATGAGTAGTAGGCATGGACCACGACCCAGACAACCACGATCCACGCCAGCAGAGGTGTGGAAGCTGGTTCCACAGAAAAGGAACTTGATAACTGAAGGCTCTGGCCCCCTTCCTAATTTTTAAGACTCTAGGAACCACAAGTAGCCCCACATTCAGTGAGTGCAGCTCTCTGGTGGGACAATATGGTACTATAAGCTCCCTAAGATATGATGCATCACCAGTTAAGGCTTTGTAGGTAAGAAGAAGGACCTTAAATACAATTATCTGTCTTACAGGAAGCCAGTGGAGAGCAGCTAGTACAGGAGTAATGTGATCTCTCCTCCTAGTCCTCGTTAGTACACGAGCTGCAGCATTCTGGATCAACTGGAGAGACCTAAGAGTCTTAGCAGAGCAGCCTGATAATACAGAGTTACAGTAATCCAGTCTTGAAGTAACAAATGCGTGGATCAATGTTTCTGCATCCCTTTGAGATAAGATGTGCCTGATCCTTGAAATGTTGCGTAGGTGAAAGAAGGCCTTGAGATCTGTTTCACGTGGGAACTGAAGAACAAGTCTTGATCAAAGACAACTCCCAGATTCCTCATGGTGGTGGTTAACGCCAGAGCAATGCCATTGTTAAGTTCAAACCTTGTGCAATTGCGTGAAGAGAAGTCCAGGATTCAATTAGTTATATTTAAAAAGAATTTAATAAAAAGATGATGATGAACAGAATAAAGTTCCCGGCCGGGGGTGTCTCGCGATTCACGAGAAGGGATAATCACCCCGTACAAATGTTCGCGCAAGTTGTTATATACTCTCATTTGCTGAGCTTAAGGCTTCTCCATTGGCTAGTTTCCCAGCATGCAAGATAACATAACAATAACATAGCATGCTAATGGATAAACCGCTTTACAGGGGCGGAGTCATACTCGGGTAAACAGTCCTACTCCTTAGTAAATTCCTCCGCATTCTTCCGCCCTCCTGTGCTTAATAGTCCCTTCTTACGCCATGCTTGTTACATCCCCCCACCATGTGCAACCTCCATTTGTCTATGCCCTCCATCTTTAATGTATTCCATTCACACCTGAACCATTGCACTGTGTCTTTCTACTATGCTACAATACACATCTTCATAATCTTAATTAATATTCCATAGTAATTATTATTAGTATCCTTCATAAGTATTGTAATTTAAACATAGATATTATTTATATACATGTGCAAGTTAAAATAAACTATTACAACTCTACACCATCAAGAGAAACAATATCATTCGATAATTGATTTCTCAGATGCACGGGGCCAAGCAAAATAACTTCAGTCTTGTCCGAGTTCAACATCAGGAAGTTGCAGGTCATCCAGGTTTTTATGTCTTTAAGACACACTTGAAGTTTATCCACCTGGTTGGTTTCATCTGGCTTGATCCATATGTATAGCTGGGTATCATCGGCATAACAATTACATTTTATTGAGTGTTTCCTGATAACATTGCCTAAAGGAAGCATATACAAGGTGAACAAAATTGGTCCAAGCACAGAACATTGTGGAACTCCATGACGAACGCCAGTGTTCATAGAGGCTTCATCATTTACATATACAAACTGAGATCGATCTGATACATATGACTTAAACCAGCTTAGTGCTGTACCTTTAATACCAATCAACTGTTCTAGTCACTGTATGTCACAGTTCAGCGCCACACCCTCCTCACTCTGTCAGTCACTCCCTCCTCGTCAGCCCTCATTCCCTTCACCTGGTCCTCATACCTCACCTGCAGCCCATTCCCTCATTAGTCCCTCACTATTTAGGTCCCCTCACTTGCACTTGTCCTCTGCCAGATTGTCTTGTATATTAGTACCAAGTTCTCAGTGTTATTGGTCTGTTCTGCCTGTTTTGTTCCTTCAGTAAAGGAT
This sequence comes from Cottus gobio, assembly GCA_023566465.1. Taxonomy (NCBI): domain Eukaryota; kingdom Metazoa; phylum Chordata; class Actinopteri; order Perciformes; family Cottidae; genus Cottus; species Cottus gobio. The sequence goes on from CM042236.1 coordinate 891,515, forward strand.
ATTCTTTGTTTACCTCAGTCTTGAGAGTCGTGCTTGAGTTCCGTGGTTCGCACCGTGACACTGTAATAAAATGTCATGGTCAATGGTGTCGAACGCAGCACTAAGGTCTAACAGGACCAGAACAGTTACAAGTCCCCTATCTGATGCAACTAGAAGGTAATTCGTAATTGTCACCAGTGCTGTCTCCGTGCTATGATGCTTGAAATAAACTATTGCTATGTAAAAAGTCAAACAGATGATTTGCAACTACACTCTCCAGAATCTTAGACAGGAAGGGCAGGTTCCAGCCTCCAAGTAGGGATGGGTATCGTTTGGGTTTTTTCCGATACCGGTGCTAATTCAATACTTTTAAAACGATACCGGTGCCTAAACGGTGCCTGAATCAATACGTAAAAAAAAAGAGCACAAAACGACAACATTAAAGAAAGCCACATTTTTTTATTATTAAATTGAACAATATATTAACTGTTTTAAGTATACTATAAATAAATACAAAACACTTGGCTTCAAACTACAGCTTCAAACTTTTACTATGCACAATATATTAACTATTAACAACAGTTTACAGTATGATTAAATAAAAATAAATACAAAACATACACACAAAACATGTGACACCTCTCCTGAGAAACCCCTCTCTGATGGTGTTGATGAGGCCTGTACACACAGGTATGTGTCTGAGAGGGCAGACAATATGGGGAGGATGTCCCGCTTCATCCACCACCAGGCTGCAGGGTCTTGTCCTGATGGAATTGAAGGCAGACTTGTGTAGCTCTCAATTTCTGTCTTGACCTGTTCAGCGATGGAGAGTGCACTGCCTATAGTGGTGGTTGCCAGAAGCTCTCGGTCCTCATCCTCGAACAGCTTCTCTAGGGCTGACTTCTTGGCCCGCTTGCCACGAAAAATACATAAAAGTAGTGTTTAGACAAACATGCTTCAAAAGACAGAAGCATCACTGCACATGCAATCGCTAGTTTCATTAACATTACACTGACTTGCTATGATGTCGGCACGCATGTAGCCTAGATTTTGCTAGTCGCTAGCTAGCGGCTAGCAAACGCTAGCTAGTTAGTTAACTTAAACACAGTTATAATTATCATTTGTTGTTATTATGCCTACTTTTATAAATGCAAGATTTGCAATCAACGTTACATTACTAACCTTAGGTAACGCTGCTGTTGTCATCATCGGTCTGCCCATCGCCGGGGCCAGGGAGGCCCACACTGCCCGCTGACGTGCTCGGCATTGGCTCACGCAGACAGTCGAACACGGTGCATGCCTCCGCTTTCAAGTTGATGTTGTGTGTTGCCAGATGCTTCATCAAATTTGACGTGTTCCCCGCTTTACATGCAACTGTTTTGCTGCATTTGCTACAGGTCGCGTTGTTAATATCTTTTTTGGCGAAATACAGCCACACTTTAGACCGCTTACCTTTTGGCATTTTCAAAGGTTGATTGGCTGCTAGCTAGCTGCTTGAGCGATACAAACGATAAGCTATCGCGTCACCTGCTGCCAGGGTGGAGTCATCAGAGTAGTGTAAAAAAAATTCAATCGGCTCAGGGACTGAAAGGAAGCACCAAAATCTGCGTTGCGTTTCGGTCCGGTAGGTACGTCTTGGAACCGGTGCCATATTAGCACCGACTTTCGGTACCCAAACCTACCTCCAAGGCCAGTCCACTTGAGGATAAACGGTCAGTAGTTGAGGGCAGGAGATTGCCAATCCTGCCTCTGATAGATATAATCTTATCATTGAAGAAGTTCATGAAGTCATTACTGCTGAGGTCCGTAGGAATATACGGCTCCACCGAGCTGTGACTCTCCGTCAGCCTGGCCACAGTGCTGAAGAGAAACCTGGGGTTGTTCTTGTTTTTCTCTATTACTGATGAGTAGTAGGCTCTTCTGGCATTATAAAGGGCCTTCTTGTAGGTTATCAGACTGTCCTGCCAGACTAACCACGATTACTCTTGATTGTTGGAACGCCATACACCTTCCAGCTTCCGTGATGCTTGCTTCAGTATGCGGGTCTGAGGGTTGTACCACGGAGCGAGCCTCCTTTGTTTGATGATCCTCTTCATTAGAGGGGCTATCGAGTCCAGTGTCATTTTCAGTGAGCCAGTAGCACCATCGACGAGATGATCAATATGGGACGGACTGAAGTTCGCACAGAACTATAGTAGTAGATAAAATAAAATAATCCTTTATTAGTCCCGCAGTGGGGAAATTACAGGATTACAGCAGTATTGCTCACAGTAAGTAAAAGTTTTTAAAAAAGCAAGTAATATAAATAAACAGTAAACAGTAATAAACATAATAAAATAAAAACAGTAAAGAAGAATATTGAGTATACAAGATATTGCACAGAATGAATTAAAGTGATTCAGAGTGTTCAAAGTGTTCAAGTGTTGAAAGTTCGGGGTGTTCAGAATGTTTGTGGACTACTGGGAGGTCAGCTTATTGTGCAGTCTGACAGCAGCGGGAAGAAAGGACTTGCGATACCTCTCCTTCACGCACCGGGGGTGAATCAGTCGGTGGCTGAAGGAGCTGTGCAGAGCTGCTAGGGTGTCCTGCATGGGGTGGGAGGTGTGGTTCATCAAGGATGAGAGCTTGGCCATCATCCTCCTGTCTCCCACCACCTCCACAGTATCCAGAGGACACCCCAGCACGCTGCTGGCCTTCCTTACCAGTTTGTCCAGTCTCCTCCTGTCAGCTGCCGTGAAGAAGGTCTTCAGGAGTGCTCCCTGCACCCGAAAAGACCTCAGTCTCCTCAGCAGAAAGAGTCTGCTCTGTCCCTTTTTATAAAGTGTGTGTGCGTGGTCGGACCAGTCCAGTTTATTGTTCAAGTGAACACCCAGGTACTTATAAGACGTCACCATCTCAATGTCCAGTCCCTGGATGCTCAATGGTAGCGGAGGAGAGCGTTTGCCCCGGCGGAAGTCCACCACCAGCTCCTTGGTCTTACTGGAGTTTATCTGGAGGCGGTTCCGCTGGCACCATCCTAAAAAGTCCTCCCTGTCATCATCGGCAGAGATGAGGCCGATGATTGCAGAGTCGTCAGAACATTTGCAGGTGGCAGTTGGCAGAGTTATGTTTAAAGTCCAAGGTGTAGATGGAAAACAGGAATGGAGCCAGAATGGTTCCTTGTGGGGCCCCCGTGCTGCAGGACACCCGATCTGACTCACACTTCCGTATCTGCACATACTATGGATGGTTGGTGAGGTAGTCCAGGATCCATGCAGTGAGGTGGTGGTCCACCCCGGTCTGCTCCAGCTTGTCCCTCAGAAGCAAAGGATGAATGGTGTTGAAGGCACTGGAGAAGTCGAAAAACATGACTCTCACAGTACTTCCAGCCTTTTCCAAGTAGTACTCAAATAATAGTACTAATTTTTATTTTGACTGAAACTCTGCATATACACCCAAAATAAACTTTGTTTCACTGTTTGAAGCATATAGTTGTTTAACAGGGTAAATGTAATCTTGTATAATAATTAATCTATATGTTATTATGAAGATGGGTGTTAGTACACACATTGCACACTTATATATACTCCACATTCCTATCTTTAAATTACAATGTGGGGGAAGGAAATGTAACATGGTTTACTTAAAATACCATTATTCCCAGTGAACTGTCACAGCGTCAGTCCAGCTGTGCGCACAGAGCGGAAGAGGTTTCCTGTGATTTGCTCGGTGCAGACCAGCCAATCCGCGTGCGCGACGCATCGCAGCCCGGAAGTAGGAAGCTCGAACCGAAAAGGGCGCCTTGAATCAAAAGTGGAGACGTTACGTGAAGGTAAGCAGCTTCGTACTTGTACTTACGGCGTGTAATCCGCGTAGAGCCGCTTCATGAGGACGCGTCGGCGTGTTTCTCACACGACGCAACGGTTGTTTCCGGAAACAGACTACGGTAGCTGGTTGTTGAACATGTTAGTAAAAACGCGATACTCTCGTTGCGACAGAGTGGTAGCGTTAACGTCAGGTAAAAGGATACAGAAGTGTTGTGTCCTTTTATGGAGTGGCAGATGTAATATATACAAATAATAAACATTTCTGTAAATAATCTGAAGCTTTGGTTCAGTTAGGTAGCGCTGCGTGTTTTATATATTGGGATTTATCGAAACTCGTGTCAGTAACTTTTTTCTCTACGTCACAACACACCCGGATAGCATTTGTTACGCCCTCTTCTCGTCTGCATGTCAGAGGAGAGACCGCGATCACTGTCAGTGACGACTCAGTGGCGAGCGTGTGGCAATAGTCAGCTGGTGTGTGGCAGTCGTCAGCCAGGCGTCGGGACAGATTGTTGTTGCAACAGGTCAGCTACCGTAAATTAGTTGTATGATCGTAGAATGGAGGAGCTGCGGGTTTTGTCTTTTGCCATTGCCTTAGTGTACAGATAGATAGATAGACAGTATGTCTCTTTTTGTAGACTAAATTACAATATGCAATAAGATATTGCTGTATAATACTGCTGTACTATATTGAATATTGTTTTGCTAATACTACATTTCACTTCATAATATATTACTTATATACCATAATATGTGTCATGTACCCGCCTTTTTTAATTATATATATATATATATATATATTTTTTTTTTTTACCATGCCATGTCATACTGTTGTATAACAGTATGACATGGTAATGTCATACCATACTGTTATGGAAACAAACAAACAGTCTTTTTCACAGTGATGCATAATCACTGTCTCCTCCAGAGTCTTAGCTAAACACTGGAATATTTTTTCCACCAGGCACTTAACCTCACAACTATATAGATTCTAATTAACTGGAGGATACACTATTTTTCTACACGTAGATCTTAAACCTATGAATATAAATTAGGTCCTGTTTATATTCATAGGTTTAAGATCTACGTGTAGAAAAACAGTGTTGCTGAGTTACAATTTCAATGGATCCCATAGAAATTGGATGGGAAATGTAACTCAGCAACTGCAAAAAAAGTTGGACGTGCCTGGAAAACCTCCAGTGGGAGGGGTCCAAGAGGCATCCTGATGAGGTGCCCGAACCACCTCAGCTGACTCCTTTCGACACGAAGGTGTAGCGGCTCAACTTCAAGTTCCCTGCGTATGCCCGAGCTCCTTACCCTATCCCTAAGGCTGAGCCCGGCCTTCCTACAGAGGAAACTCATTTCGGCCACTTTTTTTAAATACAAGTTGGATAAAATCACCACTTGTCCTCTCCTTATATGTAGTTAGGTGTCGGTAGGTGCCACAAGCTGCCAGTGCCAGTAGTTGTGACAGAAGTGCCACGACGCATCAGAGACTTGCCACCAGTAGTCAGACAGCTAAGACTAACAGTGCCGTCTCCTCAAACTAGTGTCTCATAATGGTGGTATAAAAGTATGACATGACATGGTAAAATATATATTTTCTTTATTAAAAAAGAAGGGTACATGATACATATTATGGTATATAAGTGTAATATATTATGAAGTGAAATGTAGTAGCAAAACAAAACAATATTCAATATAGTACAGCAGTATTATACAGCAATATCTTAACTTATTGCATATTTTAAGTAAGTCTACAAAAATAGTCTGTCTGTCTGTCTGTACACTTAGGCAATGACACAAGACAATTCCCTGCAGCTCCTCCATTCTATGATCATAAAACTGATTTACGCCAGCTGACCTGTTGTAACAACAATAGGTGTTGCTAGGAAATGTGGCTCCACCCACAGCTTCTCGACAGTCGCCACTGATCCGTTGCAGACATGCCGCAGACGCGCCTGGCCGACCTCTGGCTGGCTGACTACTAGCTGACGACTGCCACACACGGGCTGGCGACTGCCACTGGGTTCCAGTGCCACAAGGGGGAGCTCGCCTTTACTGTGTCAGAGTGAAATGTAGGTTAGCTGTAAAATCGTTGAACACTTAATAATTCATCCTTAATTGTTGTCTTTCTATCTTATTAAGGAGTTCAACCCCTGACTAAGACATTTAAAGCAGTGTTTATGTAAATATGTGGACCTGTCCAATCAGTTTTGGAAACATGTTGGAATTGTGGTGGTAGGAGAGGGACATTGCGACTAGGTCATAATTTGTGCTGTCAATTCACATATTACAATACATATAAAGGAAAATAGGATGTGAAGTTGCTAATTCATGCTTAGCTTTATATCTACAGGAGTTATCAACCCTAGCTCACCACAAGGTCTATTTCCTAGCAGCATGTTTTGATCATATCAAACTATCTTCCTCATCTGATGGAGTTTACCCAGTGGTACTGAGCACTATTAGTTTCAGTTTCAACATGCTGTTAACAGACGATAAGTCCGGTTCCTACATATCTGATTGGGATCAACTGTTTGCAAAAGTCTGCTTATTTTAGCACAAAAGACATCAAATGGCCCCATATCAGTAAACTGTACGTGTTGCTTTAGACTCTTTGTCTCTTATAACTCAGTTTTAACATTTCAACAAGAACAACAAGTGTTGTCTGGAGTTGTGTTTAGTTGCACACAGAGGCGTTTGCATTTTCAGCTCGTGGAACTCGGAGTAAGCCTCCTGATGAACCGCAGAGATGTATTGTTGGATGCCGCTGTAGATCGGCTCCCAATACAGTGACAGTGAGCGTCTCCCTGGGGGGAGGTGTACCCTGGTTAGCATTGATCAGGCCCCCTTGTTTACACATGGGGTTCCTCAGGGACAGAACACGGGTTAATTGCTGCTGAAGCCCTGCTTTCTGCCCACTCCTCGCTCTGCTAATACATTGGAGATGACACTAATGAGGAAGTGCAGTTAGGGGGGGACACTGCTTCTCCAGGGATGTCGGTCAGCTGAGGGAGGGTTTGATGATTACCACAGCTGATTAAGGGACAGACCAGTATGTGAGAGAGACTGACATTATTTATTTTGCATGTAATAGGGACCAGTAACTAACATGTTTATGACTAAAATGTTCCGCACCACGTCTTTGCATCCAATATTCCAAACATTCAGATGCATTGTATCATTCATCAGTAAATGCTCATGTTTGAGGAGCTGCAACCTGTCTCTAGTTAATATTAGATTCATAACTCATGAGATAAATTATTTATTCAATTTGACCAGTTTTCAGACTTATTCTTTCACCTTCTAATCAAGTCATCAGATTTCCTTTACTGTGTTAGTTCACCTTCAGATAAAAAGAGCAGGGTAGACATTAATTGGCTCGTTCAGCTCGTGTTCAGTTTCCTGCTGGGGAAAAATTAGCAACAAAGAAAGACTTTATGAGTGATATGTTCATATGTCAGAGTTACTGGCTAATTAGGAGGCGGCTCTCATTCAGTTATTGACCACGGATTGGCTATCTGACACACAGTAGATTGTAGAGGTTTCACAGGTTAGTTGATTGGGCGACAACTAAAACCGCTAGGCAACACTTTGCATCGTTGTAGACTACTCGTGGTTTTAGCTTGAGTCAGTGGTAATGCCTCAGACTATCCCTAATGCAGTCGCGTTGTTACTGTAGTCAAAAAGTATCTCCAGCTGGGTTTGCTGCTATCGCATCGTGGCTTATTGGTAAAGAGCCTCCCAGAGCCCAGGTGGGTCCCACCCACATTAGTTAAGCCTCTCTGGTTGTATTTGAGACATTTTTGATGAGAATTGACCCTTTGCTAAGCCCTGGCTCTTTATAGCTACTCTGTCAAGCTGTTAGAGGTCCCACAGAGCCCACACTGTCACTAACTGCACTGCCTGAAGAAATATAAACTCATTTTTGGAAAAAACAAAAAAGTGATTTTAGCAAGAAGCAGACAGTAGGGTCTCCAATATGTCTCAACGTAACTCCTCCGCATTCCAAATACGGTAACTTCCATTCATTGGTTGCACAAAAAAAAATCACAATATTCAAAACGGCAGTTCACAAACCAATGGATGATGACTATGTCTACTTCTTATTTACAGTCTATGGTCGGAGCTGATGCTTCACTATGATCGGCCAATGTTTGAGAGCGAGACATAGCTCAAGGTTTAATTGATCATGGAGTAAAAAGATATGATAATATCTCCCACAATTTATTGATGCGTTGACTACTTTTTGTGAATAGTTGATGCTAAAATGCGTCTCTAATGCCCGAGGGAAGTGTGAGTTTGGACTGTGACCCTGCTGTCTTCATACACAGGACTGAAGTTAGACTGCCTCGAAAGCCCCCCGATGCAAATTTGTATTTGTCATTTTGTGCTATATAAAATAAACTGAATTGAATTGAAGTCCAAAGGCTGTTGTAGCTAAAGCTGAATATCTGTGACTTGGAGTTTAGTTTGATGTCTACATTTCTGCCTTTAGATATCAGACTTACTGTTTACTGATGGCTTTCCTGCTCTGTTTGAGCTGTGTTAAGGTACTGTTGATGCACATTGAACATTCCCTACTGCGGCTTCAAATTAAGAGCTTTCTTATATCCAACCAGTGGGAGAAATTTATGGTGAAGAAGTATGCCAGCTACTTCACATCCACCACTGAGACAGTATGGGTTACTGTACATTTAATTCAATAACCTCTTATCAAATGGCAATAAAGACAAAGATATAGGCTACCAATGTAAAAAAGGTAAAATGGACCTGTACATGTATAGATTTTTTTCTAGTCTTCCGACCACTCAAAGCACTTTCACACTATATGACATCATTCACACACTGATGGGAGGAGCCACACGCCCATCAGGACTAATAACAATCTCACACATTCCCACACTGTAGGCACAGCCATGGGAGCACATTTTGGGACTAAGTGTCTTGCCCAAGGACACATCTTATTGCTTGTGTCTCTGCAGTGTCCTCCTGCTCACTGTGACCATGAGCTTCTCCCCTGGTCCGTCCGGTCCCCTCAAGGTAACCAGTATCCAGGAGCAGAGGGACCGCTGGGAAAGGAAACGCAGCCGAACAGCCAAAGAGTTGGTGCAGACAGAACAGCGCTATTGCCAACAGCTGGAGCTGGTCACCACTGTATGTACCGGACACGTACGACTCTCCATGACTATGAAGGAATATATCTGACAACTTGAGTATTTGAAGTTGAGTACAACCAAGGCTTGAACCTTGGTATTTTAGGCCAGGTTGGGTTCCATCCAGACATCCTGTATTTGGATGTTTTTGCTTGTTGTCTCATCTTCCTCTCCCTCGCCTGTACACTTTCCTCTTGCCTCTTCTCTTATTTCTCCTCATATGTCCCTCCCTGAGATCTTGCGTCCTCTTCAGTTCCTATGTTACATTCATGGCCCCTCTCTGCCTATCAAGGGAAAAGATCACATTGATTCAGGATTTAATCTGTTTACATATTATTAGGGATGCAACGATACCACTTTTTACAAACCGATACGAGTACGAGTATTTTTATTTGTGTACTTGTCGATACCGAGTACCGATACCGATACTTCTTAGATTTGGTCTCCATGAAAGTGCAATTAATTTGGAGGCAGATTTTATTTTATCCTCTGCAGATTATGTCAAGCCTATAGTACAAAATTAACAGAAGGCTATCACAAGCTTTAAACTTCTTGTGGAAGTCCCTCTAATGTCGGACCATAAAACGCCCCCGTGTCCGGGTTCATAATGTAAGCGATAATATTAGGGATCGAGCAATTATATAGGAAGCTGTGTTCCAAGTTATGTTTCCGGTGCTTTTATTATTGAGGGAGAAACGGAAAGGAAAAGAGTGGAATTATGGGATATACAGTTAGGTCCATAAATATTTGGACATTGACACATTTTTCATTATTTTGGCTCTGTACACCACAACAATGGAGTTGTAATGAAAGAATCAAGATGTGCTTTAAGTGCAGACTTTCAGCTTTAATTTGAGGGTATTTACATCCAAATCAGGTGAACGGTGTAGGAATTACAACAAATTCAAATGTGGCCACCCTCTTTTTAAGGGACCAAAAGTAATTGGACAATTGGCTGATCAGCTGTTTCAAGGTCAGGTGTGTGTAATTCCCTCGATATTTCATTTACAAGGAGTAGATAAAAGGGTCTTGGGTTCATTTCAGGTGTGGTATTTGTGTTTGGAATCTGTTGCGGTCAACTTTCAATATTAAGTCCAAAGAGCTGTCACTATCAGTGAAATATGAAGTGAAAAATAGACAAAGTCTCAAAGCCAAAAGTTGAACACGGAAACTATACAGTATGTTCCACTGCTACATTCAAACATTGCACTGTGGTGTACATATTAACAGACTCAAGGTAGCATTCATGGTAGTCCTACTCCCCGCAGAGAGAACAGACTTTTCCACCTACCGCTGCAGCCTCATTTCTACACAATTACTCACCCTCCACCCGTTCACTCCAATTAGGAGTCATTTTAAGCCTAATGCACATTCAATTTGCTAATCCAATTTTCACTTCAAATGACTTGAGACCGGCACAGCTGTCGCTTTATTGTGAGTGTTGCGGTGCAACAACATCCACTATACTTGTGCTTTGTATGAGCCACGCAGATATACAGTACCATGTGATGCTACCAGTCAGTCTGGGCTGTGGGGAAAGAAACTGCTAACCTCTAAATCGCTGTAGGCTGGTGTTACATTAGCTCTCATCAGTGAAAGCATCTCCTCCTCATACAGTATTTCATCAGGGACAAGGTCACTTCTAGCATATTAATACACTTGTGTAGAAATAACCCCTCCGTGTCTCCCTCTGCTCTCTTGTTTGTCACAGTACTTTGTGGAGATCTTAAAGGCCAAAGGAACCCTGAAGCAGGACACAAGAGAAGGCATCTTCAGTTCAATTAAAGCTATTCATTCAGTAAACCAGTAAGTATCCTCTGAATAATTTACAGAATACCTAAGAGATGTTTGGATGAGGATTGGTGGTTTGTCTCCTGCTTAAGAATGCTGTGTAGATAAACTCGACCAAAGCGTAATCCTTATCTACACCATTAGTAGGAGTCAATGATACTGTGTTGGACTGTAGAGGTGTTCCCTTCCCTGGTGGATACAATAATGCATATCAGCTGTAATTACTCCAAGTGATATCACAAGTGAAGAGCGTTATTGTGACCATAAAGAAATCCTGACTAGAAATCCTGACTCCCGACCTGAGCTGCTGTTGAAGCTCTCAGAGGGCAGCATGGAAGGATGGAAGAAGGAAGTCAGAGCTGATGGGAGCTGATCTCACCACCAAGCTGAGACTAAAGTACTACCACTACTGTCTACGTAAAAGACTTCAAAAAGTTTGTTCATATAAATACAAGATAGATGCTTGAAGTTGGTACATGTGTACATGCTAAGGCACTGGATTCTGCTTTAAACCTGTAAATCAATTTAGTAGAAAAACAGGACTCATGAAGGAGTTTTGAATGTTTAAATCAAAACAGATTTTTTTTGTTTAATGGCAGTACGATTGAAATATTGATCCATTCTAATATAAGATATAGTAGCCTTACAGTATTTGAGTCTTGCCCATTCAGAAAAGGCCTCTGAATCATTTAACCAACTTCTATTTTTGTATTTAAACTCTCTCTCTCCCACTGATTAACTACTGTAAGAAACAACAATCATAGCAAGATGTTAAAATATTATTTAAATGTTACGTAATTAATGTCTTATGTATAACATAGTATATAGTGCAAGGTATACTCATACAAAGTTTCGTATTATATCCTAAGAAAAGTTACTCTTCATTTTTTGTGCATTTTTATGACAAGTCCAGCAACACGTGTTAATTACCGCTCGTTACATGACTATAGTCTTTTCAAAATAAACACCCGTATTCACAAAAAACTCTGATAGGGTGATACAACACAACTATTCAGTTAGGTTGAAACAACTAAATTTATGAAGGCAAATCACTGTCATAATCTGAGAACGCAAATAAGCGACATGCGCGTCCACTTTGACAAGCTCTTTTACATCACTCCGCAAACAAAAGTCCCTCTCTCTGGAATTTTTTACCTGCTCACTCTCGACTAGATTTTCTTTTTGACAGTAAGTGGGCGGACCCAGTCACCGCGTATCTCTACATCTAACAGGCTATTAATAACAGTAAGGAGTTTGGTCGGTCATAGATGTAGTTAGGGGCGGACTGGGGGGGAAAAAGTGGCCCGGGACTTACTGTCAGACCGGCCCGCTCAATGCACGACAACTGGTCTACAAGCTATGACGCTACAAGCTTGGCACACCTATTTCTGGGCATTTTCTCCTTTTCTTCTTTGCAGAACCTCTCAAGTCCAATCAGGAAAATAATCGATTTTGGAACAAGGCTGTAACATAGCAAAATGTGGAACAAGTGAAGTGCTGTGAATACTTTCCGGATGCACTGTACTCAGTTAGGTTTAGACAACTAAACGACTTAGTTAGGTTTAAACAACTGAACTACTCAGTTAGGTTTGGACATGGAACATTGTTTGGGTTTCAAATATCTACAGACAGTTGGATTAGACCAGTCGGATTGTATACGGTACATGTGGGTTTGCTATATGTCTCCTTCAAAATGTCCCCCTGATAGTGTGTGGTACTTTAAATTAGAACTCACAGCAAACCTCTATCTATCTAGTCTATTGTATTTATTAAAACTGCATAGGAAGATACTGGGTGATTTTTACTGGAAACCCCCAGGACCCCAGTACATTGGTATTTAAAAAGCACCACAGAACAGAACACAAATATATGAAGTCAATAAGATCAAATTGAATGACCACGTCAAGAACAATTTAATTTATGGAATCAATTAAAGTGTACCGCCCTCAGTAAATATGAAAGAAATAATGCACCTCTGTGATCTGCAGGGACACCATTTGGTAGGATGAAAGGAGTTTGCTGCATTTGCAGACCCCATAACTTAAAACCTAAACTATACCATATTTTTATTCTGAAAACATAAATAAACATGCAAACATGATCTCAGATACTTCATCCCGCGGGAAGTCAACTTAAACCTTGATACAGCATCTCAGTATCTGTCTGATGGACACATGAACGTCTCTTCTGACGGTGTTGACAGTCATACCTTCGGTATTTCTAGATACTGTAGTATCCCATAATACCTTGTTACCAGCCAAGCTACCGCCCATCTTGACAAACTGAGTACGTAGTTTGATCGGGAGTTCCATTCCTAAATAATGAGTGGTGTGGGTTCCCCTCAGGCTCTCATCCTCCGCAGACAGGAAGGCTTTCTTGTTCAGAGTGCTACAATGAAGATTGAAGTATGATTTACACAGTCTGATGTATTGAATAAATGGTTCCGCAGTCCCCATACATCTTCATTATAAGCCCCTTATTGAATCAATGGGTGAACATTATGGCAAGCACTTCGTTTAAAAAATGGTCCATGGAGAGACGGTGTGTTAGTGCTAGACTGATCCACCACTGCTCAGTGATTGATTATAGATTTTGCCATATTCTTTTAGCTTATTTCACTCTGACATTGGGTATACAGTGAATGTGTGTGCCAAGGATAACTGATAATAACAGTGATGATGATTAGCTCTCACTGATGGATGTGGGTGATTTTCGGTGATTCATGAACACTAAACCAGATCTACCACATGGGAGTGTTTTTGATAGACCTAGGTTTGTAGCTTCCCCCCTGCTTCCAGTCTTTGTGCTCAGCAAGGCTCAAAACGTCCGGGGAACATACTTTAAATGGACACATCATCATGCATCGAGCGGAGCCGGGGATCAAACCACCGATCTTCCGATTCGAAGGACAACCCACTCAGCACGAGCCACAGTCACTCCTTATAAGAGTAGTTGACTTGAGTAGCGTCGGGGATTACAATTTACGATTAATTAGCTACATTGCGGTTACTAATCTCGCTAATGCTCAGTCACTTTGATATTTATACTTGTTTGTGTCCTTGTTCACTTTCTTGAAGGGTTGATATCAGTTGGGACTTTGTGCGTTCAGTGAACGGACCGGTCTGAGACGTGTTAGTTGTGGTGCAAGTGGCTAATTCTAAAGTTGTGTGGTCGTGGTTTAAGTTATGAGTTGATAACCACTATTCTAGTTAAATCTCATTCATTCTACCTTTTTTTTTTAAAGGTGCATCACAAACGGTCTGTTTGGCTTTATCTCTACGGTACCGTTGGAATTTGCTTCCAGCTTTGGTGAACTATTAAGAGGCTACAATCACAATCCACCATTGCTGTAAAAAGAAATAGGTCCAATGGAGTGAACGGAGACAGAAAGGGAGGAGCATAGGCTAAGAGTGGACGTAGTCATCGTGATGTCATTGGTTTGTGACTGTTTGGCGATTTTTATAAGAATATTTTTTTGTAGGCTAGGCACTGATTCCTTAGATGAGTTGTTGATCCTCACAGTGGGAACACAGTGCTGCGAATTGCGCCTTCATTAAGCTTTGTTGAGTTACATAAGGAAAAGGAGACGTGAATATATTGATGCGCCACGTCAGTCATTCTGCTTCTGACTGTTTATGGAGAACAGAGCAGGCAGCAGGAGGAGCAACCCAATTATCCCCCAGCTGCTCATATGACAAACAGGAACCGGTGGATCCAGTGAGGAGCAGTGTGTGTGTTTGTGTGTGGGGGTGGGTGGGTGGGATGGTTGTGGTGAGAGTAGATGTAGTGTGAGCGGTACACCAGACATGGAGTGACGCGAGTCATCAAAGCATGAGTCACGTCTCACCGTTCATGTAGAGCATCAAAATGCTATGTTAGGGCTTTGTTGTCTTATCAGGGATTCACGGTTATGTTTATTTTTTTTATTAAGCAGTCATTTCAGTTTAGCGGATGCTCACACTGTGTCCTTAGTATTCCTCTGTTGAACCCCCCTCAAATGAAGGCGCCTTGTTTGGTCGAGGTTGTATCCGCCCCAGAAGTCGCCACTGCTCGGAATTAATGCGGATTAACGTGAAACGCACAGAATGCTAATGCTATCTTTGTCCTGCTGCTGATGGCCAGACAATTTAATTGCAGTGGGAAAAAAAGAAAATACTTAAAAAATGTAATCCATAATTTCATATTTATCATAATAGCCTCTGGCAGTGAAAAGGGGGGGAGGGGAAAAAAGCGGAAACACAGTTTTTCCCGCCCTTTGCCCTCGTTTGAAACTCTCTCGGCTGCTCCTGCGTCTCCTGATTATGGGGGCGACTGTGGCTCAGTGGTTAGCAAGTCGGTCTTTCAATCAGAGGGTTGGTGGTTCGATCCCCGACTCCGGCAGTCCATGTCGTTGTGTCCTTGAGCAAGACACTTAACCCTAATTGCTCACCGTTGCTGTGTCTATGGTCTACTGTATATCATGTAAGTCGCTTTGGATAAAAGCGTCAGCTAAATGAAATGTAATGTAATGAACAGAGGCTACCTTAGCACACAACTTCATTAAAATCTATGAAGTGCTCCTTCTTGCAGCATGTATGAACAGAAGTCTCTGGGAACATCATTAGTGTGTGTGTGTGTGTGTGTGTGTGTGTGTGTGTGGTACTTCCTCTAAGTTTGGATAACAAGCTCCTTCACAAGTGTCAACACCCCCAACCAATTGCGTCCGTGTTACTGTAATGTTCCTGACAGACTGAACGACGGCTTTGTCTCTGCCTTGATCCAGTTGTTTTGCTCCCCGAGTTGGGCTGGCGTGTTCGCACTACAAAGTGGCCCCGGATGCCCTGAAGGCAGACCCACCGTCTTGGTCCCGGTAAATATGTCACCCACAGGGAGAGGCCTTCAGATGACGCCACAGAACCTCGCCCTGCGAAAACCCCCGCCATTAACGGGGAAGCGATCCTCTGAACTTTGCTCAGCCTCCGCACTTCCCTCTAAACGTGTGTGCCTTTGCCGAGAAACGATGCCTCAGATGCGATGGCGCCTTATTTGAGCTGCTTCTCCCCACTGATGCAGAGCAGCGGTGCATTGTCGGGCAGTAATGCGCACTAACTCAAAGTCCAATGCGGTTTGACTGGAGGCTAAATGCTCACTGGGGGGGGCGCACTTTGAAATGAATGTGTCAGAGATCTGTCATGCACAAGAAATATGCCACACATATTGAAATAGTTACTTCGGCCGTGTCCTGTGTTGGAGTTAAGGGTGTTGTTGTAAATGGGTAATGAGTGCCTGCCTGTTTGCGTGCTCTAAAAATGGTCGATAGCGGCTTTTATCGGCGAGGCCAGCGCGCCCTACAGATGTGTGGTGTATTTGATAACTAACCAACTACTCTGTCTGTCAATTAATAGTTAACACTGTTGTTCATCTCAAATATGGAGATTATACAGTTAGGTCCATAAATATTTGGACATTGACACATTTTCCATTATTTTGGCTCTGTACACCACAACAATGGAGTTGAAATGAAAAAATCAAGATGTGCTTTAAGCTCAGACTTTCAGCTTTAATTTGAGGGTATTTACATCCAAATCAGGTGAACGGTGTAGGAATTACAACAAATTAAAATGTGGCCACCCTCTTTTTAAGGGACCAAAAGTAATTGGACAAATTAATATAATCATAAATCTAATTGTCACTTTTAATACTTTGTTGAAAATCCTTTGCAGTCAATGACAGCCTGAAGTCTGGATTCCATAGACATCACCAGACGCTGGGTTTCGTCCCTGGTGATGCTCTGCCAGGCCTCTACTGCAACCGTCTTCAGTTCCTGCTGGTTCTTGGGGCATTTCCCTTCAGTTTTGTCTTCAGCAAGTGAAATGCATGCTCAATTGGATTCAGGTCAGGTGATTGACTTGGCCATTGCAGAACATTCCACTTCTTTGCCTTAAAAAACTCCTTGGTTGCTTTCGCAGTATGCTTCGGGTCATTGTCCATCTGCACTGTGAAGCGCCGTCCAATGAGTTCTGAAGCATTTGGCTGAATATGAGCAGATAATATTGCCCCAAACACTTCCGAATTCATCCTGCTACTTTTGTCAGCAGTCACATCATCAATAAATACGAGGGAACCAGTTCCATTGGCAGCCATACATGCCCACGCCATAACACTACCTCCACCATGCTTCACTGATGAGGTGGTATGCTTTGGATCATGAGCAGTTCCTTTCCTTCTCCATACTCTTCTCTTCCCATCATTCTGGTACAAGTTTATCTTCGTCTCATCTGTCCATAGGATGTTCTTCCAGAACTGTACAGGCTCTTTTAGATGTTTTTTGGCAAACTCTAATCTGGTCTTCCTGTTTTTGAGGCTCACCAATGGTTTACATCTTGTGGTGAACCCTCTGTATTTACTCTGGTGAAGTCTTCACTTGATTTTCGACTTTGACACAGATACACCTACCTCCTGGAGAGTGTTCTTGATCTGGCCAACTGTTGTGAAGGGGTTTTTCTTCACCAGGGAAATGATTCTTCTGTCATCCACCACAGTTGTCTTCCGTGGTCTTCCAGGTCTTTTGGTGTTACTGAGCTCACCAGTGCGTTCTTTCTTCTTAAGAATGTACCAAACAGTTGATTTGGCCACACCTAATGTGTCTGCTATCTCTCTGATGGTTTTGTTTTGATTTTTCAGCCTAATGATGGCTTGCTTCACTGATAGTGACAGCTCTTTGGACTTCATATTGAAAGTTGACCGCAACAGATTCCAAACACAAATACCACACCTGAAATGAACCCAAGACCCTTTTATCTACTCCTTGTAAATGAAATATCGAGGGAATTACACACACCTGACCTTGAAACAGCTGATCAGCCAATTGTCCAATTACTTTTGGTCCCTTAAAAAGAGGGTGGCCACATTTGAATTTGTTGTAATTCCTACACCGTTCACCTGATTTGGATGTAAATACCCTCAAATTAAAGCTGAAAGTCTGCACTTAAAGCACATCCTGATTTTTTCATTACAACTCCATTGTTGTGGTGTACAGAGCCAAAATAATGAAAAATGTGTCAATGTCCAAATATTTATGGACCTAACTGTATATAAAAGGATATCTGTGGGTTTAGTGCTGACAAACAAGACATCACTTTGCTCCTCACTTGAGACATTTTGGCTTTTTACATTTTCCAATCCTTTTGGCTGTGTTGATGACAATGACAAACATTGATGATTGATCACAGCGCCATTAAAGTATATCGTCCTGCTTTCCCTGAGAAATCAAAATTATACTTTTGACTTTTATTTTCCACCAGGTTGAGCCATTTTCTCACTGAACAAAAAAACATGAAAATCAATGTTGCTAATCACAAACATATCCCAGGCTGTGAAAAAAATTAAATCACTAGCTTTAAATATACAGGAAATATATTTAGTAATCTTCTTAAATGAACAACAGTGGCATTATCTAAACAAAGTGTCACTTAAAGGGTTAAAATTCAGAAAAATAATGAATATTTGGTGACGATCCAAATTGACATTTATTGGATTTAACTAACTGAAAGTGAAAAGCGATATTGATACATCCTTTAATGGAATTTTTTTTTAATGCAGAAATGTATGTCCTATAAAGATATCAAAGCATCTTTTAAGAGGATGAATGTTAAGTCCTCACCTTCGATACTAGTATGGATTTGTTTCACTATTTTATAGACCGATAATACAATTATAGATTTATCTAGAAAATAATTGGCAGATTAATGAATAATATATATTATAGTTTTATGTTATTTTTGGTTAATTAAACTCCAGGACTACGTCTTCCTTGCACTACAGGCTGAGTTTCCAGATGCCATGACAGCCGTCTGAAACCTTTCATCTCATACAGTCCTCATATGCTCTTTTTGTAATTGATTGTATGTAACCTGTTGTTGTTTTTGCAGATCTCTGCTGGTCCATTTGGAGAACGGCTACTTTGGCCGAGGCTTCGACCAGATGTGTCCACATCTGCACCACTACAACACATATGTGGACAACATCTACAATGCCAGCAGAGTGCTCGGGGTAGGAACAAAGTATTTCCACGTTGTGCTCACACCTCCTGGAGCACTTATGAGCCTTTCACAAGGTGTTTATTACGTTTGATGTGATTAGATCGTAATAATCCCTGTGAGGAAATTGGCCAATGTATTCCGCAGTTATTGGACTGAATACACAATAACAAATGCTCAAGTGCTTATTGAATTATTTCTTGCTGACGCCATCAATTCCACTGCTGTCAGCGATGCCATGGCAACACGTTCATGTACATACTGGATCGCACCAGGCAATTCCAAGTTAATTGGTTTTGTGGTTTTATTCTGATGAAGATACCACTTTTCTTATGTTCAACAATTTGTGGTTTTACTACATGCTGGAACTATTTGTTGGTGAACGACGGCTCGGTGTAGCGACAGCAGTCTTGTCCTGACAGCGGTTGCCAGGTTTGATACCATGTGGCAACCAGCACGTTAACAGTAGACACTAATGGGCGGATGGATTTCTTGTGTGCCAAGAAATAGTTACAGCATCCTAACGCCTCCCAAGTCGTTGGCTTATCAGTGCGCTTTAGGCATCAACAGGGGTTTGTTTCAGCATTGCCAGGCTGCGTCCAGTCTTTATGCTCCATACTTCATACACAGACATCAGACTGACATCAATGTTTTTCATCTCAGCACTAGAATAAAGCAAATGAGCATGTCCCCCAAATTGTTGGACTATAAATATTAGATTTCTCTTTAAATGTGGTTATTTGACACCCTCACAAATGACAAGAATCACATCTATATGGTCGACTTATCCGATCAGTGACATTGATCACGGTGAAGCGGCTCTTTGTTTGTTGGAGCGGCCTGCTGGGCGCGACCAGCAGCGATGTCCTGTTGCCGAAGATAATATTGTTTTAATTAAGAGGAAAGACGTGTCTGCAGAACATCGACTAATTGCATTGATTATGGACCAAGACCCGCAAGTTTGCATTGATCCTCCTGTAGATTGACATCCATTATAGTTGACTAAACAGGGAAGCGTGTTGTGGTGACAGGTGTGCTGGTTGACTCAGGTGACCAGTGATCGGTCTTCTAATGAGAGTAACCTTTGACCAACATCAGCCTGATTTATGTTTCAGAATCCAATTAAATATCAAACATTGTGTCTGCAGGATGTAGTGAAGACGTATTCTGAACATATGGAAGCAATGTTAGTTTCTATCGTGCAATGTCACACGCAAGGATTGGGCTGCGTGACAATTCACTGTTATTTTGAATCGACGTCCAATGGAATGATACATGCGGCGATAAGATCTTATCGAGCAGTTACAAACTACCAACACTTTGTTTTTTTCTTTAACACCCATGAAATATTTGGTATGTTGTACTCACAGGGAAGCACAGTTTATTGCATTGAAAAAGACAACTTGAACTCTTTATTTGTGTCTTCACATCCAGATGTACACGACAAGCTCTTACCCTTCGTAAGCATTGCAGCGCGGCTGGGAAGCGCCGGGAGCAAACTGGGGCTCAGTGTCTCGCTCAGGGGCTCTTGGACATGTGATTAAAGTAGTGATGTTCATCAACGTTCACTCACAATAAGACTTTTTGACCGGTTTAATCAGTTCAATTCAACTTAATCAACTCAATTTAGCGGTTTGTCACTAAAATGAGAATAGGTCCATCTTAAATGGAAAATGTAACACCTTTTATGTGGATGTCCTTTTAGGGATGATAGTAAATGTAGTCCAATGAAGAAATTAATGTGTAATATATA
The DNA here is from genome assembly GCA_023566465.1 of Cottus gobio. Taxonomy (NCBI): domain Eukaryota; kingdom Metazoa; phylum Chordata; class Actinopteri; order Perciformes; family Cottidae; genus Cottus; species Cottus gobio. Next base: position 912,021 of record CM042236.1, read on the forward strand.
TCGACCTAGAAAAATGTCCTGCTGTAGAGCCGAGCCGGCTACATATATGGCTACATATACCAGGATGCATTGCGATTTTGCTTCTGCTGAGGAATTAAGAAAATAAGCTCACAAAACCAAAATTTCGAATTTGAGTTTCTCTTTTACACAGCATTTAGACAGGCTTACTCTCTTTGTTAACTCATTGTAAGTCACACTTCATTCAAACTAAATGGAACTAAACCAAATGTACTAACTAGTACTACACACCAGGAGTTACACTGTCCTGCTTAGCTGAATAATTACATTGAGTTACATTATGATGCGTACACGCTCTGTTCTGTAAACATATTCTTTGGGAGAAGGTACATTAAGTATAATAACTAATAGCAATCAATACTAATTTATAATTTTTGGAAAACTTGAATAAATCCACATGTTTGAAGGAGATTGTTTCACAGCAATATAATATCTAATATGCATGTTCAAGTGCATCAATAACTCTCGAGTCTACACGTACGTAGCCGTGTCATCGAGAGGGAGTGGTCAAATACTGAAGGGATCACCGTTCTCATGGTTACCGTACTAACCATGTCCAGCTCGAGCTGCCAAAGGCATAATGACCATCACTCACTCACTCACTCACTCACTCACTCACTCACTCACTCACTCACTCACTCACTCACTCACTCACTCACTCACTCACTCACTCACTCACTCACACACACACACACACACACACAGCTGGCATCTAGAGTCAAGTGCCATACGCTGTTTTTAAAGCCGTGAAAGCGGGCAGAGCTCTCCTCGGGTCTGTTTAAACACAGCCGTGATGTTTATTTTGATGATTTACGGGAATGACGAGATAAGTCTTTTTGACATCCGAGTGTTGACATATACTCACGCTGACATGATGTGCAAATGCATATTTATTAACATCTTAATTTCCCCTCATCCCCACAGCCCACTTTAACATGCTGGCAAATCCAGCATATTAAATGACAAGAAGATGATTTGGGGGTCTTGTCGGGTACAGTACGCCTCTAGACAGTGACAGGAGATTCAGGGGTCGTTGCTCGGGACATGTCCATCACTGCTCGACAAGCTGCAAAACACAAAGAGATAGCTCGCAGTGAATCCAGCTCATGAGCTACGTTATGCTCTTGTTGATTAGAGTGTCATAAAACGAGGTGTAGCACATGATGTGTAGTCTGGACTGAGTGGTGAGTACAGGACATGTTTTACGAGTGCGTCTGTAGTCTTAAGCATGCAGAGCATTCAGGGTGGGAACAGGACGTCTAACGCTGTGTTTGGATGTGTTGTCAAGAACAACGGAGCGGCTTCCCAGAACACTTTGCCAAGCACAAAGCTGCGTCTTGAAAATGTGTGTGCATGTCTCTGAGCATAACTTCACAACCATTTGTGTGCTGTCTTAGATCCAGCTGAAGAAAAACAAGGCCTTCAGACGCTTTAAGAAACTCCAGGAAGCCCGGCCAGAGTTCAACTACCACAAGCTCGAGGATTTACTTCAACTTCCCGTTCAGCGGATCGATCAGTAAGATTCCTGTTTTCTTTTTAAATGAAAAGGCCGGATGTGACATTTCTATTTTTATATGAGTTATAATAACTTTCTAACTTAATAAAGTTTGGGTAGGTGACATTGGAGAAACCAACAAGAATAAGCTTGATTTTAAGAAGTCCCAGCCTAGTGTGTTAAAATACAAAAAAGGGATATTTCACAGTTTTTTCACATCGAGACCACATTGGTTCAAGTCCAGGTCTAAATCCACTATACTACTGATTAAATCCAGACTAGATAATCCCAGAGATGCCAAAGATTCTTTAAAAACAACAACAGCAATGTAGACCAGTTACCCTGCTTTTGATTCAAACAGGAATAGATCAGAAAAAAGGGCAAATGTTGGACTAGCTTAAAGCCTCCGCCTCTACTTCGGAGTTTCTGGTAATCATGGGGGTCATGTCAGCTACTTATAGCTACTATTGAGTTTTGGCTGTGAATGCCTCCATGAATCATGTGTCAGGGCTGTAAACCCTTTGGAGTTGCAGCGTTATGAAAAACATGGAAAAGAAGCTATTGGGCTTCAGATGATATGCGACCTTAATAAAAGTCACCGCTATATTCCATAATGCTCGGAAAACGTTCCATGAACACAAAGAAGTGGGCATCACAACTGAATGATCTCTTTCAGTGTAAGACGGTGTGAGCTTTCATTTCAGCTGTTTTTGAAATGTCTCCAGCTTTTGTCCCTTTGGAACAAAGCAGCACGCTGAGTGTTTGGGGGCTTGTTATGGTGCTGCTGTACCACGCTGGAGACGGGTCACAGATTCCACACTTGCCTCCTGCTTCTGCTGTTTCGTTGTTTTCCCTTCACAAGTCACCAGCTGCACTGCACAATGTATAGTCTCTGTGACAGATGTAATTATTATTATTTGATGTAGCTCCCATACAAGTACTCAGACTGTCCAGAAACTGTCAAAGTCTCTTTTGTTAAGCACGAGTTTTTGTTGGCTGTAATTTCATGCGGTCTTGATCTTGCTTGTTAATTAGCGAAATGGGGAGAAATGGGCTGAAACGTACCTTCCAATGCGGCAGATATCTGACAGTGGTTTATCAAGCTGCTTGCTTTGTATCTTAATTAGGCCCCTCTCACGTTCCTGTCTCTCCAGATGTACAGTTGAGCACTCTAAATGTTCCCTCCATCCATCAGGGTAGAGAATTTGCCTCTGAGATGAACGGACCCTTCACCTTAACATCTGAGACTCTTTGCTGAGTCTCATTTATGTTTACTTTCTCCGCAATAACAAATGTATGTTCAAATGTAATCTTGTAAAATTTAGTTTTTGCAGAGAAAGCCAAAAATATGGTTGTTTGCAGGAGATTCTTTCACATCAATATGGGCGACTGTAGCTCAGTGGTTAGCAGGTCTGACTTTCAATCAGAGGATCAGTGGTTCAAACCCCGGCTCAGCCAGTCCGTGTTGTTGTGTCCTTGAGCAAGATGCTCAACCCTAACTGCTCACCGTTGCTGTGTCTACGGTCTACTGTATAGCATGTAAGGTGCTTTGGATAAAAGTGTCTGCTAAATGAAATGTAATAATAATAATAATGAATAGAACTATAGAGAAGGAATAATTACCCGTTTAACCTTTTTAACACTAGCTCAAATTGTTTATTGTTTTGTAAAAAAAAAATCTGTTATTTCTACTTTTTGTTGTTGTTGCCATTGAGTGAATATAGCATGAATTCAACAACATTTATTCATGCTGGGCAAGATAGTTTTTAAATAATTTCTCAATAAATTGTAATTTTTTCCAGAACAAACATTTGATATATAACCTGATATGTTTATATAAAATAAGATATCACTTTATTAATCCCGAAGGAAATTCTTGTGCCAGAGTTTCAATAAAAATTACAACAGATAATCAAAAACCAATCGAATGAAAATATAAACATATGTGAGCCATAGAATAACAGACAAAATACTGACATCATTGCAAAGTAGAACACAATAGCAATACGAGTAAGGTAAATACATTAAGTAAGACATTCAACTAAAATAGTAAGAGTAAAATACAAAAATGAAGAATGCAAAGTGTATGAGAAGTGATACTAACCCTAGTGACTAATAGAGACTAAAATAGAAAAGTAATATTGAGATAGATATTGTCAATGATATTGAAAAAGTAGTATACGGTTATATTGCGTATATAATAATGAAAATAATATTGCACATGAAATTGAAATGTAATATTGCACGGTGCTGAAAAAAGATCTATATTGTCTCTAAAGTACCATAACTCTTTGATTGAACCCATTGATGTCTATGAGCATCGAGTACATTTCATATTTTACTCACCCCTCTTTCGGTAATTGAAAATGTCTTGGGAATATTTTCTGGACAAGCGTGGGAGGCCTGTTTACTTTTCATGCAACCGAGTGCCCTCCTCACACGAGGATGCTGACCACCGCTGTATTCGTGTCTGACACATAATCAGTGGGCCTCATTCTCTCCGGCTCAGCCCTCTCGCTCCGTCTTTCTCTTCGCACTTCCCATGATCATCATCATCGATTTGTCTGCCGTTCTCGGTAAAACTTGGGAGACTCTGGGGATGTGTCTTAATTGTATGATGATTTTAAGTGGCACGGCCAGATAATCATGCGCGGCTGGTGCCTTACCTTGCTCCGGCGCTGTGGCTGGGAATAGCGGGGGAAATTGTTGTCACTTATCGCCATTCAAGGATGATGGATGGCGAGCGGGGCCCGGAGTGTGGATACTTATGTTGCTGCTGGGGGAGGAATAAAATCATTGCCTTTATTAAGTGGCATTCACTGGAGCAGGCTGGAGCGGTCGTCGGCGTCCTCCCCACTGAGATCACCATTATGACAGTGATGGGGTCTCAAGTTGATTGTGGCAGTGAATAGCAGCCCTCTCTGCCTGTATTGGCCGTGTTTGTGTCGATAATAGAGATGGCGTTCTCATAGAGATGGCAGGCGGCGCTGGGAGGCCTTGGGATATTGTCGCTCTAAGCTGAGCACCATTAAGTATAACAAGGGAATGGCCCAGCGGTCGGCCCGCTGCAGAGACTGAGCATGCTCCATGTAAAGGCCGTACAACTCCAAAGGTCTCGGGGGTCATTGTCATACTTGCTAAGCATTGAGAAGTGTGGCGCTGCGCTGGCCATGCTTGAGTTAGTCTTTCAATTGTCAAGGTGGGATTTCAAATTGACTGCTTTATGTGCTCAGGTAGTTCCATCATCTCCAGCAGCTGAACACAGGGAGGTTCTCCAACACAAGGTCAAACCATTGATTAATTTCTTTTGAAATAATTCTGAATATTGGAGCCTTACTTAAGTGGCTCCTCTGCGTGGTCTGAGCCCAGAGTTGTATTCCCGTTCATAATTTGCGTCACATTGTCTGCGTGTCAATTGACACTGAGGTTCACTGCCAACTTTGAAGTGATGCTCGCAATGAAACAAAGTGCCTTGATTATGTGTGAGACGGTTTTTGTTCTTGTTAATCATTAGTTGATTCTATTGGCCCTGAACACAGAGACCGCACTTCATAGCTGAGAAGAGAAGTTCAAGATTTGGATGATTGAATATGAGCTTGACATAGACAAACTTAAAAGATTCATATTTAAAAACAAATCGCATAAAGGGGAGATATAGGGAGAACTCAATAACACATTCACACTCTTTGTGTTACTGACTGGGACATGAGTCCATACAGTGCTATTGAACTACCCATTTCAGAAGGATGACACTGACCCAGGAACTGAGGTTACTCCTCCTTTAGGGACTGCTTAAAAAGTTACTCTGCTGGTATTTGTTTGGCAGAAGACTGGGGCCTTTTTGATTCAGTATTTTGAATAAAAATGGATGTGTTTTAGCCACAGTTGTATCATGTAAAAGGTAACCTGGCTAAATCCAACAAATTGCACAGTGTGGCAGCGTTACAAACGTTTCTGTGTGATCACGAACTGTGCATCTGGAAGCAGACGTCTGTGCGGTAGCGGTGCACACCCCGACAGTAGAGGAGTAGAAGAGTGTCTTCAACAGCGGGGAGATGCTGGTGGATCACTCAGAGGGTGGAGCCAAGACGTGTCTCTGGGCTCCACCCCGTGAACTGCCATCGGATTGTAAAGCCATTTCTCCGACTGAGGTTGGAAATCGCTTTACAAATATTGTCCATTTCCCACCGCAAAATATCAAGCTGCTCTGCCCCCTTTCCATCATCCTTCTCCAATTCAGTAACTCTTACCAGCTACAGAATTTCTCTCAGTCAAGACTTGTTTTTTACAGGTTTATTACCTGGCGTCCTGTATTCCTGTGTTGTTAGCTGCTTCGACTGACTTTAAAATCGGGGGCTGCTCCACTGATGATTGCAATCATTGAGGTGCATGAGGCAGACCTAATTAATTCCCTACAATATTAACAAAAACCTCTAAAAAAAGCATCTCACTCTGATTTAAGTGGACTCTTTGCAGCAGTCACTCTGGCAGTGTTTCCCAAGGTCTACATTTACAGAGTTCCGTTCTCTGAGTAAATCCTCGTTAGTCACCCTTTCAGAGAAAGATAAGGCGCTCTTCACAATCACTTCATATTACATTTTAATTGCTCAAGTTTGGACAGCAAACTATCTCTAGTCCTCTGTTTTTACCACGGATGTGCATTCCTCTCCTTTTCAAGCTATTAAAGTTGAGTAATTACCCACAAGCCCATGCCATGTTCACTAACCCGTGCAGAAGCCTGCCAGTGTATCTTGTCTCTTAATTACAAATTTGAATCCTTAATGCATGTATGTGAAGCAAAATAATTAGACGGATCTCCTCCGTCTCTTTTCTTTACTGACATCCGCGCAAACGCACAAATGACCTGACATGTCTGCCAGGAGAGCGGGAGAGAAAAGCCTGCATATCATCTGCATATGATAAAGGAATTAGCAGCTTGGCTGCAGCGGCAGGCAGACCCACCTCTTCACCAGCGATGCTTTCCAAAGCTGCATTCTTCATTACAATATCTGAGCTGTCGTCAACATGATTCAGATTACAATATCCTCTCATTATCTTTTCTTTGCCTTGCTGCTAATGAGCGGGACCGGGCAGCTAAACGAGAGAGTTCCGTTTACATTATTTCACGTGTGCCGCAATGATACTCATTAGAGCGCTCCTTTTTGTTCCACAGTTGCTTTAATTAGATTTCCGTCTCCACTCCTTTTACAAGAATGAGGGCATCCATCGCTAATAATGCCTGTAATGTGTTTGTTATTACAAGACGAGACAAGAAGCCAAAGAATTGAAATTATTTCTCTTTTTAAGTGTCTCTTAATTGAAGGAGGCTTAATTGGATCTTGTTAGGCTTCCGTTTCATTTCCGATGAGTAATCGACGACAGGAACAGGACCCTCCTCCTCCACCCACAGACCCTTGTGTATAACCTGCTGCTCTGAACTTCAGCTGACACACACACACACACACACACACACACACACACACACACACACACAACCACAACCACAACCAGCTTAGTTTCAGGCCTCCTTCAGCGGATGGAGTTGCTCGGTTGCCATGGAGATAGGTGTACGTCTTCCCTGATCTCTTTCTGGCCGCCCACCAATTTCTGCTCGGTGACTTTTGACCTCTTCCCACTGGACGCCTTGAGTGCTTTTGGTCTGGTGTTCACAGACAGCTGATGTTGTCTGTTTCTGGTGTTCGTTCACTCTTGTGTCGCCCACAGCTGTCGCTCGTGATGTCATAATGTCATACATGACTCGAGTCGTGTGTGGGTGTGGGTTCAGTAGAGATCTTAACGTATTGAATGGTTTGTTGTCAGTGCAGACTCTGAAAACTTTTTTTAACCACGTGTCCACCATTAGTCTGTTCTGCACATAGCAGCTGGCCGAAAAAAAAGTTAACTTTCTGTTATATATTCCTGCTAATAAGAGTTATTGACAGTTATTTGAACAATTGCTTTTTCTTTGAATTTGCATCATAATGAATGTAAACGGCAGCAAAAAAAAAAAAATTCTCTGGGCAGATAACATGGCCGGCATCTTGAATGATATAACTCGACAGTCCACCTCTTCTCCTTCCCCCGGAGCCCTGCTGTCCGCACGGCAAGTGCACTTTTTTTTCTGCCACCGGGCATCAGATAGCCAGCAGCCTGCTGGGTAGTGGAGTGGCCTTAGGTCTTCTCACTGGTGTCCCCACGCTTCCTGATGTTGATGAATGATTCTGTCATGCCTTTAGTGCTCCAATAATAAAGACGACAAATCAAGATGAAACCATGCCACAGCGTGTATATGCTTAATGACACTGGAACTTGGAACAGACTTAAACCGTAGTACCCAAATATTTCAAGACCAAAAGAGTTCTGACCGCAAGTAAATACATCACGTTAAATAATGACATGTTGATGAAGTCTTACAAATTTAGTCGAGCAAGTTCCCAAGTGCAGCTGAAAGAACCCCCATTGTGTTGTTCTGTTCTCTCCACGCATCCTACACACACTATCACACACCACAACACATGTCACATCCCGCTCATGCCACCACATGGACCAGCAGCAGGGGTGTGTGGTCTTCTTGTGTCACTAATAGCCCCTCTCACTGGCACCACCATGTCTCTAAAACAAGCCCAGAGTGCACAAAGAGGCCAAAGGAAGGCAGACAGACAGTGGAAATCAATGTCAATTGTCAATGCATTTCAAGGTCACATCATCCTCAAATGGATAAAGATTTCTGAGGAAGCTGACACTCTTCACAACTGTTACTTTAGATGGAAGCTGAAATTAGGACGATGAGTGACTAATTTCACCACTAATGGGTTGCATCTTCTGAATTGTGCTTTAATTTGTGTCCTAATCAGTCTGGATGTATACTTAGTTCAGTTTAAGGTTATTACACAAAATGCATTTCTCTATGATTTTCCAACTAACTTTGTTCTCAAGGTGTCCCAAAATCCATTATTTCTCTTTTTCTCCAGCTCCATCTATCAGAAAAGTTGTGTCACAACGAGTGGGCCATATTTGATGCTGGTTCTGACATCATAAAGGGTTCAGGTGCCATAGAACCACCTCCACCTAACAGTGTCTATTGTGTCTAGTGTGTGTAACAGTGTCTATTGTGTTTTTAGTAGGCCTAATATTATTATTGAGGAAATGAGATATTGTCTCTGGCTCAGTGGTTAGCTAGTCCGACTTTCAATCAGAGGATCGGTGGTTCGCTATCATGCAGGTCATTTGCAAGCTGTCCATGCTGGTTGCACTAGTGAAGGACTCTCAGACCACCAAGCCACACCCAACGGGGCTTAGCGAGGACCAAAGTCAGTCATTTATCAACGGAGCTTTGCCAGAAGCTCCGTTGATAGATGACTGGTGATTGGGTGGAACTCTTTCTGAAGCCATCAGTGCTGTTCTCTGCTCTCCTTTCAAAGAAGGAACATTCTAATACAACTGACCGCAGCACACATGCCTAAGCCACACCCCCTGGCTGCCAACAGCTCCTCACAGGACGCTGATTGGTCCGTGATCTGGCTTACCGCACACAAACGCATTACGTAAAGCCTGACAAGATGGATTCTGGTGCGATGCGTGATTTCCACACTTCTTGCGTAATCACATGACATCATTCATTTGAGTATGGCACCGCTCACTGTTGTTGCAGTGACAGTACAAAGAACAGTGGCTGTGGTTCTGATTGCAACACGTGTAGTCTGATGCAAATGAAAGTGCGTGTTGTTCCAGTGACCACTGTTTCCAGTGATATGTTGAGAAGGGGAGCGCACAGTGACGTTGTTTGTTTTCTGTTTCCTCACAGGTATAAACATTTCCTCCAGGACCTGACTGCCAACACAAGTCCAGACAACCCGGAGTTTCAGCAGCTTTCAAGTACGTGTCTTTTCTCATTGTGCCGCTGCCTCATCATTTCAATCTGCAGATTAACCCCGAGTGCGTTTGCAGTGGAGCAGTGCGCCTGGAGCCGCACGCTCAAATTTGCACACGTGTGAAGCTGGGGTCGATGTTGTTGTCACCTCCTCCTCTTCCAGTCTGTCAGCAAACGGGTTCGTCAGCGACGGCAACCTAACAACGAGTGACGAGCGCGTGGCGGCGTGTTCTGCAGCACCAGTCACAAAGGCTTTTTGGCTCGCTCGGAGTGGAACTCGTCCTATCTGCGACAAGCAGTTTGGAACACCGGATGGTTAAGTAAAGCTGTGCAGTTCTAGCATGTAAGGCCAGTCCTCCAACAGCAGGGAAACAAACAAACAACCAACCTGTGAAGACCTTCATCTCAGCAGACTTCGTCGTCGTGAAAGACAGCCCTCATTATCTTCATTTGGGGAACAAAGGGAAGTGCTCGCTTTCCCTTTCATTCCTCATTTGTTGTTTTTGTCACCGCAGCACTTGGCTAGCGGAGAAAAGGAAAGCGAGACCTATTGAGATATGCGTGTAAGTTCTAGTTTGATGTGGATTTTGACATAATTAATTGGGAGTGGATCAGAGGATATTAAGCGGGAACTATATTAATAAATAAAATCTTCCAGCATCAACATGAATCACGATAATGACTCATTTCAATCGTCAAATAAACAGCCGATCTGACTCGAGTGTGAATGTACACAAGGAATTATTTATGTGTATCAATTAAAATCTCATTGCTGGTGTGCTGCCTTTGCTTACAAATTAAAACAGCCCCTGACTCTAAGATGAAGGTACATATCTAAATGTGCTCCACCATCGCCTCTTCCTCTTCTCATTAGGAGATCCTTTTTTAAACTCTGGTGTGTGTGTGTGTGTGTGTGTGTGTGTGTGTGTGTGTGTGTGTGTGTGTGTGTGTGTGTGTGTGTGTGTGTGTGTGTGTGTGTGTGTGTGTGTGTGTGTGTGTGTGTGTGTGTGTGTGTGTGTGTGTGTGTGTGTGTGTGTGTGTGTGTGTGTGTGTGTGTGTGTGTGTGTGTGTGTGTGTGTGTGTGTGTGTGTGTGTGTGTGTGTGTGAGAAAAAATGGCCTGGTTGACAAAAAAAAAAGACATTCCAGACAAATCACATTGTATATGATTAAGCAAACTAGCAGATATAATCACAAGAGGCATTGCTGTTGTTGTTTTCTGTTGTTGTGCTGCTCTGTGTCAGTTTGCTCTTCCTCTTCTTTGTCCCCCCCCCACCCCTCCCAGCTCTCCTTCCTTGCCTTGCGGTGCATTTGGGCCAGATTTAATTGTTGTAATTGCGGCGCTTCAGGAGTTTTCATCAGCCCACTTTAATAGGACCTCTGACGCCTGACCCGCTGTAGGAGCCGTAGCCAAGTCTGACCTGACGCAACGCTCCAACTCTGTCAGAGGTTTAACAATGAAAGTTAACAGTCTTCCCACCATAAAGTCAAGCACTGTCTAAATAGTGAATAAATGGAATAAAGAGCTACGGAAGACGTCTTCCGAATGTCTAATGGGCCGGATGTATTATTTATGCCTCGGCCAGAACTCAGCCCAAGAATACTGTAATTAGGAGTTGTTGTTTTTCTAAAGCAGGCAATGGAAAGTATTCCAAACACGTACAACAAAGGGGAAAAAAAGACTACACGGATGCCTTGTTTGGTTTACATTGTAATTGTTGTGAAGTTAAGCGAGCCAATTAGGCCATGATTATTTTAGTGTAGAAGAGTCGCCCTGAGGATCAAGTTCGTTTCAGTGCTCGGAACAAATGTGGGAAAAGTTGAGCTTGAAATTAGCATCAGTCTGTTTGTTGTTATTTTGGATGTGTTAATGATGTAGTTCTAAATGTTTACAGCAGTTAGTATGCTGGAACACAGTAATTGGATGTGACTGTCTATTTTGATGATTTGCCTATTTGTTGTTATTGTGAAGCTTTGTAGAAAAAGTTAGTGAAAGAGTTCTTCACATGCAGATACTGTACATGTGGCATAATTCAGTTAGATTGATTGGTGGTGATGTTCTGTTGAGTAGAGCAGGGTGTTATTCCTCAGTAAGGCTCACGGTGTGCATAGTGTTAATAATAGAAAACTACTAGTACTGAAAGTTGCCACGAACTTGTCAGATTTGTCTTCTTTTGTGTACTGTTGGATCGGATATTTCTAAATGAGTACCATTATTTTGTTCATTGTGTTCAGGTAACATTGAAACCATTGGTTTTTTTGTGACCGATGAAAAAAGGGTTTTGTGGAAAATCTGCTCACACTGAGCTGTACAACTTTCACTGTCTTTTAGTTCTATCAACTCCAACAGAGTGAGAGAGCTCTAGCAGATCGCGTCACATCTATTACAGGAGCCTCCTTTTCCCAGTTATACTTTCATTCGTACATCAAACCCCGGCTCTGCTAGTCCGTGTGGTTGTGTCCTTGAGCAATACACTTAACCCTAATAGCTCACCGTTGCTGTGTCTACGGTTTACTGTACAGTATATCATCTAAGTCGCTTTGGATAAAAGCATCAGCTAAATGAAATGTAATGTAATGTGTGTGTGTGTGTATATATATATATACACACACACACACATTACATATATATGTATACATATATATGTATATATATATACATATATATATGTATACATATATATATCAGATCATGTTTCACGCCTCTATTGTGGATGCGGCCGCTAGGAGCTGTGGTCGGCAACCTGAGAACCGGGTGGTGGACACCGGGGGGTGAGGGAAGCCGTCAAGCTGAAGGAGGCCTTTCGGGCTTGGTTGGCCCAGGGGTCTCCTGAAGCAGCTGACAGGTACAGGCAGGCCAGAAGGACTGCAGCTGCGGTGGTCACGGATGCTAAAACTCGGGCATGGGAGGAGTTCGGGGAGGCCATGGAGAAGGACTTTCGGTTGGCCTCGAGGTTCTGAAAAACCATCTGACGACTCAGGAAGGGAAAGCAGGGCCTTCCTCAGGCTGTTATCAGCAGGGGAGGGAGGCTGCTGACCCAGACAGAGGATATCGTCGGGCGGTGGAAAGAGGACTTTGAGGAACTCCTAAACCCAGTCAACATGTCCCCTGAACAGGGGGCAGACCAGAACAACTACAGACCTGTCTCTCTCCTTCCCTTTCTTTCCAAAACTCTGTAGCGAGCTATCTTTAACCATTTCACAATGGATGACCGCACACCACCTGAAAATTAACTCTGACAAGACGGAACTACTTTTCCTTCCAGGAAAAGTCTCTCCCACTCACAACCTGACGATTACCTTAAATAACTCAGTCTTGTCCCCAACCCAGACTGCCAGGAACCTCGGTGTGACCCTTGACAGTCAACTCTCCCTGACTGTCAACATTACCGCAACTACACGTTCCTGTAGGTACATGCTGCACAACATCAGGAGAATACGTCCGCTTCTCACCCAGAAGGCGGCACAGGTTCTCGTCCAGGCTCTGATCATCTCGCGCCTAGACTACTGTAACTCCCTCCTGGCAGGTCTACCTGCTGGTGCCATCCGACCTTTGCAGCTCATCCAGAATGCAGCAACTCGACTGGTCTTTAACCTCCCGAAATTCACCCACACTACTCTGCTCCTCCGCGACCTTCACTGGTTACCGGTGGCCGCCCGCATTCGATTCAAAACATTGGTACTGTGCTACGAACCATACACCATACCATACACCCCAGCTTGTGCGCTCCGCTCGGCTTCTGCCAATCGCCTTGTAGCTCCGTCACTAAGAGCTAAACACTCAACAAAGTCTCGACTGTTCGCTGTCCTGGCTCCTCGATGGTGGAATGAGCTCCCCAGTGACATCAGGACAGCAGAAAGTCTCTACATCTTCCGACGCAAACTAAAAACACATCTTTTCCGACTATATCTTGAATAAAGGAAGTAGCACTTTAGTAGCACTGGAATGGTTCTTACTGATAGCACTTTGTAGTTGAACTTTATTGATGAAATTGTACCTTCTTGATTCTTGTTGTTCTGATTCTTGTTTGCACTCACGGTGAAATGCACTTATTGTAAGTCGCTTTGGATAAAAGCGTCAGCTAAATGAAATGAAATGTAATGTAATGTAAAAGATGAACCCATATCCCTGGCAGAGGCCACTAAGGTAGTCAAAAAGCTCCTTGGCGGCAAGGCGCCGGGGGTGGATGAGATCCGCCCTGAGATGCTGAAGGCGCTGGACTTTGTTGGGCTGTCTTGGCTGACACGCCTCTTCAAAATCACGTGGGGGTCAGGAACAGTGCCCATGACTGGCAGACCGGGGTGGTGGTTCCCATCTTCAAGAAGGGGGACCGGACAGTGTGCTCGAACTATCGGGGCATCACACTACTCAGCCTCCCGGGAAAAGCTTATGCCAGGGTGCTGGAAGGTCCGATTGTCTGTCGAACCTCGGATTCAAGACAAACTGTGCGGGTTTGTGTCCCGGCTGTGGAACAGTGGACCAGCTCTTTACCCTTGCAAGGCTACTGGAGGGGTCCTGGGAGTTTTGCCACGCAGTCTACATGTGCTTTGTAGACTTGGAGAACGCTTTCGACCAGGTCCCTCAGGGGATTTTGTGGGGGGTGCTGAGGGAGTATGGTGTGCCGGACCCGTTGCAACAGGCCATCCGGTCTCTGTACGCCTACAGTACGAGCTGTGTTCGTATTCTTGGTAGTAAGTCAGACACGTTCCTGGTGGGTGTTGGCCTCCGCCAGGGCTGCCCTTTATCACCGCTTGTTCACGACTGAGGGTAAAATAAAGTGGGAAATCGACAGGCGTATCGGTGCGGCTGCAGCAGTAAAACAGGCGGAAGTCGCAATTTAATGGTCGTTCTACGTCCCAACCCTCAGCTATGGTCGCGAACTTTGGGTCGTGACCGAAAGAATGAGGTCTCGAATAAAAGCGGACGAAATGAGTTTCCTCTGTAGAGTAGCCGGGCTCAGCCTTAGAGATAGGGTAAGGAGCTTGGACATCAGGAGGGAGCTTGGAGTTGAGCCGCTACTCCTTCGTGTCGAAAGGAGTCAGCTGAGGTGGTTCAGGCATCTAATTAGGATGCCTACAGAACGCCTCCCTTTATAGGTTTCCAGGCACGTCCAACTGGTAGGAAGCCCCGGGGAAGACCCAGGACACGCTGGAGGGATTATATCTCCCAGCTGGCCTGGGAATGCCTCAAAATCCCCCAGAATGAGCTGGTAGATGTTGCGGGTGAGAGAGAAGCCTGGGTCAGCCTGCTGGACCTGCTGCCACCAAGACCCTACACCGTATAAGCGGATGAAATTGGATGGATGGACATTCTACTTTTGAAAACTCTGGGGTCACCTGTTACATTTTTTGGTGTAATTAAGTGATTAAATGGTGCCCACAGTGTGTTACATTTTAATTTGTTTTCCAGTCCAGAAAAGCGTGAGTGACCCTGGATCATTATTGAACCACACATTATTGAACCACGCATTTGGGCTCTGTGTATTATGGGTAGTTGTGGTCAGATTGAAGGTTTGAACTGTGATTTGTCAGCTCTTTCAAAAACCCTCATACCAAGTCACATCTATTTGCAAAGAGGTCTTTCTACAACCTAAAATCATTAAGAACAGCCCTCTTAGACGCCTGACTGTAACGAATCCAGCTTTTGTGGCGTGCGACACCCAATCTTTCCACCTCCGCTCCTAAATGGGTTTATTTAACTAAATGAGCTGTGCTTATTGGGGGCAGCTTCTGTTTGCATCCAATTACAGACTGACAGCCAGACCGATTCGCAGAAGGCCAGTGGATTATGGGCAACAAAGGTGGAAACCAGCATCCCTCTAATTAATTTGACCATGTTAAGGCGTCCTAGATATTTCAATTTGCACAACTTGGTTGTCTGCAAGAGCTTGCTGATGAAATCGAGTAAAATCAGGCTGCACACCGCTTCACAAGTCTGTGTTCCTTATTTAGAGAGGTATTGTAGCCCAAGAGCATTGAGGAGGGGGGGAGGGGGGGGTCACAAATGGGTGAATGTAGAAGGAGTGAAATTCAGTCAATCCCTGGTGGCTACCAGCAGAAGTCACATGATATTCCGTGCCCCTTTTAGAATCAGGATTACCATACATTCTCACCTAAAAGCCAATATTCAAATAATGGCTCTGTCAGTATTTGAATATTGAATATCATTCATGTATGGCAATGTCAATAAATATTGTGATATAGGAAGAAATCTATTGAAGTTGTTAAGTAATGTGAGTGGACCAGGATATCTGTTTTAAATGCCAAGTTAAATGAGTCATTAGTGACAATGAAATCAGAACTGGGTACTTCATCGCATTGATGCAAGACTTTCACTTATTTAATATCTAATATATACAGAGACATTATAGTGGAACTCAGAAAGGAGTTCATGAATGCATGTCCTCAAATGCAGGGTCAAACCAATGTGAGTGTGTCTCCTTCAGGGGCGGTGACCGCGGTGGACGAGGTGTCCCAGCGTATCCAGAACAACAGTCGGCGCCATGAGAACCACCTGCAGCTACGCCGGGTGCAGAAACTGCTGAAAGGGCGAAAGACGAAGGTGTCGGCTGCAGGTTAGAGCCTCTGATCACATATTCCTTTCATCCCCCCTTCACCGAAGAAGCACCTCCATCTCCTCTACCTCTGTCTGCATCTATTGCTGCGTGTCCTTGGGGACACATGGGGGGGAGCGAGAGGAGGAGAGATACACTGAAGGGAAATGAAGTTCAGTATTGAGACGTTCTGACTGGATTGCTTTTAATCAATAGAATTCATTGGACTTTCTGCAGGAAACCTAATTGTTTGGCACACTGGGCCCACTCCATTAATAGAGCATTACTGCTAACTGTTAGTGAGCGAGTGCTTCTACCCCTTGTTTATTTCCCTCTTCCATTGTGGTTCCTTCTCTACTTGTGGAGCGGTGGCCCTTTTTTCCCTGCCACTCCCCCTCCTGTTGTTTGTCTGGCCTCCTCGTTGCTCCGCTCACCCTGCCAATCTCCCCCAGGACCAATTAGAGTCCAGCCTCATCTTGCAGACCAGCAGATAAAAAGGGTGCGTGTGTGTGTGTGTGTGTGCGCGTGCGCGCGTGTGTGTGTGTGTGTGTGTGTGTGTGTGTGATGTATGTATGTATGTATGTGCGCATGCAGGCTGGGAGCGAGCGCTGAATAGCAGCTCATCTCTCTAATGCCGATGTGGGAAGTTTCAAAAGCTTCCTCTCATCCGAGTTCTCAGGCCCTCGCAACTCCGCCGGCTTCCTCTCCAGCTAATAAAGCTCCGGTCCCACCAGGCAGACTTCAGAGCAGCAGCGCCACCCCACCTGCAACCCCGCACCAACCCTTTCTCCTTCCTCCCTACCAACACCGCCTGTAATGTGTGGAAAAGAAAAGTGCTCTCCCTTGTACAGATGAGAAGCGCCGGAGCCCCTCAAACATATTAAGTAGCTCTGTAGGAGATGAGGGGGTGTAAGGCGGGGGGGGGGGGGGGGGGGTTGTGGTGAGACACAAAGCCTGAATCAATGGGAGATCGATACAGCAGACAGTCGGCCCGTTTCCCTGGGAGGCCGCAGATTTGTGTCTGCCTGCCTGTTCCTTCAATTTAAAACAAAGTTGTCTCACATTTTCTATCCTGTTTCACATTGATTCTTTCCAATTGATGTCCCTTTATGTTCCTGACTGTGGCACCTGATTGTGCTATGAATTTGTACGTGTTTTTTTTCTCGAGGTCGAGCAGACAACCTCATTAAATTAAGCTTTCATGTACGTTTAAAAATAACTTACAGAGAAATAGAAACTATGAAATGTTTTATTTTGCCCAGTTAATAATTTCAGTTATTCATCAAGCAAGCACACCTGCTATTCTCTGGTTCCTGCTTTTCTAATTTGACGATTTACATCATTGTGGGCTCTGGGTAATTGCAATGGGTCTCATAACCAGATCTCCCTTTCACATGTTTGAACTTTGATTCACATTCCAAAAACCATAAAGAGAGCTTCAGATTTTATTTGTAATTTGAAATCTATTCCATCCATCCATCCATTTTCATCCGCTTATCCGGGGTCGGGTCTTGGTATTTTAAAATACACATCCTGAATCAGAAATACACAACCAGGAGTGTGTTTAACAGCATATGTTATAATACCACTTCCTGTTTTCCTGACGGCCAATGCAATGTAAATATGTCAGACTGGCCTTTCTTAGGCTCCATCCACACAACTATGTTTCCATTTAAGAGAGTTTTAAAACAAAAACCATCTGCATCCACACAGGCCTTTTACCATCTCTTTGGAAAAGACTTCCCTCCACACTAGCGCGCCTGAAAACAAATATCACATGACTATTCACGTACACTGGGCATGTCGGTTCTGGTGCAAACAGGAAGATTTGTTGCTGAGTTACAGAAAATAAGACAGAGTATTGTAGTAGTCTTCAGTAATAAAAGGTTCTTGATTCATTGTAAAGTTTTATTTTTCAAACTGAGTTTTGCTCTCTCTCTCTCTCTCTCTCTCTCTCTCTCTCTCTCTCTCTCTCTCTCTCTCTCTCTCTCTCTCTCTCTCTCTCTCTCTCTCTCTCTCTCTCTCTCTCTCTCTCTCTCTCTCTCTCTCTCTCTCTCTCTCTCTCTCTCTCTCTCTCAAATGTACTTTAAAATGAATAATAATAATAATGAATCCCTTAGTCCCACAAGGGGAAATGTATTTTCTGCATTTTAACCCATCCTTAGTAATCCTAGATAAAGGAGCAGTGTGCTGCCCTGTGAGGCGCCGGGGGAGCCACGGGGTTCAGTGTCTTGCTTAAGGACACTTTGACATGCAAACTAAGTGGAGACTGGGGATGGAACCGGCTACCTTGTGGTTTCAGAATGACCACTCTCCCTATGAGCTACAGCCAAACCCTTACAAATCAAAGTTTCTTAGATTATGGATCACTCGTTTCCTCTCGGTTTCGTTGTTGTCCGTTCTCTCACTCGTAGCTCTGCTGGTGTCTGAAGTCTCTGTTGTAATGGAGAACATTTATCCTTTTATTCCTTTACAGTTTCTGTGTGAACTTTACAATAGTTGCAGAACAAAATAAGCATTAATAAGAAAAATAAAGTCCAAACTATGACTTCAAACTAATAACGCTGGACACGCTGCTCCAATAACAGCTGTTTCCTCCGTACTAGGTAGTAGTAGAATCATAAAAACAACAGCTGTTAGTATAGACAACAAGGTCCGTTATCCATGTTGAAGTAACCTGGTAGTCGACCGGTAATCACAGCCGTTTGTTTTGTTCCAGTGGTGTGACAACACAGGGTAGGGCTTTCAAACCACTCAGTTTTAGGGGTTTCAAAACTAAGTGGACACTAGGTGTAAATGTCAAAAACATTAAATATGTAGGTGTGTGATATGTGAATGTAGCTATTTAGCTGGATTTATTAAAGTAAGTAATACATTAAAAAAAATCAATGATGCTGTTTTATTTATAAAATGCATGGCAAAATGGGGTTTTACACCAATATATGAATTTATGATGGTGGGTAAAAGAAAGCTAGCTGCTTTGAACATAGCTAACGTTAGCTGTGTTCTTAGAACAAAGCTGGCACTTGATGATTATGCATGGTTACCAACATGACTAGTTTTTATATCGTCTAGTCCTACACCTTTAGGGTGAGTAAACTTATTGATGAAGTCTTTCTTTCACTTGCTTCCAAAAGAAATGCACACGGGGTACTCATGGGAAATGCAGTCTTCATTCTGGAAAACACTACTGCATTTGTCCACAGGGGCCACCTAAATGATCATAATTTCCACTTTACTTGGTCTCTGACCTACAACGAAATACCTCCAGTATTGTTCGTTAAACAAAGTAAAAGAAATCTTTTCACTCAATGATGCCAAACTCGACCTTCATTCTGCCGCAGCAGCTCTGCCTCCAGTATTCGGACACATCAGGGGGAACGGGACCCTTTGTAGATCAATCTTTATTTCCTACACCACCTTCCTCAGCAGCAGCAGTCCCCCCCCCCCCCCCCCACACACACACACACACACACACACACACACACACACCTGGTCAGGCCCAAAATACTTTGTAGTAGAGCAGAGGTGCTCTTTGACAAGGGAAGCTGAAAGGCCCGGACACGGAGAGGAGTGCTTGGCACTTCCTGCTCTTTGAACCTGCTGCTACCTCAAAGCACCGTGGCTGGTCAGATGTGAGCAGGGGGTCTGAAGAGAACGCGGTCCACAAAGAGACTGCTCCTCACACAGAGCGCATCCAACCTCTGGCTCTGTCAACTTTGTCCATCAGGGGGTCTGATAGGGGGTAGCTGATACAACTTTAAAGGTTAGGGAAACTACTCTCTGCTTTCCAAAGTAACACTGGATTTAGTTTGAATTATTTCTTCAAAAGAAAAGTACCTGAAGTTGTGGTTTTTATTTAGTTACAAGAGATAGGTGTCAGACATTAAGACACTTATTGTCAATGTTGTTTCAGTACAAACCTCACCCCTAAACTGAAAACCACAGGACGGCGTGTAGGTGAAGACCCTTAGCGCACACTTCCTGGTCAGACGGTGAGAAGTGAAGGGAGCAGTGGGAGAGCCCAGCATGTCTGTATAATCAACACACTGAGAAGCATCAGTTTCAGCACGCTGGACACTGGCAGCATTCTGATGCTCCAGCGAACATGTAACGCATTACTGCCCACGCATTCATTTAATGTGACAACATATTCTGTGATCACAGAATCATGTCATGTCTTTCTTTAAAAATAATTATTATAATAATCCTTTATTAGTCCCGCAATGGGTACGTTTACAAACATCTTATGTCAGACTTTAAACAACAAGCACATTTCCTTTCCTGCTACAGTCTCCTAATCTAACACTACAGACTGCTACTGTCAGTTTGCATGCGTACTTGAAAACGTCACTTGTCACTCAGAGCAACGCATGCATCCAAAGGAGTCCTGTTCCTGTCCCTCGTACCTCTTATAAAGATCTTAAAGCACTACTTTCAACTTAATGAATCTTCCTTGTACTGCAGTTATGAGGCCAGAAAGCACATTTGTACCAGAGAATAGGTCTGCCTAGTGAAATATGTCAGTTGAAGGATGAAAGCTCCACGTCCGTCAGGTAATCGGGAAAGAACTGATGGTGCAAGGGATCTGTTTCATGAGGACATTGCCCACTCCAGTTCTCTTGTATTCAAAATGTCCTGAACTAAGTGGTGATTGTAACAACACATTCAAAATGACTACTTGCTCCGTGTCTTTTAAAGGGTTGTATAAGGCTCAAGCAGGGTTTTATTTATATAATAAATTCATTAGAAGGATCACAACCAACGCTCCAATCTCCACACAACACCTGAGAGAGTCACGGCGTGTTTCCTGACGGTTCGGTTTGAGACCCATGGCATTTTAAAAGCAATTTGACCCCCGCCTGGCCCCAGCCACTTAATCTCAGTGGGCTTGTCTGTACCTGAAAATGTTCTCTCCGAGCCCCAGAGGCACAGCTCTGGCCACTCAGGCTAACTGCAATCACAGGCTACTGGCTGGGGCAATTACAAAAACACCCCGGACCCAGGCTGAATTTTTCATCTTATCTATCCAAATGTCAGCCTCTTGCTTATTAGCTATCATCACGCCGCTGCCAATCATGGGGAAAGAGATGAGAGCTTTCCTCAGTCTGCTCACCTCCTACTGAGTCCGTCTTAGATTCTTTCGTCCTCACTTATCTTTTCAATTCAGCACGGCTTAGTTAGTCTCATTATTTGTATGCTCCGCAGCTCTGCAATTTGATGCAGAGGACACTGATTAGAACCATTTTCACACTGACATAGTGATGCTGGTTGAACCTGCATTGGTGGTCCATCTGCATGCCAGTTATTTTTGTTTTGCGGTTCAGTAGCACTTTATTAATCCGAATTCGGTATTGAATCTGAATCCTTTTCAATCCCCCATCAACATTTTTATTTTTCTGTTTTGAACTTTTGCACGCACCTTCCAATAACTAAAACTCAAGATCTCAAATGTTGACAACCTCTGGCTAAAAACTGCAAATGAGCTGAGCAGCAAAAGGCACGAAATTCTGATTGCAACGTAAGCGTGCACAATTCAGGGCCTCCATCTTTTTTCTAGAGAGGAGTCGAGTCGTCATTCTGTTGCTGTTGTTGACCAGACAGCAGCCAATTTTTTAATTTCCACCATTTTGTGATTGTTTTTTAGCTTCAGGTGATATAATTTGCTGCAGGTTATATAATTGTAACAGAAGCGATAGTTAGCTTAAAATAAGAGCCTGCTAATGTAAGCAGAATGTCTTGTATATTACTCTTTGCTCATAACCAACCCTGAAGACTTAAAAACAAGTTAGTTTGTCTTTAAGCTCGAGAGCTAACTATCTCCAAGATCTCGGTAGATTATCATCTGCTGCGATACGTGGTAATAGCGCATTGCATTTGAATCTCCCTCTCCAGAGATCCAAACTGTGCCACTTCTCCTGACACCCATTTTGGCACAATGCAACGGCTTCATCAGTGGACCATCACAATTGTGTTACCTCATTTGGCGATGCATGGGGACTTAAAGATATGAATGGTTATGTTGAGAAAATGGCATTAGTACACTAAATTAAAAGTAATGCAACTGAAAAGCCCAGTGTTGCCAACTCTTTTCCAGTGAGAGTAGCAGCACGAGCTCCTGAAGTCGCTAAATCTAGCGAGCAAGTCAACAACACTTACAGCGCGTGACTTCAGGCCTCCCTCCAAAGGCCCTCCCCCAAAATGATCATAATGAGCGTGAACAATGAACATGGCTACCGTTAGTGCTCCAGCTAGCTGCTGAGGGAGGACTCCGGCACAATGAGGGCACGGAGAGTGCTCGCAGGCAGGGTGTCCTCATGAAGGGTTGGACGGGCATAGTGCACTCCATGGGGACCAGAGTTTTTGTTTGTTTGTTTGCATTTCATTTATTGATTGCTGACAGGACGTGAAGAGAATTTCACCAAAGATACCAAAACATGTTTTGCCCTTGCTATAATATTAACAAATCCAAGCAAGATCAAATCTATGGCCCTGATCTGAGTCGGGCATGGATCAGCATTTCACTAACAATCTACACAAGAGACACAATGTAAAAGAACGGAAACGGAAAGCGTCTTTATTTGGCAATGCAGTGCTGTACAGTTCTGTGTTGGTCAGTGATTTAAACAGTGTGTAGTCTCCAGTGTGTGAGGTGATGAACGGGGATTAACTTGTGACAACTATGAATGGTCGGATGTGCTGTTCAGTGTGTTCAGTGGAGCTTGTCACATGCAGTGTTATAGTATGACTATTCTATCACAATGCCCTTTGCACTCGACAGAAAGCAGAGGGGGTTTCAGCTCTGAGCCCTGACTGTGGAACCAGTGATTCTACATCCAACACGTTTTGTTTAAAGGAGCTATGAGTTCAATCACACCAAGGCTCTCCACTGAATTTAACATGGGGGAAATTATGTAGTTTATTGTATTTAAATACCACTAATATCCACGTTCGTCTGCCTTTGTCCGTTCCTAACACATCAAATCAGGAAGCAGTGGTGAAGTAACAATGCCCGCCTCTTGCCTGATTTGATTGGCTGCCTAGGCCAAGTGTGACTTTGATGAACGATGCGACTCCGCCCTGCCACTGATAAGTTGAGCATATTTTAACTTTTATGTTCGTCTAAAAACGCTTGTTGCCGTTTCATCAGATATTACAGCACACAGCAGTTCTGTGAGGCCCATTCCTAACCTAACTAATATGTTTATACTGTGTTTGTTGAAATAATAGACCATTTTAATTTACATATATTGTATGGATTTTGATAGTATTTTTTTCTCCATTTTTTTCACTATATTTTAATTGTAATTTCAGTTACAACTAATTCTACATTATACACGCCAAGTAGCGGGTCCTTGTACGCGTAACGTCCATGTTGAATTAATAAACAGTGTTACTGCGACCTGCCTACCGCTTGGGCCTGGCCTGCAGGTGTGTCGCCTACAGTGCAGCGGTCTGGTCACATTAAACACTTCTGTTCCACATAATGATCCCCTGTGTTCCCCTGTGTTCCTCACAGGGAGGTGGTACATCCGCGAGGGCTGGCTGAAGGTGGTTCCTCCTAAAGGGGCGGACGCTACGCCCAAGATGTTCTTCTTGTTCTCCGACATGCTGCTGCAGGCCAAGCGCTGTAGTCCGCTGCAGTTCACCAACAGTGAGAAGTTCACCGGCCAGCACGCCTTCCCCCTGCAGGACTGCGCTGTGGAGAAGGTGTTTGGCCACACCCGGAGCCAGGGGGGCCTGCTCAGCGTGAGTAGAGAGAGAGAGAGAGAGAGAGAGAGAGAGAGAGAGAGAGAGAGAGAGAGAGAGAGAGAGAGAGAGAGAGAGAGAGAGAGAGAGAGAGAGAGAGAGAGAGAGAGAGAGAGAGAGAGAGAGAGAGAGAGAGAGAGAGAGAGAGAGAGAGAGAGAGAGAGAGAGAGAGAGAGAGAGAGAGAGAGAGAGAGAGAGAGAGAGAGAGAGAGAGAGAGAGAGAGAGAGAGAGAGAGAGAGAGAGAGAGAGAGAGAGAGAGAGAGAGAGAGAGAGAGAATCGATACTGCTATAACTTTGCTAGACGTAATTATTAGGGTCCGAGCGACTGTCGAAGACAGTCCTGCAAGGACCCTATTGTGTTTGTAAGGGTTTTTTTTCTTCCCTGATTCTTATTTTTAACATGTCGGCGCACATTTGGGACACTTGACATATTCTAATCCGCACCAAATTTGGCACGGCTGTCAGGCTTGGCGAAAATAGCGATCCGACATAGACGTCAAATTAGCGGAAAAAAAAACTGCTCTCTAGCGCCCCCTCAAAGTTTGCCCGGCGACGCCCCTCGCCCAGATTGTCCGATCGACTTGAAAAAATTCACACATGTCCGTCTCCACCTGCTCTACAAAAAAGCCTCTCAGAGGTATAAAGTCCGCCTACCAAAATTTTCCGCCATTTTGAATTTTGTGAAAAACTCCGTTTTTGGCATTTCTCCAACATGCGTGGTTCGATTTTTACCAAACTTGGTGGGCATCATCAATGGAGGTGCATAGACATAGCGCAAGTGAGATTTCTCGGATATCTCATTTCGTTTACGAGATATCGACCAATGAACCTCTTAAGGGCGTGTCCTAAATTGCAACGCTCATAACTTTAACACTATTTGTCCTAGAACCTTTCAGATTGTCACCTTTTGTGCACATCGCATCCCTCTACCTGCAATAAATAATTCGTGCGATTTCGCCCATAGGGGGAGCCACAGTGATTCCGCAAATATGGCGATTTTTGACGATTTTTGCTGTTTTTTGACCAAATTTGCATTCGTACTTTAACGAACTCCTCCTAAAGTACTTATCCGATCGACTGAAACTCGGTGCCGTAGCGATCACAAGACCCTCGAGACCTTAAGTTGTGCTATTTAGCCAAATCGCCCCATAAACCACGACGTTATGTGCATCCAAAAACGCACCCGTTTTTTGCTCTTCTCTGTCTCATCCTATGCTGTTTAGCTGCAATGAACTGCATACTATGCTGTGTGGTAAATCCTAGGTACTGCATGCTAACAGCCCACAACTTCTCAGGCTTGATGCTGGACCTGAGCACAATACATGAAGACATGTTTGGTTTGTGATAGCGCCCCCTACTGGCAAAACTGGAAATGTGCCAAACAGCATGTGATTGAGATGGGATTCATGTGACATGCTCTTTGCTTGTGTCTGTGTGTGTCTGTGTGTGTCTGTGTGTGTGTGTTACTTCTTTTTACTTAAAAAATAAAAAAAGTAAAACAAATTTCTGAATTTAATCCGTTTACTTTCACATATGGAATAAGCCACGCCCACAAACGGACATGAGAGCGTCTAAACTTCTTAAAACGTTACAAACACCTGACAGAATCTTGACTAACATGCACAAAAGCACATCAGGAAGTATAATTACCAACCCCATGACAGCTTTGTAAACCAACCCAACAAATTTGCATAAGTCCCAGGGTTCATCAAAATTGCACCATAAGCAAGAGGGACTTGTCTGTAGATTGGGCCAGGGCCTTTTTAACACAGAAGGCTAACTCTCCATTTGAAGACATCTCTTCATGGTGAGTATCTGTTTTAGCAATGCCTCTGGTTACATGCATTGAATAGCAAAGGGTCCTGACAGGTCTTTGGACCGGTTTGCAAAGGGATCCTTTCAAATGTTGTAGCTGCTATGAACTGCATGCTATGTTGTGTGGTAAATCCTAGGTACTGCATGATACCAGACCACAACTTCTCAGGCTTGATACTGGACCTGAGCACAATACATGTTTGGTTTGTAATAGCTCCCCCTACTGGCAAAACTTGAAATCTGCCAAACAGCATCTGATTGAGATGGGATTGGCGTGACCTCATCTACACGTCACGCAGAGTGACTTGATGCATGTGTGTTGATTTAGTGATAGCGCCCCCTACTGGCAAAACAGGAAATGAGCCAAACAGCTCTCTCTATATATATGCATGTGTGTTGACTTAGTGATAGCGCCCCCTACTGGCAAAACAGGAAATGAGCCAAACAGCTCTCTCTATATATATATATACACACTATATATATATATACACTCATATATATATATATATATATATATATATATATATAGTGTGTATATATATATATGTATATATATATATATATATATATGTGTGTGTGTGTGTATATATATATATATATATATGTGTGTGTGTATATATATATATACAATTAAAGCTGCGAGCAGCGGCGAGCGGTTCCTGCTCCGGATGTCGGAGGTGCGGCGACTAGCCGGCAGCTTTAATATTATTATTATTATTATTATTATTATTTTTCAGCTTACCAGAGCAGATTTATCAAGTCCCATCTGTTTTTTTGGGAACATATCGTACATTCATATGTTTCAGACACAGTAGCTGGCAGTGGATTATAGATTTCTTCATGTGTAAGTGTAGAAGACATTGGGAAAAGTTTGTTGGGCAGCAGGTGGGGAGACATCTGTTCTTTGATTTGAAGACTCACATGAGTGAGTCCTTAGCAGAGGCATCATTTCATTCCCTCTTCCGATGCATGTTGCTGGGATTTGTCTTACTTATGGGCGCGCCGGTTGCTGTTGAATGATCTGCCACACAGGTTCCTTTGAATTAAAATGTAATTTAGTGGTGATTGTCAGAGAAGACCGGTGCTCCCTCGCCTCCCCTCCCCCCCAATCACTCCACACCCTTGTCCAACCCTTGTCGAGGAGTCTCTCCTCCCAGTCTGATCCGTCTCCCAGGTCTCGCTACAGCTGCCGGCTGACAAATTGTGTCTAAATGATGTAGCTGCTGTCATGAAACATTCAAAGGAACGAGTCGCGCGTCATTGAGTGAGTAACGGAAGCGTTTATGCAGCGAGTGTTTAGGGCCAATGCTGCATGGTATCAATATTCATTTTGGCAGAAAGAGCTCTTTATGTTGTGCTGCTAATGTGCTTCCCCGGGATGCACAGTGGCGGCTGGATTTGTCTCCTCACGCGCCTGTCCACAACTCTGCTCGATTCACACAGCGGCAGCAGATAAACCAGGCAGACAATTATCATCCTTCATTTATTATTATTAATAATTATAACCTTTACCCATCAGAGATATCAAACAGATATCAGATGCAGATTTAAGAAGCTGGAACCAGTAAATGTTTTGGATGTTCTGTTGGTCAGAGAGTCATTTTAAACAGGGCTGCACTTCATGATTACTTTATTTAACAATTAACCTGTCCCCGTTTTTTATATATATATATAATACAAAAATCATTTAGTCTATCAAATGTCCAAAAAGTGAAAAACTGTCCACCACCAGTTCTTAAATGGTGGCATCTACTCATGAAGATATTTACTTTTCTTTGATAGAAAACAGAAACCCCTTTCAGAAGATGGAACCATAATAATTAACAAATTGTTGCCAATTAACGTTCTGTCTGTCAATCAAATAATTGATTAACTGCTTGTTTCAGCTCTGATTTTAAAACAGTAAAATGTCAAATTTGATCCTAAATTATTGAAAAAGTAATAAGTAGATCGAACTGATAATGAAAATGATCTCTTGTTGCAGCCATGCCATTGTGTTTTGTTTTTGTAATTCCTTATAGAAAATCTCCTTAAAGAATAAAAATAAGGCTAGATTCCATCACAAATCACCTGCTATATTTCACTGAACACATATTTCACTTCATTGAACACAGTCTCATGTGAATACAATTCTCAAAAACTTGACAAATATAAATATATTTTTCTCAAATACATTTCACAAAAGAAGTTCCATCATTTTAAATGTCTAAACATAAGCAGCCCTACTTGAAATTAGGCTGAATCTAACAACTAACTAACTATTTTCTTTGAATAGATTGATCCATCTATTTTTTTTACACTTAATAAATTAATCCTTTGGTCTATAAAATGTCACATTACACTTTTACAGAGCTCAAGATGACATCTTCTTTTTATTTTTTTTTGACCAGCTTTTCATGTTCTGATTCGTGTTAGTTTTAGATATTCAGTTCATGTAATGCACGTTGGACTACTCCAGATTTCCTATCGATGGCTAATAAGGTCAGTTTTTGAGACTTGACAGCATTCAACACACACACACACACACACATGCACGCACGCACGCACACGCACGCACGCACACGCACGCACGCACGTTGGTCAGCTGCATTATAAGTATTGTAATTTGATACCTATTCCTAAAACTTGGAGCTGTAATAGCGTGTTGGTGCCAGTATAGCTGATCTACCTGCCTCATAAGCAGCCAATAGGATCCTCTGCCATTCAGGAGAGTCGAGAGAAATCAACCCACGATTTGGGACCCGGAGACGTGTCGTCATGACGGCTGTGTGACTTCATCTGCTGAAGGCAGTGAGAATTAAAGGCATCCTTCAAGGGACTAATGAAAAGGCTGCATAGGGGTGTGTGTGTGTGTGTGTGTGTGTGTGTGTGTGTGTGTGTGTGTGTGTGTGTGTGTGTGTGTGTGTGTGTGTGTGTGTGTGTGTGTGTGTGTGTGTGTGTGTGTGTGTGTGTGTGTGCGTGTGCGTGTGCGTGTGCGTGTGCGTGTGCGTGTGCGTGTGCGTGTGCTGGGCAGCGTGGTGATGGCTGCCTGCTGTAACAGAATCTCTCAGTTGCTGGATCAGATTAGGCTGCAGATCCATCTCTTCCGGCCCTCCAGTAAATACATCTTCCTCAAGCCTGTCGCCGAGCCGCCGCGCGTTATCTAACGGCAAAGATGGCATTTCATTAGCCTCTTATCCCGCCGAGGCCCAAATGCATACTCAATAGCATTACACGTAATTTCTCATAAGGACACATTATTGATCCCGGGCCCCTACCTGAGCTCAAGGAAAAGGGCTGTCAGCACTCCAGGGCCCTCCTCGTCCAGGGCCATGAAGAATTAAAGGCAAATTAAATTTGACAGCTGTAAATGCCATGGCAATCTATATGCAAAGTTTGAAGGGGGGGATACCTTTTATTAAAATGTCCCTTCTTTTTTTTTTTTTGGTCACACATGTTTGTAGAGAGCTAGCTTTTATTTGTGGCTCACCCCGCTTTTTTTTCCTCTTCATCTTCTGTCTTCTCCTCTCCCTCCATCTGTCAACCTTCTTTATTCTCCCTCTCTCTCTCTCTCCCTCCTCCCTCAGTCTGCAGTCTTCCTCCCGCTAATATCCCCCTTGCTGCTTGAATATTTTCTCACATCCCTGACAGATTCCCTTTGATGTATAAATAATCAAGCTAAATTATGTGCAGCGATGAGGCTTCGTGCTCCGCCGTCTCTTATTATACAAAGTAATTTCTACCTAAGAGGGTCAGATTTCCTGACAAATCCCTAATTACCGTGTTGCAATAGAAGTGGAATCTATTTGTGCATAAATCAACCGCCGTCCCCCAAGTGGTGAGTGCCTAATATCATGCGGCACTCAATTCGGCCCTACTCACTGAACTCTGTAATTAGATAACACTTTTGATGATGGTACATGTGAAATCTTAATCTATTTAAAGTATAATGAGAGACACTCCCACTCCCCTGTGTAAAAACAGCATTATATTTGATGAGCTATACACTCCTCTGTACCAGTGTTAAGTTCTGTCCACATACGCATGGAAATAATCGATATGTCACCTCAACAAGCTAGCTTCCTGTAGAGGCTGCAGCCACAGGTAAATGTGAAGGGTCATTTAATATGCTGCGGGCCTAATTTTGATCCCCTGTAATGGCTTTCCCGGTTTAATTATGTCGCCGTAAAAGCCCCTTTGTTTGGGCTCGGACAACTCCTTTTGGTTTGTTTGACGAGCACAATCTGAGGCTGGCTTCAGCGACGCCAATGAGAGAGTTGGTAATTACTGTTGACTCAAAGGAAGAGGACCCTGTCACTCTCAAGGAGTCCGAGAGCACGTCCGCTGTGTTCTTCCTGTGAATGTGACAGATTCTGTTGCTTTGCCAGACATTTCCCTGTTTTCTTTACCGTCAGATTTCAGTGTTAGGAGGGAGTTGGAGGCCTGTGAGGAGCACCGGTGGGTTTTTGCTGTATAATGAGCTGGCAGAGACGAGAGGGTTTTTTGCTTGCTTTGGCCTGCCCTCTACTGTCTTTATAATGTTACTGCAGTTTCAGGACCTGTTGTAGAGGCCTTTAACAACTGACAGATGGTGAGGATACTAAGACACAACCAGAAGCTGACCAATTAGTTTAGTATTGTTCTCATGCCATTTGGGAGTTCTTCTTTGTGCCACTTCCCATAACAAACTAAATAAACGTTGGTGTGTTGCCCTCAGTCAGCGACACAGTACACAACGATAGCCAACGTTAATTCTGGGTCACCGCCACTCGGCAAGATCATAAGATGTCAGTGTTAATTTGACCCGCTCTGATCTCAAGGAATTTCAAAATGTCCTTTTACAGGTCTGAAAGGTTACGTAAAAGTCCTAGAACTTGGTTGTGTTTCATGAAATGAATCTCCAGTAATGTTCCAGTAATCAGAGGATAACCTTCCGCAGAATGTAACTTAGCACCGAATTAATTTTCTGCAGCTTTTGACAAAGCGTAGCTGTAATGTGTG
>CM042236.1:947500-1072500 GCA_023566465.1 Cottus gobio
TGGTTAGCAGGGTTAGATTAGTTAGTGTGCTTAGAGTGGTAAGCAAGGTTAGATTGATTAGAGTGGTTAGCAGGGTTAGATTAGTTAGTGTGGTTAGCAGAGTTTTGAACTCTTCGTTAAGAACGAAGTGTTTAGATTTTCAGGGCTGGACCCAAATGTTCCACTCATGGGTTCTTCACATCTCTGGACAGCATCTTTGTTTGATACTCACATTTAGTTGTACATACAGTATTTGTGGCTGGAAAATATTCAAATTTTAAACCAAGTTTTCCAGAGGCCTTTTCACACTAAAGCCAGTTTCCGTCTACTGATGGAGTGAAACGTTCCTCTGCCTCTCTCCTCAGGTGAGCACTGAGACCAGTGAGCATGCTCAGAAGCCTCCAGATGAGTGGATGGGCAGCGCCTCCAAGAGGATGAAGCAGTATGACGCTCCAGAGCACAAGTGGGCTTATTTTAGTTATTTCATCAGCTGTCAGTCCTCTTCCACGCAAACACCTCTTTTGCTTATTCTTCCATCACTTTGACCTTGTTTTGTGTGTGTGTGTGTCTGTGTCTGTGTGTGTGTGTGTGTGTGTGTGTGTGTGTGTGCGTGCGTGTCCATCAGTGCGGAAGAGTCCACTTCCAGCTGTGTGATCCTCTGATGGACTTCAGCCTGAGAAGATGGAGGGTGGCTGCACCATCTGTCTGAGAGTTTCACATCAGACCGACCTTCCTGACACTTTACTGTCCGCCTCTCGTACTTTGACCTGTGCCAGTCGGGAGATGTGGATTATTACTAAGAGTTACAGCTTCTGCTCATCCTGTCCATGGAACTCTCCATCTGCTGCTTTACACACGAAATATATGTATATGCTGCTTGTCTCCACTTACAATGTTGTAACACCAACAACTGCAGTACAGTGGGGTTTTCACAAGTACCCGGGTGGTACCTGAATGCACCACTCTGCCCGGCCTGTCAGTCAGTCTTTACACTGCATTTACAGGCAGACTTCAGAAAGGAAAAAAAGTTTTGCATGTGCGCTAAAATAAACTATACATACATAATGGGAAAAGACCCCATATTCAGCTGGTTACAGGTGGACCCCAGTGATAGTTTTAGTTTATCAATAGAAATTTGTATTTGTGGCCAAAGACCTGTATTTGCAAAGTTTTTTGTAACGTTGTGTTTTCACTTATATTTCATGTCTGTTGTCATAACACAGATGCCTCATTTTGCAACAACAATAGGTATAGTAGACTATTATATTGATTACTCTCTTATAATGTCTTATTTTTGTATTTAATAGTGGTCAATATATAACCATAATTATAACTGGGAATGTATTCAGGGTCGGTGATCTTTAAAAACTAGCAAACGTTTGCTGGATTAAAACCATAATCCACTTGAACAGCCCAGTTGAGGGATGCCGTCTGGAGCAGCACTTGCTCCAAAGCCGCTCTGTCGGCATCCACAGCTGGAGCGACTTGTATCAGGAAGAAATGAGGATTTTAACAAATACAACAAGAATGTTTTTGATAACGACCACCTAGTCTAGCTTTGAGGTGGACCAGGTCATGTGGGTTTATCACCACATGACCTAGACTGGACCAGGTCCCACCAATGTGCCCTGTTCCCGCCTCCTTCACGCCACTTTACTGCCTCACACTAACATGATCCTCTGTTTAAATGTGCTCCTCTTGGAATGTCTGATTTGATTGTTTTAGATATACAGATACTTATTGCTTTTGCATGTGTGAGACACTGTGATTAATTATTGTTGTTATTATCATAATGAATGGAATGAGTGCATTTAATCAGCTGCACTGCATTCTAGAGATGATTTCTGTGAAGCATCTGCAGCCTGGCAAGAAACCCTGGTTACCAGATGTAAAGTTCTATATGGTTTTATCACATTATTTATCCTTCATTATATCTTGTATTAACCAATCATCAAATATGTGCTTCTCTTCTGCGTTTTATTAACACTATTTAGCATTTTGTTCATCTTGGTGTGTATTTTACAGCTAATTTTGCTCATTAAAGCTTTAACACTGTATACACATCATGAATGGTGATGGATGTCATTTAAATGTGCCCAATAAAACTCTAAAAGAAGTCGTGCACACGTTTTGGCCCAAAAACCTAAAAACGTATAATTTGGTCTTAAAGTGTAGCTACACGTTTTTTTTCAAGTCTGTCTATAAACCAGAGGGGTCCACATGACTGGAAAAAACAAATATGTTCCTCACAAACCTCCAGTGGAAGTGATGAAGCACAAATATAACCTGCTCATTTTCTTCCAGTCAGTGATTTACACATCAAAGCCTGTTTTCTGAGCCCCTTTGTATACAGATGTTCAAATGCAAGGATACACTGAGCTTCTCTCTCCTATTGTTTATTACATTTAGCTGATTCTTTTATCCAAAGCGATTTACATGATATACAGTGACTGTAGACACAGCAACAGTGAGCAATTACGGTTAAGCATCTTGCTCAAGGACACAACAACATGGACTGGCTGAGCTGGGTTTGAACCACCGATCCTCTGATTGAAAGTCAGACCTGCTAACCACTGAGCCACAGTCACCCACTATTCTCTCTCTTGTTTTCTCCTCTATCTTTCTGGATGAATTAATGTCTTTTTAATGCACATTACTAACTCTACTTCTTCCCGGGCTTCCATGGATCGTGGCTGTCTGAAGCCGGTCCTGCTCCCTGCAGATGCCCCTCATATCTGCCTCCTGCTGCCGTGGATTGTAGTTATCTGGGTCGTGGTCCATGCCTACTACTACATAGCAAGCATAATAAATATTACAAATTAACATTCATTGAATGTGCTGTAACTCTGTTACGTTGATTCTGTACACATGACATCTATTGCTTCTGTCCATCCGGGGAGAGGGATCCTCCTCTGTTGCTCTCCTGAAGGTTTCTTCACTTTTTTTTCCCTGTGAAAGGGTTTTCACTATTTTTTGGGGGAGTTTTTCCTGATCCAATGTGAGGTCCTGGGACAGGGATGTCATGTGTTCAGATTGTAAAGCCCTCAGAGGGGAATTTGTATTTGTGATTTTGGGCTATACAAAATAAACTGAATTGAATTGAAATTAAACCAAAACATGACGTGAAAAGATACAAAATAATGATAAAAGTAAGCTGAATGCGATCCTGCTGCAGTACTGATTTATCGACACAAGATGGAGGCAGAGACTACATGCTGCCTTGTGACCTCTGACCCTGCTCACTACATACTATTGGTGGTCCGGGTACACATGAGGTATAAAAGTCCTCTGCTTATAATGAACTAAGAATATAGCTATGGATGATATTAAGAGCCCACTTGTTAAAGGGTATACATTCACACTATAAATGTTTGTGTGTCTCAGACGTGGGGTTTGTCCTGATGCTGCTTCAGTAGCATCCATGTGTTCAGCTCAGGGAGAAGGTTTTCCATCGGGACTCTCATGTAAACGTTAGAACCATTTTCTGCAACAGCAAAACTTATTTGAGTTTAACTTGTATTCATATCAGAACCGCTGATGCTGCGCTGGAACAAATGAATCCGTCTCTGAAGTTAAACATACAGTATTTATAGAGACAGCCACCACTCGATGAAAGGCAGTCTGAATACACATGACATAGATTGTGTGTGAGCCAAGTTATGTCACTGAAAACATGAAGGCTTTTAGTCCTGGTTAGAACACGAGGTAGTGGTGCACTGCGGCTTCTTGTGGCCCAAATTAGTATTACAACACTATAAATAGTGTTGTAATACTAATGAAAAGGTTTTGCATGCCAACATTTTGTTTTACCAACTGTAGATTACACTTTTTTTCACCTGTTCTTAAGTCATACATATACAATATAAAAAAGAAAACCATTTAGGCCAATCAACACATCCAGGGGTCTGTGACGTGTCCCTGTGATAATAGAGTCACATAATATGTGGAATGTTGAGTTTAATGTTATTCATTCATTTATTATGCATAAAGGTACACGTGTGTATATCTTCACAGATCTGTCTGTCATGATAATAATGTTGTGTACTTGTTTAATCAATCTGTCTTTATTAATTAGGTGTTATTCAGTGATTCATATTTCTATTCTATTTGGCATCATTTTGCAGCTGAGATAGCACAGCGTTCAAATAAGGAAGGATTAAAACAAATCTGTCAGTAACTAGAAATAATTCTGTTATGTCAGGTCAAATTAAATAATCAAGATAGCAGTGGTTTTACTGTTCCCGCCATAAATCTGCACCAACTATCAAGAAGACACCGGCTCTCCTGTTCTTCTACTCAGCACGTTGACTCTGGACTTGGACGCTGAGGGTGGTCTCCTTCTGACCTGAGGACAACAGCCAGAAGAAGTACCTTCCTTCACCTGTTTCTAAAATACTACAAATATGATCAATAACTTTGAATCCTGCATGCCAGATCTCTCCCTCGTGGCTCTGCTGGTTCTGCCTCTTCTCTGTCTTTGGGTTCCTGACCTGTAAACTCATGTTCCATGCAGCGCCGACCTGCGATGCACCAACGCACTGAAGATTGATTCCAGCAGCTATTGACTACAAGAGACTAAAAGAACACTCGGATTAAAGACCTCTTAAACTGGCAAAGGTGCTGGTCTGAAGGGGTTAGTTGAACTACAACTGGTGGGGTGCACGGTGGTGTAGTGGCTAGCACTGTCGCCTCACAGCAAGAGGGGCCGGGGTTCGGTATTAGTTAGGCTTCCAACATTTGTTGTTGGTATGTCACAGATCTCAGTTAGGCACATCCTAATTGTGTTATTTGGTTTGTGATCCCAATGAAAGTCTTCAATATCTACCAACCTGGTCTAATCCAATAATTGTTTCAAAATCACAAATCATAAAATAATAGATAATAAAATTAAAAGGAAAACACATGGTAAAAACTGGTTGGTTTCTGGATTTTGGGTAAAATAGTGGGCGGGGCCAGGAGGCCAAACACAAGTTCCCATTGTGAACCCTCTTTTTAATATTACCATGTGAACCATAACATGTTGAAACCTTGGCTAATTAATAGGTTTCTGTGATCTTTTGGATGTACTTCATAAGCTATTAACCGTGTTGATAATAACATAGTATTATTATTATAAAAAATAAAAAATATCTTTATTGCAGGATACAATGATCATAATAATACAAATAAAGTCAGCGGTAGTGATCGTGCCTCCCAACCAGAGGCTCGGCAGCCCCGTCCTGCATCTCTGTCGCCCCCTGCTGGCCTCAGCACCAGCCTGCGCTTCCCTCTATTATTTTCCACTCAGTTCCTCGCAGTTTAAAATGGCGGCGTTGAGCAGCGCCGAGTCCCCACCGCCCGTCTTTAACGGAGACACCGCGGAGCGGGAGCCGGGCAGGGAGCCGGGCACGGAGCCGGGCCTGGAGGAGCTGGGTGCAGGGCTGGACTCCTCCTGCACGCCGGGGATCCCCGGAGGTCCGCAGGATGAGGAGGTAAGCGCGGCAAGGGAGCGGGCTCCGAGCTGGGCAGGGGGACACGGGCTCCGAGCGGAGTAATTGGATGTAAATGTTCAGGAACACCGGCTGTAACCGCGGATCGTGGGGGGATGCAGTCCGGGGGACCGAGGCATACACGGCTCCACTATGACACGCGGCTCCCAGCGGCCAGAACAATGCGGCGGAGCGGGAGGGGACGCCTCCATCCCAGAGCCCGTGTTTATTTCGGGCCTGCTGCTTTTATTCCATTCGCTCTTGGCTTCGTCTTCCAGGCTGAGGCTCACTGCAGCGCAGCCTGGTGCGCCAAGCGAGCGCGCGCGCGCACACACGCACCACGCCGTTAACGCAATAAAGACACGCAATTACAGTGTTTTCTAACGCGCTCTGGTATGCCCAGAGTTCCATTTTCACCAATGCACTGAGTCCTTTACCTCGATGATGATGATGATGGAGGTGGAGGCTAACTGAAGTCGTGCTTTTGTGTGTGAGTGTTTTTACATGTAATTCAGCTACACACGCTATTTCTATTATAGGCTTTACAATCACCGTACACACACAGGCATAACCTTCTGTCAGGCTGTGACCTCATCATTTAATACACGGTGACCATGTGAATGTGTGTTCAGTGTGCAGGTCAGAGGCCTCCCTCCCTGTGGACCAGCGCATCAGGCTCCTCCTCCTCCTCCTCCAGCAGCATACTTCCAGTCCCAATTCAAACTATCCTGAAACCTAATATTACTGCTCAATGTTTAAATGGAGGGTGCCATGTTCTCTATGTGGCCTATCCATCTGACGAGTTTGGCCCCTGGCGCTGTGCTAAGGTCCAACAAGTCTGATCAGTTTTCTGAACAACGTGACAGTGGTGTAGTTTTGAAGTCTAAGCTTGACCCAGAAATGAAAACAGCAGAGGCTGAGATCCAGACTTTGAGTCCTTTGCACCCAAAACATTTCAAGTAAGACAAGCCCCGCCCACACGCTGCTGGGCCCCACATGCCCACATGTAACACGGTTTTCTCCTTAATTTGTGGTTTCTGTGTCCAAGCGGAGGCAACCCCGATGACATCACAATGACATCACTTTTGTTCTCCTCCCGATGAGCGGACCTGTGAGATTGGTGGCTTCCGTCTCCTATTAAACATGAAACTCATAACTCCTGCTGTTTTCAGCCTGTTATCTAGAATAGGATGCTGAACCAGCTAATGCCTGGATGTTATAGCAGAAACCTATTTAACCTATATGGACCTGGGAGGTGGTGCTGGGCTGTGATTAAACTTTTATTCACGTGTACATTGCTCTGCTATTTGAAATCAGATATTAAAGCGTCACACCACTGGCTTTGCATGTTTTCACCCATGAACAATAGGGGTGGAGTAAAAAAATCGATACAGCATAGTAGCGCGATATTTTACTCGCACAGCCTGTTGCACGACACGCATGACAACATTTGCTACAAAGTGCAAAAAAAGCATAAATCAAACTGGCTGCTGGTACTCTAGTAGCGCTGGAAGCGGCCGTCATTCAGACGCAGTTCCTGGAGAGGTCGGTGAAATTCACCGAGCTGTCGCAATACAGCATATCGCAGTATCGCTACTTAAGTATCGTGAAAATATTTTATCGTGACTTCAGTATTGTGATAATATCGTATTGTGACTTCAGTATCGTGATAATATCGTACCATGACTTGAGTACTGTGATAATATCGTATGGTGATAATATCGTATCGTGACTTCAGTATCATTATAATGTTGTACCGTGATAATATTGTATCATGGGACCTCTGTTTATTTCCACCGCTAATAAACAAGCTACCAATGTTTCACCACAGGCCGTTTTCCAATGCATCACTTTAAACTTTCCATTCTCCCAGAGTTTCTTCTCATTTAGGTTTTATATGAAAGTTTCAGAATTTGTTGCAGATGGTTAATCCAGCCCACTGAAATCCATAACTACTTTCCTAGAACCATCTCCTCCTCCTTTTAGCTCCTAAACTAAACTCTTGTGAGCTTTGAACTCGGTTATCATGGATGTTGGTTGTTCTGCAGTCCGTCTCCTGATTCCAATGTGGCTGAGGTAAATCTGCACAATGTTTTGTGCTTTTGTTTATCAAGATTAGTTAATCAAAATAGTTGCCATTTCATTTTCTGTTGATTAAGTTATCACTCAACTATTTGTTGCAGCTGAGAAGTTTGGGAACTATTGCAAGATAGAAGTTCAGCTCCTTAAAATGTTCGTGAACAGTTCCTGCTGTAGAAACCGTCCGATGGTCCCCGCAGTCGAGAGCATGATCCATTGTTATTGTAGCAGTGGTTGCATTCTAGGATGCTTTAACACCCATGAGGGGAATAATGGCCATTATAGTCATCAAAGGACATGGCGTCTTACATTGATCTGCACACGAAATGCCCCCATATGGGGCAGAACCCCTAAAACTGAGCTATAGTCATGTTTTCAGTTGATCATAATCAATATCAGACCCATTTAATGTCAATATACAAAAGATTCAGCAAAGTCTGAACTTCATAGTCAAAAGCTTATAATATGTGAGTAAAGAAACTCAATTCAACCATAAACATTAACATAAACCATAAATATGACTCAAAGTGACCCCAAAGGGACTGAGAATGCACCCAGAGTTTTGAAGAAGAAAAAAAATACATGCTACCACACTAAGCTCAAAGGTTTTGGAATCCTTAGAGCTTACATAGTTTGCCAATACCCATAACCATTCCACCATCAGACAAAGCCTCACAAAGATAAGATACGATAAGATAATCCTTTATTAGTCCCGCAGTGGGGAAATTACAGGATTACAGCAGCATTGCTCAGTACGTAAAGATAAAAAATCAAGTAGTATAGATAAACAGTAATAAACATAATAAAATAAACAGTAGAGAAGAAATTGAATGTACAGTAGAATCTTGAATATACAAATTACAAAATATTACAAAATATTGCACCAGAATGGATTAAAGTGACCAGAATATTGAATATACAAATTACAAAATATTACAAAAAATTGCACCAGAATGGATTAAAGTGACCAGAGTGATAAAGAGTGTTCGAGTATTGAGAGTCCAGAATGTTTGTGGGCTACTGGGAGGTCAGCTTGTTGTGCAGCCTGACAGCAGCAGGGAGGAAGGACTTGCGGTACCTCTCCTTCACACACCGAGGGTGAATCAGCCGGTGGCTGAAGGAGCTGTGCAGAGCTGCCAGGGTGTCCTGCATGGGGTGGGAGGCGTGGTTCATCAGGGATGAGAGCTTGGCCATCATCCTCCTGTCTCCCACCACCTCCACAGTATCCAGAGGACACCCCAGCACGCTGCTGGCCTTCTTTAACAGTTTGTCCAGTCTCCTCCTGTCAGCCGCCGTGATGCTGCTGCACCAGAAGACCACTCCATAGTAGATGGCTGATGCCACCACAGAGTCAAAGAAGGTCTTCAGGAGTGCTCCCTGCACCCCAAAAGACCTTAGTCTCCTCAGCAGAAAGAGTCTGCTCTGTCCCTTTTTATAAAGTGCATGTGCGTGGTCGGACCAGTCCAGTTTACTGTTCAAGTGAACACCCAGGTACTTATAAGACGTCACCATCTCAATGTCCAGTCCCTGGATGCTCAATGGTAGCGGAGGAGAGCGTTTGCCCCGGCGGAAGTCCACCACCAGCTCCTTGGTCTTACTGGAGTTTATCTGGAGGCGGTTCCGCTGGCACCATCCTAAAAAGTCCTCCCTGTCATCATCGGCAGAGATGAGGCCGATGATTGCAGAGTCGTCAGAGAACATTTGCAGGTGGCAGTTGGCAGAGTTGTGTTTAAAGTCCGTGGGTGTAAATGGAGAACAGGAATGGAGCCAGAACGGTTCCCTGTGGAGCCCCCGTGCTGCAGGACACCCGATCTGACTCACACTCCCGTATCCGCACATACTGTGGACGGTTGGTGAGGTAGTCCAGGATCCATGCAGTGAGGTGGTGATCCACCCCGGTCTGCTCCAGCTTGTCCCTCCAGAAGCAAAGGCTGAATGGTGTTGAAGGCACTGGAGAAGTCGAAAAACATGACCCTCACAGTGCTTCCAGCCTTTTCCAGGTGAGAGAGGCATCTCTGTAGCAGGTAGATGACGGCGTCGTCCACCCCGATGCCAGACTGGTAGGCAAACTGAAGTCGGTCCAGGGATGAGCTCACCAGGGGGCGGAGATGGGCAAGGACCAGCCTCTCCAGGGTCTTCATCAGGTGAGATGTTAATGCCACCGGCCTGTAGCCGTTGAGGTCCTTGGGCCGCGGGGTCTTTGGTACTGGCACCACGCAGGATGTCTTCCATAGCTGTGGTACTTTCCCCAGCCTCAAGCTCAGGTTGAAGACTTGCTCCGCTATCCCACACAGCTGGTCTGCGCAGGATTTGAGGAGCCTTGAGCTGATGCCGTCTGGACCTGTGGCCTTCCTCACCTTGATCCTCCTCAGTTCCTTCCTCACCTGGTTAAGGGTCACACTGGGGGGAGTGGAGCTGTGAGGTGTTGGAGTGGGGGTGGGTTGCTGGTCATGGAGTGCTGAGTCGTAGAGGTGTGGAGGGGAGCCGAGTGCTGTGAGAAGGGGGGAGGTGGAGGGGGGGGAGGGTAATCCACAGGGGGTGCAGACGATGGGGGTTGCAGCAGCAGGGAGGAATGGGTGGGGGGAGGGGTGGATGTCTGATCAAATCTGTTAAATATGTTCAGATCATTTACCCACTTTTGGTCCCCCTCAGGCTGTTGGTTGAGCCCCTTGAACCCAGAAATGGCCTTGAGGCCCTTCCAGACCCCGCTGGTGTTGTTCTGCTGCAGCTGGTCCTCCATCTTCGTCCTGTAGACGTCTTTCCCCTCCCTGATCTTCATCCTCAGCTCCCTCTGCACAGTCCTCAGCTCCTCCTTGTTGCCAGATCTAAAGGCCCTCTTCTTCTCCTTGAGGAGGGACTTTATCTCTGGAGAAATCCAGGGTTTACCATTTGAGAAACACCGTACAGTCCTGGTGGGTACGGTGTTCTCAACACAGAAGTTGATATAATCCGTGATGCAGTCAGTGAGACCGTCGATGTCTTCCCCATGGGCATCACTGAACACCTCCCACACAGTGGACTCAAAACAGTCCTTCAAAGCCTCCTCGGCTCCATCGGACCATCGTCTAACTGTGCGGGTCGCAGCTGGCTGCTTCTGTGCAAGAGTTGTGTACACAGGCAGGAGGTGCACCAGGTTGTGGTCAGATCTGCCCAGGGGAGGGAGCGGTGATGATGAATATGCCTCCTTGGTGTTGGCATAGAGGAGATCCAGTGTTTTATTGTCTCTGGTGTGGCATGTCACATATTGGGTGAATGTGGGCAGAGTGGAGGACGGAGGGGCATGATTAAAGTCATCAGAGAGAAGGAGGAGGGCATTGGGGTG
The DNA here is from genome assembly GCA_023566465.1 of Cottus gobio. Classification (NCBI taxonomy): domain Eukaryota; kingdom Metazoa; phylum Chordata; class Actinopteri; order Perciformes; family Cottidae; genus Cottus; species Cottus gobio. The sequence goes on from CM042236.1 coordinate 958,349, forward strand.
TTGTGTCAACAGCCTGCTTGTCGCCAAGTGGATGACGTCACAGGCCGCTTCAGCGTCAGCAGAGGGGGGGATATACGCGGCCACCATGATAACGTGCGAGAATTCCCTCGGTAGATAATGTGGCCTCATGCTAACAGCTAACAGTTCAATGTCCGCACAATAATGTCCTTTTTTGTCCAGCAAAAAAATTAAAATGTATTCCTTATGGCTGAAATTAGGGCTCGGCGGTATACCATTTCAAGCGGTATACCGGTGTCAAATTTATGTACGGTATGAATTTTTCACATACCGGTGCCCAGCGGTAACATTTGTTGTCACTAGCGAAGCGGTCGGAGCTACTTGTATTACGTGCATTGAGTTAGTCATGGTTTTAATTTTATAACAACAATTAATAACCCGCAACTAACGCTCTTTAACAGGGTACAACACCACAACACAATTGTTTGTGACACATAAACAACTTGTAACCCTAATAATTGTACATTTATTAAATTTACACCGCCGAACTGCATGCTCGGTACAGCCCGCCCACTATCACAGCAAGAAGAAACTCCGTCGCTACATTAAAAAAAACGGAAAAGAGCGATGCAGGAGGAACAAGAGACCAGAGATGCACCACAGAGGAGTGTTGCCCACAGAGGAGCTGTGTCTGCTGGCTGGAGGGTTTGAAAAGTCCGACGTAGTTTAGAATACGATGTATTGCAAAGAAGCTGAACATGGAGGGACTTAGGACCCTGCAGGTGAAAAAAAACGGAAGAGATAGACCGGAAGTCACGCCACACAGCTGTTCACAGCTTGCTGGGCAGTTGCGAGCGAGTTGGCCAGCGAGCGGTGAACAATGAGCGGGGAACAATGAGCGGTGAACAGCTGTTCAGGTGGCCGCCGATCCTTTTCGGCATCAATAAATGAATGTGTTTAATTGAAAAAAAATACTGTGAAACCGCCAGAATCTTATAAAATACCGTGATATGAATTTCTGGCCATACCGCCAGCCTTAGCTGAAATATGAATATCCTTGAGTGCTTGATAGCTAAACGTAGGTATGGCTGGCCTGAAACCGGATGCAGTGTTTCAAGACGCATTCGAGAACAGTCTGACAAGTTAGGGTGCTTTAAAAAAAAAAAATGGTGTTGCCACAATTTCTCTAAATGTCTGAACTAAAATAATTATTAAAAATACTTCACTCAAAGCCAAACTTTGTACAGATACTCCTTGCATATAGAGATGTTATTCAAAAAGAAAAGCCTTTGGGAATATCCTTAAGATAATAATTGACATCACATCACAGGGAAAGTTGTTTGCATCGGAATGATAACATCAATCAATCAAACCGTTCTGGATGTAAGGATCTATGAACCCAGCCACACAGAATACATGCTGCATAGATTGACGCACCCAATGAGAAACCAGAGTTCCCGGCCATTTTAACGGAAAACGTTAGCTGTACACCATTAGCAACATGTGCTGAGGTTAGCATACCATGGTGAGAGCAAAGGAAACATCACAGCTGGTAGACCCGCCTGGCATTTACATTACATTTCATTTAGCTGACGCTTTAATCCAAAATGATATACACACTCCCACTGGTCACTCCCTCACCACTACACTTACAATCCATGCACTTTATCTTATTTTATTTTAACTTAAATTTTTATGAGAGCGTTTGCCACAGAATCGCGAGTCACCGTAACCACGCACGTTATCTCTGTATGTATATTTTAACCACTTGTTCCAGAAAGCGCTATTTGTAAGAAAGCTGAAGGCTCATTGCCTATAACAGGGGGATTTGATTGAAGATAAGTCTATATTATGTATTTATGAATAGGGCAGCTCAAATTACTCAAACATGGTGAATTGTGTTTTTACAACTACAGGCCCAATTTAATGTCTTTTCTTGCTGGTTTTCTTTGCAGTGCTGGTAAATGTAACCCTCCAGTTGACGTATCTCTTCTATTTGTTACTAATATTAAGTTATTGAAAGATAAAGGAAGTAAAATCATCAGTTTTTCAATTATGAGTCATTACAAATATGCAGTGCTTTAAAATAAACAGATAGTGACAGTGAGAAAATAACTTGTGTATACAAAAATGTTTATGCACCATGCTGCATCAATAATCGTTTTATAATTGCATCATAGCCTCTGAATTGAAATCGACTTGTGAGATGCCTAGAGAGTCCCACCCATACTGCCATTGTTGAGTCCATCCTCACCTTGTCCATCACCATCTGGTGAGCTGCGGCCACCGCCAAGGACAAGGCTGCAGCCACTGCCAAGGACAAGGGCAGACTGCTGCAGCCACTGCCAAGAGGGGGAAGAAAGATTGTAGCCAACCCCTCTCACCCTGGACACAAACTGTTTGAGGGCCTCCCCTCTGGCAGGAAGCTGCGGCCCATCAGGACCAGACCCTCTCGCCACAAACACAGTTTCTTCTTGTCCACACTTGGGCTAATCAACAAAGCAGGGAACCTCCAGTGACCTGGACTCTTGCACCCAGGATGCGTATTGCATACATTTACACATACCTGCTCAACTCATCACTTTATATTTAACGTACCACTTTAATAACAGACTTGTTTGTCATATTATACATTTTCATATGTATATTTTTTTTATTGTCCTGTTTTATTGTAGTATAATGGCGCAACTGCTAAGACCGAATCAAGTAGCAAACGCAGGTGTCTACGTCATGGTTTCCAAACGTATGCCGTTTGGCCTGTCCACACTATGTGGTAACCTGATTTTTTAAACATATCCGTCCTCTGGAGCATTTTAAACTTAACCGGTACCCTAAACCTCCGGATTAGTGTAATATTTACAATGAACAGTAGAATATAAAATAAAAAAAATTACATTTAAAAAAGTTTTTTTAAATACAAAAAAGGATAAAGTGGCAAGTTTATTTAAGTATGAGGGGATGGGCAGGGGAGTGACCAGTGGGAAATTGTCTTGGGGGTGATTGAGTCAGTCAGTGGGGGACCCGGGCTCTGTTGATGAGCCCGATTGCCGACGGGAAAAAACTGTTTGTGTAGCGTGAGATCTTGGTCCTGATGGACTGCAGCTTCCTGCCAGAGGGGAGGGACACAAACAGTTGGCTCCCATTACATTGCACAACAATAGACTAGGGAGACTACCCGTCAATAGAGAGAGCCGGTGCTGCCACCTCTCTGCTTTGGAAAGCAACAAATATTGTCTTGTATAAGCTGAAACAAAATAACCTGTTCAATTAGGGCTGGGCAGTATACCGGTTTCAATTTCCAAACGGTATGAATTTTTCATATACCGTCATAAATAGCCGTAACAACCGTTGTCGCTCCTCGGCAAGCAGCAGAATATATTGTTCACCGCTGAGGGCACAGTGGGCGGAGCTACTTGTCTTATATGCATTAAGATGGAGTCATGGTTTTAACTTTATAACAACAATTAATAACCCACAACTAACGCTCTTTAATCTTATGCACCCTAAACATTTTTCAGCCAAAATTGCGAATGTTTTTTGTCTCTTACTAAATCCTGATTATCTCCTCATTCACAAGGTCTATTTGAAAATTGTAAAAGCTATAATATACAGAAAACCCTTGTGAAGATAGATAATAAGGCCATATATGTGTTAGTGGTATATTGGTTTATGATAGTACACAGAAACGAAGAAGAAAAAAATGGATTTTGCGGGAAAAAAAGGTATCGTTAATATCTATTATCTTGATTGAGTGAAGTTAAGTATTTTTAATAATTATTTTAGTTTGGACATGTTGAAGTGTGGAAATTCAGAAAGCTGCAGCTGTCTGCAGCCGGGTCAGACCTACAGTTTGTACTCAAGCACTAACGGATTATCCATATTTCAGCCAAAAGTAAGTCAGTTTTCATAATTTTTGCTGAACACAAATTACTTTCTTGTGGATATCTTTGCAATGCGTTGTGCAATGGTTGGTATTAGCAGATTATGTCGGTTCATAGCTAGTTCGTAACTTTTAAAAAAAATTTCAAAAACGAGGGGTGCATTTTGAGTCAGTTTGGGGGTCACTTTGAGTCATACTTATGGTTTATGTTAATTTGTATTGTGCAATAGTAATAATATTATGACTTATATTGACTTGTTGGGTCAGGATCTGACTCTTTTTTTTTTTTTTTTAGAGCTCCCCATATGGGGAGGTTCATTGCTTATATCTTGCCATAGTGATTTTGGCGGCAGTTATATGGGAGTAGTTTTACTAGTACAAGTACTTAATATTGTTATCGGAATCGGTGTAACCTTATCGGACAGTGCAGTCTGCTCTGTCTCTTGGCCAACTCCTGAAAATAATTAGTGTGGCGCTGCAGCAAGGGCTCATAGAGCCCTGCTGCAAGCACACTGCATGTTCTCCTGCGGGCTTCTTCTCCTTCTTCCTAAACTTTGGACCGTATCTCGTAACGCGGCGTTGCCAGCACATGCGTACAAAATACATCAAAACGTGTGGCCTGATCGGGAATCGTGTGCAATGACTTTTCTAAGAGATTCAACCTGAAGTTTCCCCGAAAAACGGCGAGAAATTGTCCCATTCACTTGACTGGGGTTTCGGCGTGAAGAGAGCAAAAGAAACACTCATCTTTGTGCCGATAGTGACTCGCCATACTTTAACTTAGAGAAATGATTGAACCTTTTGAAACGTTAACAAAAGGATGGAGTTTATTTTCCCAATTGGCAATTTTTTGATAGCTACCACAGTTTTCCTCTAATAATTGTTCAGGTTTTGGAAAATATTGGGACCATTTCTGACTTTACAATGTGTGTGTGTGGCGCAGCTCAGAGCACGTGATGTCATCGCTAGAGCACGGAGCAGCTTCAGGCGCTTGCAAAAAAAAATATTTGTAAATTGCCATTCACTCCACAATTTTCACTCTATAGGCATAATTTGTAGAACAAAACGTAGGAGATCGTGTGCTTGCTTGTCCAAATGTGTTGTGGAATCCCACAAACCTTTACTTTTTTGTCAGCAAGCCTGAAAGCGACATGAAGTCAGCCAACTGCTCCATTAGACTCCATGTTAAATCGGAGCAAAATGTTCTCTCATGCAGCAAACAGGGGCACTTTCTGAATTGCCTTTACACTCATTTCTAAACCCCACAAACATTTAAGTACACGGCAACGTTCACAAAAGTTTTGTGCCTCTCATGGTTCTGTTATTTTCACAATAGGAGTTACGGTTATCTGTCAAATTCAGTAGTTTGACAGGTTGTTTTCATTAAATCCACAGTCCAGTCTCCCTCAAATTGTCAGTCTGCAGCTCAGTGATACAGGTGCTTCAAATGAGCTAATCAGGGCAGTTTCACACACACACTTAGTTATTTAACCTACATTGGCATACATATACATACACATATACTTGTTATGGATACATAGAGAGACATACAAGTCTTAAGATCTCGTCTGCTCTTTGTTTATATGGCAAACGAGATCTGCAGGGGCAGTGTTTTGAGTTCGGTGTTTCTCAGCATTAACTCCATGTTAAACTCCCTTTGAAGTCATCACTATGGAAATGTTACCAGCACACAGATGTTCGGCTTAGTGCAGTTTGACAGACACACAGACACAGATACACGCACACAAATACACAATTGACCTCTGTCTCTCCCCCTCTCTCTCTTCTGTCTCTCTCTCTGTCGTCCCCCCCGTCTGTCTCTACCCTCGGTTTCTCTCTCTCCCCTGTCTCTCTCTCCTGTTCTCTCTGTCTCCCCCCTCTCTGTAAAGCCTCCTGTCTGTCTACCTGCCTGTCTTTCTGTCTTCCCTTTCAAAATAAAAGCCCCATGAATTAGCTGCATCTTAACACAAAGCTCAAATGAGGATTTTTGCATTAAATACTTAATGCTCGTACTAATACTTTGACTACTGCTGCTAATATGTCGACTACTACTATTACTACTACTACTACTATTACTACTACTACTTACTACTACAGCTAATACTATGAATACTACTACTACTTCTACTTCTACTCATACTATTAGTCCAACTACTACTTTTACTCAAACTACTGTTATTACAACTACTCTCTATCTGTCTCTATCTGTCACCCTTTTGGGCTTCAACAGCGACGTCTTACGGCAGTATTAGCCACACATAAAAATTTCTTGCGAAATTTTCTAGTTACTCATGTGACACATTTACCATTTGTATGATGTAGTCTAACCATGGCTTTGGGGGTGAATCTGGAGAATCTGGAGAAACTGTTGCCCTCTTTCGGAGAGCCCAAGTCAGGAAAATGTAATATTAATTGTTCATATTGTTTGCTTTGCATCCCCACAGATCTGGAATATCAAACAGATGATAAAGTTGACACAGGAACACTTAGAGGCCCTTCTGGATAAGTTTGGAGGAGAACACAACCCGCCTTCCATATATCTAGAGGTAAGATGGGTTTGACTTGAAATAATGCAGTTTCAGAGAACTATCGTCTTGTGATTGTAAATTCACGCATTCACGTCGCCTTAATACATTACAAGGCAATATAAGTAAGTGTTGAGTCAGTGCTCTCTGGTCTGTCAGGCCTATGAGGAGTACACCAGTAAACTGGACGCCCTGCAGCAGAGGGAGCAGCAGCTGCTGGAGGCCATGGGCAACGGCACAGACTTCTCCTGCTCCCCTTCTCCCGTGCCAGCCCTTCTGGAGGTCAAGATGGGAGGTTGTGGGGTTGGGGGGGCTCAGGCCTTTCCCTCAGCCCCCAATACCTTGGCTGTCCTGCAGACCCCCATCGACGCCAGCCGAGTCAACCCTCGCTCCCCCCAGAAGCCCATCGTGAGGGTCTTCCTGCCCAACAAACAGAGAACAGTGGTACGTCTCATAATTAGATTGTTTGTCCAAGAATATAAGAATCCAAAAGCACATACATTTTATCTAATTCAATTTGATTAGTTTAGCCCAATATCACAAATTTGCCTCAAAGGGCTTCACAAGCTGTACAACACACTACATCCTCTTTCCTTATGAGGCCAGGGGCCTCATGTGTACAGAATGAACAGAATAATAACATAACAACATATGATATACTCTTGGCTATTATACATCTAATAACTGTAATAGCACTAGTGGCGGTATTAATAGCAGATAAAATGATAGTTAGGATGAAATTGTATTCACATAGATCCCAACAGAGATCAAAGGCAAGGCATAGGCCAATGCATGTCAGTCTGTGTTACATGCCATGTGAACTTTGACTTTGAACTTTGAAGTCAGGTGACCTCTGCTGATCTTCTTAGGCTGGCCCCTTGGTCCATCCATCCATCCATCCATCATCTGAACCGCTTATCCTCTTTAGGGTCGCGGGGCGCTGGAGCCGATCCCAGCTGTCATTGGGCGAAGGCCCCTTGGTCTTGCAGGAGATTTGCCAAGACAGATAGTGTAGGACAGTCTTTGTACACAAGTGTGATAGATGTCCTGTGTGCAGAATAAACAACATGCTACAATTCCAAATGGCAATAGATATAAGTTAACTTCTGTGACACTGTGCAATCCCTCATTCAGCATTTCTTTGAACAGTCCTGCTCCACTACAGCTGTTGCTCAATAAACTAATATTTTGCAAAAAGAGATTAGTGTTCAAACGTATTAGTATTATACTATTTATAGAATTAAAAATGCACATGTTTATTTAACAACATTTTATTCTGACATTTTCACATTAAGTTGGGTCCATTTGCCTAGCTCAGGTGTAAAGGTGTAGGACACAGCCCAGGTGTAAAGGTACTTAAAACACAGCCCAGGTGGTAAGGTACTTGGAACACAGCTCAGGTGTAAAGTTTCTTAGAACATAGACCAGGTGTAAAGATACTTGGAACACAGCCCAGATGTAAATGTACTTAGAGCAAATAGTATCTCATTGTAGTTCAGGCTGAAGAACAGGAAGTGTTAATCTGTAGTCATCTTCAGGTCAGCGGTTCAAGGACTACAGATCCTGGAATCTTAGCCCCGGACACCCCGATACAGGCTGATATTGGTTTCCTTAGCTGTGTTACCACCAAGAAGTTCCTGGTAATGTTAGTCCTGGGACTAATTTTACAGGAAATAAAATGTTTTTTCAGCACATTGTAGTCTGCATTTTCATAATTTAAAGACCTGCAAGATGCTAGTGGTGGCAGGGTAAACACACTCTGCAGTTTGGTGTGCCCGCTAGTTTCATCTAAACATGTTTTTGAGGAAAATATAAACGGTTTTGTCCACCACAACAACGTTTACTGCTACATAGAATGTAATTTAGAATGTTGGATGTAATTAATGAAATACAAAGGAGGAAAAGGAACTAGGGAGAATCTATCTCATTTCCAGCACTGCTGCTCTCCCAATCTCTCAAAAACTTTACTTTTCCTGTTATCAAGCAAGGAGAAATGTCGTAACCTAACCCCAACCCTCTCCACTCATCCTAAAATGGTCCTGAATTGTTTTATGACTGGAGCGGTACACGAATTGAGGAAGCAGTGCTGTGTGTGTTTGACCAATCAGTGACGCTCAATCCTGCAAACCCCACCCCGGATCTTGCTGTACATTCAGAGCTACCCACTGACCAGGGCCTTTTTATGGGGGTAAATGTCCCTGGAACATCATTTAGACCCTGATCCCTGTGGTCGAAACATAATCAGTATCTCAAAATTGTCTTTGTCCCTGGGTAAAGGGGATATTGTCTGTTTGATTTAGTTTAGCTCTTTGCAGGTTGAAGATCAGTATGAAATAAGTGAATGTAGGTGTTACTTTTCACTTTGTGAAGCTATTACCAGCACACCTGAGACTATGGTTTCCATGAGACTAATTCCTACAAGGAATATTCTCACTCCAACAACTCAGTTCAGCGAGTTCTGTTGTGGTGTGTTCAGGTCCCGGCTCGCTGTGGGATGACTGTGAGAGACTCGCTGAAGAAAGCTCTGATGATGCGAGGCCTCATTCCAGAGTGCTGTGCAGTCTACAGGGTACAGGACGGGTAAGTCTACATGAAATGTCATCTTATCACTGGTGTCAAATATTACACTTACTTTATTAACAAGCGTTGCTCTCCTCCAAAAGGAATTGCATCTTATGTTTACAACTCTACAAAGTACTACTGTGTATTGGGGACACAGTCTGTAATTTTTTTTTAAAGTAATAATATATAAGGAGCCAGGGGAGGAGTGTAATATTGGGAGAAAAGAAACTCACAATTTCCAAGATTGAAGTAGTTGATGTGCGAGAAAAAAAAATCTTGCTCCATAATCATTTCTTTTTTTAATCTACAATGGCCCTAATACGCCGTAGTAACGAGGACATCAGAGCAAACTGTAAATTACCAAGAGCTGCTGAGGTCACACTCTTCTCCCTGATGTGACCATGGATGCTGACCAGCTTTAGGCGAGCAGGTCTCATAAAACGTAGGCAATACAAGGCTGTATTGCACAATAAATGTATATCTGAAAGAAATTAAGAAAATTAAGGCATTGTTTCACATATTACAAATTTTGAACTGTTCATTTCTAGTCTAAAGCATCTCATATGTCAATTTGGTGAAAATGTTATCAGTTCTGAACATGACCATCATGGTCATGTTTTAACTTTAGATATGATGGTTAGATAAACATCCGTGTGAGGTGTACCTCTTTACCCTAACTCCCCCTTCGTCTTTCAGAGAGAAGAAGCCGATTGGCTGGGACACAGACATCTCCTGGCTGACGGGAGAAGAGTTACATGTAGAAGTGCTGGAGAATGTTCCACTCACCACACACAACTTTGTAAGTATTGTACTCCAGTGACAAACGTATAATAATTGGACTACTCACTCACAGACTCACAACGCTTCCACATCCAATGTGAATCTGGCCCTTGTATCGACCAGCTGTCAGAATAATTACATCAACACCACCTGTCAAGGGTTCATTAATACCCGCAATCAATACCCACAATCATCCAATCTTAATCCTCAAACTAAACATGCAGTATGAAAGTGTATTTGTCGACTCCTGACCCCCCCAAAACAAAAGAACAATGCCCCCCCACACCCTCAGCAACGAAATCCACAGCACTCCTATCACTCACATCATCAGCAAACATGTCCACAGCCCTCCTAATCTGCAGACGAACATAACCGCCCCCCAGTTACCACCTTGATCCATACAGCACATTCAGCATCGTGCATTACCTCCCATTCCTTGGTGCAGGGTTTAATGACGTTCAACAACCCTGGAGGGAGCTATGGCACCGCCCTACCACGACAGTTGAAAGTGGCATTAATTGTAAGAAACTGGAGAGGCAAAGCTGTTGTGGTTACAGCTCAACATTCACTCTGCTCAGTGAACATGTGCCCCAGAGGACAAACTGACCCCATGGACTGAAGGTCCACTCTGTGTTTCCTTCTTCACAGGAATGCATATCGACTTTGCAGGAGGATCATACTAGTTTGGGAAAATGAAAAAAAAACAATGTCTTTAGTGCAGAGTCCTCTTTGCTGGAGGAGGTTCCTGGGCATGGCAGGGTGATTCAAATTGCTGAGCCACTTAATGCTTTAAAGAAAAAAGGAGCAACATTTATTATTATTATTATTATTATTATTATTATGATGATTATTATTAAAGGGCTTCCCATCTCCCTTGAAGATGTGTGGAAGGTGCAGCAAGAAGACTCTGAATGCCAGGCCCTGTATCAAAAGGTTGTGGAAAAAGGTCAAGTCATTATTAACTCGAATACCTCATTCAGCATAATGAAGGATCTCATTCGATTAATCTGTCGACTATTTTTTCAATGAATCGGATAAAAAAAACTAAAAAACATTAATTTCCAACCCTTTATTCAAAAACAGAACTGTAATAATTAAAAAATAAAATTTGTTCTCTACACTTCACTCTCAGACACACACTTACAGACACACACACACTCACAGATGCTCACACATACAAACACACACTTACAGTCTCTCTCTCTCTCTCTCTCTCTCTCTCTCTCTTCCCCCCCCCCCCCCCCCCCCCCCCCCAGACACATTGTTCTTAACGAGCTAACTTGTCAAGCTAATAATGAGTAAACAGCAGAAAGCTGCTGGAGGGACGTTACGTCTTCACTTCAAAACAGAACAAAAGCTGCCGACTATCCGCTGCAGCTGAGCCTCAACAGGAAGTGCTCTACTAGCTGCCGCTGCCCGGTTTGAGCTGCTACTGTGCTGTTGAACGGCCTTGCCTCCGCGATGTGTTTCAGAACAACGTTGCGGTCTCAGCTGGTCTCTCCTCTACCTCCGCTCTGCGCTCAACTCAACTTTTTTTTTCATACTCAAACATCTCCGTGACTTATTGAGTGGCGTAATAATCGCGCGACACAACGAATCGGCACCTCTCTTCCCTTTTAAAAGGGTCTGACTTCCTCCACCCTTCTTGGTCCTGATTCTGTGTTTGTGTTTTCTAGGTGAGGAAGACCTTCTTCACACTGGCCTTCTGTGACTTCTGCAGAAAGCTGCTCTTCCAGGGTTTCCGCTGTCAGACCTGTGGCTACAAGTTCCACCAGCGTTGCAGCACTGAGGTTCCCCTCATGTGTGTCAACTACGACCAACTAGAGTAAGTCATACACAAGGGAAGGACCAGGATGCTGCAACCCATTTGATCTTGAACCAACTGCACAATGTAGTCTTGTCATGGCACAAGAATCTCTTGGGATCCTGGATGTGGGTTATTACAGCAGCGGTTGAAAGGGCCATTAACATTACATATTACTCAGAACCAACTGACATACAATATACAAAACCATGTTAGCTCCGTCAACAGCTACCAGATGGCCGAAACCTTCACGGGTCCAGTTTTGCAAACCCTCATTTGCCAGCTCAGTGCCAGAACAGACCAGTTGATTATATCCAAGCCAAATGGCGTATATATAGGACTCACGACGCGGCCCGTAAATAAACACACATGCTGCTTCACTGCACTTTATTTTTTGGGGATTCACTGTCTGCGCTCCATGCCACTGGGATGGCCACACAATCTGGTTAATCAGTGCCAGCCTTTCACAATATATTTAATTTCTCTTGAAAAGAAACTCACTTTTGTTCTCACTTTTAGTTCATTTTGTGCAGGAATCTGGTGGATAGGTTTATGCTGGTGTATGAGACTGAGATGTAATCACTCTGCATGCTTTATAGCTTTGTGATGCCTCCGTCAACAATACCCCTATGTGTTCCTGGTCGAACTCCACAAAGCTCAGTGTGTTTCCATGTGTTGAGAGTACTTAATTGTGATAAAACGTTTTTAAAATGCATTTCGTGTCTCCAGAGGAAGCTGTGTGTGAAGTCTGATAAATGACCCCAAGTGATGTCACTTAAGTCCGCGTCGGTTGGGGATGAGAGAAATGTGGAGATTAGGGTTGGAAAGAAGTTAGCTTCCCAGACTTCCCATCAGTAGAGGCTGCAGGCTGCAGGCTGCACCAGGTGTAAGGAACATAACGCACCTAAATATCAGCCTGAACTGTTGAGTTGCTTTGTGGATAATGTAGGCGGCAGGTTTTGAGGAGGGAAGAATGAAAAAGAAGAATGTGTAGACAATATTTCTGCTGCATCGATTTTGATCCTTTATTTTTTAAACTGAACATTCATTATGAGTTCAACATCATTGTAGTTGTGAGACGATAAATCAATTGAGTTGAGAACAACTGTGCGATGTGAGTACATGACATGAAACTGGTTCGTCCCTTCCTTAACCAAACTCTCTGCTGTACAGCTGTGTGTCCTCAGTGTTCAGGCTCCAGCCCCGAAAGTTGTGTGGAGAATAATTGATTAACAGAGAAGTAATCTTGACGATGTTTGTTCTGCAGCTTGTTGCTAGTGTCCAAATTCTTCGAGCATCACCCGTTTACCCAGGAGGAGGTCTGTTCAGAGGGAACCACCCCCGTGTCTGAGGCCTGTCCATCACTCCCCCCATCAGACTCCACCGGGTGAGTCCCCCGCTTAATGTGCTTCTCCAGTGTTGTATCACTCGGTCAATGTGCTTACAGAATAACAGAAATGTGAATATCCCTGCAAGTCACAAAACGTTGGGCTACTTTTCACTTACATAATTCATCTTTCCAGTTCTATATGCCACACCACTGTGTCCCCGTCCAAGTCCATACCCATCCCGCCCAGTTTCCGGCCCAATGAGGAGGACCACCGCAACCAGTTTGGCCAGCGGGACCGTTCGTCCTCAGCCCCCAACGTCCATATCAATACCATTGAGCCTGTCAACATCGATGTGAGTCTGCTACCACTTTGTTGGACTGACTGGTTCTGATAGATGTGTGCTTCTCAACCATTTACTATGACTGGCCATCATGACTGCAGGCTTTGGTCCGATACCATTGATTAACACACCTTAACCAGAGAAAAGGAGCAAACCGACTAGAAGCTGGAGTTGTATTTGGCAGATTTTAGTAGCAGCTATCATCTGATATGTCTGACAAACGGTGACTTTCACGATGTACACATTTCAAACATCATACGAAAACTCTAAATATCGGCCAGCCCTGCTCCACTAGTTATTTAACATTGCAACCTGTAAAAACCTAAATGTGGTCTCTACCACAGCAGTACGTTCCCCGAGCAGCTTATAGAGGGGGTAAGGCAATGTAGTGTTTTCCACAAGATGTTGTGTCACAGCAGAAACATGGTAAACGAGACCTGGTCCTTGGTTCAAGACTGCTTGGATAGTTTGCCAACATCACCTCATTCCAGCCGGTAGACGGTTGCGTAGGAGTAGGGGCAGCTTCCCTCCCCAAGGGAGAAATGGTCCAGCAAGGACTAATTCCACAGCCCTTTTTTAAAAGGCAAAATGTGGCTCTTTAAAGCTTACCGGCAGAGACCCGAGCCACCCTCATCCCGAGTCGACCTAGAGCTGCAGCGCCACAGAAAAAAGCAGCAGGCAAAGGCCAGCCAATGCCAGGGCGTGATCCCACAAGGGGACCCTCCCACACCGTGTAGCGGTACTCAGCCCCCAGGCAAGCTGTGTGGAACCCACCAACTGAGAAGGATACACATATTTCTGTTTCATTAGGAAACTGTGGGGGGCCTACCTTGACTGTGGCTTGTTTTAGTAAATAATGGACTGCTATGAAAATGCGATTTAGTGTGGAAAATGGAAAACCGAGCTTTTAGAAAACAATGATGTGAGCACAATATTAATCATGGCCCCCATCTAGCTCCACTCGGTTTGGTGCACTCCTTTTTATGAAGCAACTCTGTCTTGTCACTGAAGATAAACTTCAGTTCTCCAGCATAATTTAGACTGAGGATACATGTATATGACTGAACTAGAACAAATGGTGTTCCTTCTTACTCATTTGGACATGCATTTGTTTGAAAAGGTTTAGACTCAGTTTACCAGAATCTGGCTGGATGTTCATGAAGATGTTCGAGTCATTAAAGTGTACAACTCATGTGAATACATCCTTGGGGAAGACTGTGTGTCAGTGGTTAGCAGGTCTGACTTTCAATCAGAGGATCAGAGGTTCGATCCCCGGCTCCGCTAGTCCATGTCGTTGTGTCCTTGAGCAAGACACTTAACCCTAATTGCTCACCATTGCCGTTTCTACGGTCTACTGTATAGCTTGTAAGTCGCTTTGGATAAAAGCATCAGCTAAATGTAATGTAATGTAACACTAAAATGGACGTGACATTGAGTCATAACACATCACCAGTACTTTCATTGGTTCTGAAAACATGAATAAACCTCCAACAACAGTTCCTAAGAATGCTACCACTTTCTATTGTTAATTTCCCCTGTCCCTTCTTTTCAGGACCTGATTCGAGATCAGGGCTTGCCCCGGTCTGATGGAGGTAAGGATCAAAACGGGGGACTTGTGGCTCTTTCTATGGCTTTTTTCCCACCATCCCGCGTCTGCGTGCTCTTGTTCTTTTGTGTGTGTGAAGATCAGACCCGCAACGTTTAGTTGGTTCTGTTAAGTCCTGTACCCCACCTTACACTGACAGCAGGACTGAGATCACGTTTTCTTTTCACATCTGTGGGTCAGGGTTTAAGGTAGAACTTCCACTTCCGCCGCCCTTGTTTTCTCTTTTCAGTCTTACTCTCCCAGAAGGAGGAGGAACACACATAGCTAATAGTGATGTTAAACAACTTCAGTTTGTCAGTTAATCAGGGGCCTGTTTTCGTGATTTAAAGATAATTACGTTTTTTGTTTTTGATAAGAGATAATTATAGTTGAGAAACATCAGCTGGTACTTAAAAGTTCTAGAAACATACAGACTGGCACAAGGTTGTGCGTTTCGTTTAAGTAAATGCAGTAGTTCATGAAGAAACACGTCGTAGTGTTAAGGGCTAATTCAAAGGTTTGGGATATGCTCTTCCCATGAGAAGTCTGGGAACACGTTTTGAAGATATCGACCTTCCTGAATGAGGGCTCTGACCTTTCAATGGCATATTTCCAGTACATTTAACACCGCCACTGAACTGCTGCGTTTGGGTTCACCCTTTGTTCATGAATCCAGTGCAACACTTGTAATACTGTTCAGTGTCAAACTAGCAATTTACTGAAGGAGTAGTTCAACATTCTGGAAAAAAACATGTAAATGCTTTCTTTTGGCATACATGAGAAGCGGCGGCCACCCCCCTCCTCAAGTGCCCACACCCTGTTTGCTGCCACCCTGTGGTATAATCGTGCCCCTACATGATGCAGATCCAATCTAAAACGTGTGCCACGTGTTATACGTAGAACAAGAATACAAAACATGTAATTGACCTGACTTTGGGGCAGCATGCCTGAGCTACTCCCGGTAATGGCTGTTGCTCAAAATATGAGCACAGTCAAGAGGGCAGGGCTTCCACACTGTAGTGCACGGTGCTGTAGTTCTTGTTTGGGGTATTTCTCACTGACTTAACACACAGCAGTCTGAATACCTACAATACATGGATGTGTTGAAGCTAAACCGTGCTAGCTGCTGGCGCATTATCCATTCAGTTAAGTTCCAGATTTAGTGATATTGATTAGACATCAGCAGCAAACACAATTAGTTGTCGGCTCTCCAGAGTCACCAGCTCCTCAAAGAGTTTATTTCTGTTTGTGTACAGATTAAACAAACAATACACAAGGCGTCTATCAGTGATCTTGGAGGTGTTAGTCTGTGCATTGTGTATGTAAATCTGTAGCCAGCCTGGCTGCTTCCAGCCTCTATGGTAAGCTAGGCGAACCACCTGACTCCAGCTCTGAAGCCTACTTGGCACACAGACGTGAGAGTGATGTCCATCTCCTCATCTCACTTCAGGAAAAGAGAGCAAATATTTGCCTAAACGTGCCAATGAAATGTATTACATATATCATGCATTTAGCAGTGTGACGCCTACCCAGACGTAAGAGTAGTAGGGTGGTAGGAGGACTCTGCACCAGAAGCTCAGTTGTAGCCATGGACAGTAGTTGGTACCAGGTGAGACGGGCAGGGTGAGTAGCAGTGATGGTCTGTCTGTTTCTCTCTGCCCTGCAGCCCCCCCGACCCACCCCGCCCGCTGCTTGAGGAAGCACCGAACACGGACCTCAAGCCCCCTCCTATACTCCTACCCCAATGACATAGTGTTTGATTTTGAGCCTGAGCCTGTTTTCCGAGGTAGTTAGGCCTCTGTGTGTTCCTGTGTCCTTCACCCTCTCCACCCCACACCCCCACTCCCCACACACATGTCACATCCACTGTGTGTGCCCCCCACCTCTCCCCTTTATGTCCGTACATGCTCTCTCTACCACACACCTGACAGGTTACACATAGCGGTCACCGTCTACCCCAGTCAGGCACTGCTCTTTATGTGGTTGGTGATTTGATTGCTGAAATCCTCCTTTGATCAAGTATTGTTAATTTAAGTGAATAATCAATCAATTGTTCAAATCTGTTGTTCACTTGCTCTGACTCCAGGCTTTAGTCGCACATCAAAATGCATTCAAATGATGCTGTGACAGCACGCATAACTGCATGTGTTTGTTAGTTGGCTGCAAGATCTAAAAGATAACATAATCAACATGGCTTTAGGTATTTAAAGGGGAAGTTCACCAAAACGCTAAAGTTGATCTACTTCCTGCTGAAGAAAGGGTTCCAGTAGAGACTAATGACAGTGTTTCTGACCAAAAATGCAATCGTGATGTAAATTACAATTCTTTATTTCCTGTATATCTATAAATAAAACTTAAGACCAGTATTTGTAGCAGACTTAGTTTAAAAACATATTTATTAAGATGCCATATTAGTAGCACTATTGCTCTGCGATTAAAAAAAAGATGACATTAAAAAATGTTATATTTATAACGGTTACAGTGCATAGTCATTTTCAGCCTCGTCTAACCAAGGTTAAACTGGACCTTTTTCTTCTTCCATTTTGGTCTCATTGTAAATGGTTTAACCTTCCTCTTGTGTTAGGGTCGGCACCGACCCGTTTTAGGTTTTAAATGCATAAAAGAACCACATCAATTTGTTTTTATGCATCAAGGCTTTTTGACTTTGTCAGGAACCTATATTTCAACAAAATAAAATAAAAATCATTTTTTTTACTAAATTATAAAATGCTCTGGTTGAAATTATGACCTTTGTGTTGTTAGGGTCGGTTTTGACCCGGTTATAAAAATAAGATTATAAAGCAATAATTAGAGCTAAAACTCAAATCATAAGTGCACTGTCAGCCAACACACTGACAGCTTCTCTCCCAATCATGTGAGCTTTAGGGGATTCTCATTTTGCCTTGTTTGCCAGTATACCTGCCCAAAAATAAAACAAAGACGCATAGCGATATGGATGAGGAGGTTTCTTAGGAGGAAGATAATGTGGAGTATCATCCAGAAGACAGACACATCTGATGAGTCTGATGAGGAGGACACCGGTGGTGAAGCTGCTCCCACTGAAAAATGTTAAGATCTATTGGAGCTCAGTACCTCATGATGTATATGGCAGGTTAGATGCTGCAAATGTCATCAAAATGACCCCAGGAATCACAAGGTTTTTACTGTGACGAGAGTCGGTGACATCAAGACAAGTTTTGAGCTATTTATGCCATTGTCACTAAAAAGAGTCATCATGACAAACCTTGAAGGAAAAAAAGTCCATGGTGACATGTGTAAGGACATTGATGAGGAATACCTGGATGCTTATATCGGTGTTCTTCTTATTGCTGGAGTGTACAGATCCTGCAACGAGGCCACTGATAGTCTCTGGGACACATCGACAGGCAGAAATATTTTCCGGGCAACAATGTCACTTCAGACCTTTCAAATGATATCAAGAGTCCTCAGATTTGACAACAGAGATACCAGAGCAAGATCTGGCTATGGTTGGAATCTACAGATTTACACATGCAAAGCTGTGAGTGGCATCCCTGAGCAAAACCAAGGAAAACGTGTGATATGACTACTGGACTGCACGGTCACAATATGACTTGTGACAATTTCTTTACCAGCTATGTCCTTGGAAACTTACCATGGTGGGCACAGAAGAAATTATTCCTGTAAAAAATGCTTTTTAGCCCTTTTCTTGAATTAAATATATATGGGTCGAAATTGACCCGTAACACCATAGATGTTACTATAGTTAATAATATTAAAATGAAAAAATAAATAAAACAAATTTATTTAAGAGATGTGTTCTAATACCCCTCAGTAATACTCAGGTAAAACAACAACCTTTTATTTAGTGAAATATTTCTCTTGAGGTTCATTTTACCATTTTTTTTTCATTGAAATCTAGGGGTATACTGACAAAGAAAAGGCCCAGAGGCCCACACCAAAAATATTCAAATCAATATTTTCATGGATAAGGAAGCCTAACAAGGTAACCAACATATGGGAAACAAATTGGATGATAAATAATAGTTTTTAGTGTATTTTACAGCTGATTTAAGACACGGGTCAAAACTGACCCGCTAACACAAGGGATGGTAACAGAAAGCTAACACAAGAGGAAGGTTAAAACCACTGCTGAAGAGACAAAAGTTAACGGTTTCACATCCAGCTCCTTTCTGGTCAACATCATGGAATCTTTTGTGATCCTGACACAAGTAGTTAATAACTGATAACCATTGAATTCTAGATTATTAAACCATTTAAGCCATCCAGCCACGCCCCCTCACCTCTGCATGTGACCAAACACACACACACACACACACACAACTGATCCAGAAGCCTCAACCCCTCTCACCGCCCTTTCTTTACTTTCTGCTTTTTATATATTTTTTCCCTATCCACCTCACCTCTCTTCTTGTATTTTTTCTCTTCATCCCTGACCCCCCTCCAGGTTCCACCACCGGGCTCTCGGCCACGCCTCCTGCCTCTTTACCTGGCTCTTTGGCCAATGTCAAGGTTCCACAGAAGTCACCATGCCAACAGAGGGAGCGCAAGTCCTCGTCCTCATCCGAGGACCGCAATAAGATGGTGAGACATTGTCACAGATGCTGCCATTATTCTGGAGTTCATTGTCTGTGTGCTTGTGTTGACGGAGTGCCCTGTGGAACAGAAAACCCTGGGGAGACGGGACTCCAGTGACGACTGGGAAATCCCAGAGGGTCAGATCACTCTGGGCCAGAGGATAGGCTCTGGATCATTTGGAACGGTCTTCAAGGGGAAGTGGCACGGTAAGCACAATGCGTCCTCTGTTTTCAGACCATAGCTTCGAGTAAGGGCACTGTACACTGTACATCCTCATCATTCATAGAAGTACGGCAGCTATAAACGCATCAATGAGCCACATTGCACATGTTCTTTTATTACCATGAACACACACACACACTCTGTAGCTTCATTTGACCCAGTCCCACACAGACCGTCCTGCTGCCACAAACAACATTGGATTAAATGTCAGTACATTAACATTGACCAGAAATGACTAAACCTAATTTTTTTTTTTTAAAGTAGGCTCATCTTAACGTCGCAGATTTATTCTTGCAGTTTCAAACAAACATGCTAACGTTTCGGCCTCAAGACACTGAAAGCGTGCGTGCGTATGCGCGTGTGTGTGTGCGTGTGCGTATGCGCGCGCGTGCGTGCGTGCGTGCGTGCGTGTGTGTGTGGATTGCTGACAGGAGTGAAAATAATGATCATAAGACTTGTCTAAGAGCCAATAACTACTTATGGAGAGCTTCAGATAGACCTGGAATTAGCAGGTCCACTTGTTTCAAAGAAAACAATAAGTAATCATCAACACATGGCTTGTATGCACGCTCACCACCAAGACTCCACCTGGAGGTGGGGTTGTTTGTTGGAGCATCATGAGGTGGCACTGTTTGTTGGAGCATCATGAGGTGGGGCTGTTGACAAAACTTCATATCATTTAAGGAGGAATGGAAAAGTACAGAGAAATTATTGATAAAAATCTGCTGCCATCCACCAGGATGATGAAGTTGAAACGAGGGTGGACATCTCAGCAAGACAATGATCCCAAACACACGGTCATGGACACTCAACTGGTTTCAGAGAAAGAGAATAAAAACAAAGGCTTTGGTACCAAGTATTAAATACATTTCAGTCAGCGTGTTCAATATATTTTCCCTGTGTCATTTCACATTATTACACACAACTTAATTAAACTTAATGTTTTCTTTGTATGTGTGGATTACTTGGGTTATTACCAACATTTATCTGGTGAACATGTCATATCAACAGCACTTTTTTTCTAATATGTTTAGTGAGAAAAAATGGTGACGTGTTCAATACTTATTTCTGCCGCGGTGTATATATTTTTGTATTGACATGTCCTATATCTCCTCCCAGGTGATGTGGCAGTGAAGATGTTGAATGTCACTGCTCCCACACCACAACAGCTTCAGGCCTTCAAAAATGAAGTGGGAGTCCTCAGGTAACGTCTACCCCATAAAGGTGCAGGAATCTTCCTACACCTGTATGCTTCCCTACAAACTTCCTATTACTCGAGACAAAGGGCTGCAGTTCGGTCTTCTCATCGACCTGTGTGTTTTTGCACCAGGAAAACGCGTCACGTGAACATCCTGCTGTTCATGGGCTACACCACCAAACCTCAGCTCGCCATCGTGACCCAGTGGTGCGAAGGCTCCAGTCTGTACCACCACCTGCACATCATCGAGACCAAGTTTGAGATGATCAAGCTGATTGACATCGCCCGGCAGACAGCTCAGGGCATGGAGTAAGTCTCCCTACAAATGGAAAAGCATTCCCCATGTGTGTAATTGGTCTCATAACTTTTCTCTTTTCCTCCGGCAGTTACCTGCATGCCAAATCGATCATCCACAGAGATCTGAAGAGCAACAGTATCTTTTTAAACATTTCACTCAGTTTGTCTTAAGGCTGAGGACATTTTGTCCAAACTGTATTACAATCAGCTGATGATGGAAGGATGGAAATATAACCTCCATACTTAGAACGCAGAAGTCTGTCTTCAATAGCTCCGAATTGGAAGAAGGGAGTGTTTCCTTGATCTCATCTCCAGATATTTTCCTCCACGAGGATCTGACCGTGAAGATTGGTGACTTTGGTCTAGCTACAGTCAAGTCCCGCTGGAGTGGCTCCCACCAGTTTGAACAACTATCTGGCTCTATACTGTGGATGGTCAGTGTTCATCCCCTACCAGTGACCCTGAACTAAGTTGTCTTTTTGACCAGTTTTCTTCTGTTGGTCCTTTATAATTGCACCACCCATAAATAGGCGTGAGCTAGTCGGTGTAACCTGTGCTCTCTCAGGCCCCAGAGGTGATCCGGCTGCAGGACAAAAATCCCTACAGCTTCCAGTCAGACGTCTACGCATTCGGCATCGTGCTGTACGAGCTCATGTCAGGAGCACTGCCCTACTCCAACATCAACAACAGAGACCAGGTGAGAAGACTCGGTGAACCGTTTTGTTGACTCGGTCAACAAAACCTATTTCCCAGCAGACATTGAAAGGCAGCAGGGTAATGTGGCTGGTGATGTTTTCATTATTAAACAACATAAATGGTGTGTTCAGTTGAGGCTGCTGGTGAATAAATGCCTCAACTTCTCAAGACCAAAGCCAAGTTCTCTTGTCTTGCTTGCCCCTGGGGGTGGATGGTATTGAGGGTATAGAAGGTTCTGGGAGTTATCGGTATGACTTTTGACTAAACTGCGCTCATCGCTGGAGCCTAAAGATTGATTGGTGATTGGCCGGGTTTCAGCTGATCGGACGATCAGATTTAGCCGTTTGATATTTGGCTGGTCACATTTACACAGCGGTAAATTCAGTAACGTCAGTCACAACACCACATGTGTCTTTGTGAAAAGACATGAAGTTCAAAATGTGTCACAACTGCAAGTCCAAAATAATTGAGAGGAACAACCTTATAAACATCGGGAACAACTCATTTAATCAGACTCCTATTATACTGTAATTAATTCCCATCATGCGGCTCAGACAAATCAAAGTGACTGACGGCACCAAACCAAACCCTTAACGAAGGTTGCGTTGAGATTAAATGGTGCGTTCAAGCTCTACTCAGTAAACATGACTACTAGGCTAAGGTAAATGATAAGGTTGTCATGTGTTCACATGTGATCGTCTTTGCCAATAAATTTTGAAGTAGATATTTTACAGCAATGTGAAATGGATATTGGAGAGTAAATAACTATTTACTTTCTAGCACTAAGCAGCTTATGATGTCATTAAAGCTAATAATGGCAAGAGTAAATATTTAAATAAAAATACAATAATGTATTTCCTATTTATTTGAATTTCCTGTCTTCTTGAATTCACCACCATAGATGATAATAACAAAGTAAAAATCCAACAGTTAAAAAGAAAAATCATACCTCATACCATTATCGTTTCATGCTTCAATAATTATACCGCAATATAAATCCTAGTCAATTTCAGTGGTGTATTTAGGGGCCCCAGGCAAACCCCATCTTGCTTAACTTTATATATATTTTTTTCTGTAAATTATTTCCTCTGACGCATCTAAACATCATAACACATCTCTAGCTGTCTGGGACCCCAGGTCACTTCTGGTGGGATTTCCTGACCCAGAGAGTATTTCACACATTGTTTTGACAGCGAGACAACTTGGGGGTGTGACGAACTCGGTCATAGCAGGTGTCAAAGTGTGAATGAGTTTGTATGAGCAGCAACACCACACACCTGAGGAGCTGAAACAAGATCGTCATTTTGCTTCATAAGTCACTTACATTTTGTACATTGTTACAAACTGTATGATCTTTATTTGGAGTTCATTCATGCTTCATTTAAATCGAATTAAGATGAATGTGATTAGTTTGTATTCATTTGAATGCATCTTTATGCATCAATAATAAAATCAACAGTCAACAATGTAAAATGATTCCAGTGGCACAGTCCAGCCACCATTCCCAATATGTACATTTGTGCTTTAATGGAAGCTCCAGCTCTACAAAATGTTTATCCCAGCAAACCGATGTTCTAATGACTCCAGTCTTTATTCCCATAGATCATATTTATGGTTGGTCGCGGTTACCTGTCTCCTGACCTGAGCAAGGTGCGCAGCAACTGTCCAAAGGCCATGAAGAGACTGATGGCCGACTGCCTGAAGAAGAAGAGAGAGGAACGCCCTCTCTTCCCTCAGGTGAGACAAATGCTAATGCTGCTATAGTCCAATAGGATATTTATTCTTAACTATCCGCTGTATTAAAGATTTCATACATGACCAAAACATGTTAATCTTTCTATATTCAGTGTAATGTAGCGGCACGTGTTCCATCAGAACAACAATAGTCATATCGCCCATATCACACGTTCTGACACTTTTCATTCAAAAAGGAATTCCATTCACTAAACGGTAGGGGACCCAAAATAGACCCCTGGTGGAGCCCACAGAAGAGAGGAGCACATCAACCAATCCTGCGCCACACCAATGATGCTAACATAGTTCTTCAGACGGCTGATTAAGACATTGTGGTCCACTGTAAAGAATGCTGTGCTGAGGTGAAGAAGAATTAAAATGGAATACAGTCCTGTGTAGGAGGATAGCAGAAAGTGATTGATGACCGAGACCAGAGCAGTCTGTGTAGGGAGAAAAAGTAAGACTGAAATGTCTTCCTTCTTTAAAAAGGGTAAACGGTAGCATGTATAAAATTAGAGGGGAAAATGCCAAATACCAGTTGACTGAGAGCAGTTAGTGGTAAATGGACTGTACTTGTACAGCGCTTTTCTAGTTTCCCAACCACTCTCAGCACTTTAACACTACACGTCATTCATCCATTCATACACCGATGGCAGTGGCTACCATGTAAGGGGCATCCTGCTCATCAGAACTACCAAAACATTCATACCTATTCATACCCATTGATATGTTGCAACAGCCTATGGGAACAGATTTTTGCAATGTTACGTAGGTGATAAAAGGCAGTTCTCTAAATTTGTTTCATGTGGGAGTTGGAGAAGATATACTCTAGAGATAATTTTGAGATTCTTTACGGTGTTTCTGGATGCCAGGGCAATGCAATAAAGAGAAACTATATCATTAGATATGCAGGTATTCTAAGCCTAGTAGAATAACTTAAATTGTGTCTAAGTTTAACATTAGGAAGTTGCAGGTCAGCCAGGCTTTTATGTCTTTAATGCTGTGTTCACACTAAAGCCAAGTGTATTTTCCGCGTGAGTAGATTACATACAAAGTCAATGCAAAGACCCGAATGGATGCAAGTAATGCGAATTTCTGCCCGGCGGTGCAACGCAAAAAATGTGTGTGGTGCTGTGTGGCGAAAGCCTATCAGTGTTGAGCTGCTCCGCCCGTCATCACTGCTGTCCTGCTGTCGTTGAATCAATGTGGCTACTGGTCCGTCTCCAGTAGCGCTGGAAGCGGCCGTCATCCAGACACAGTTTCTGTGTGCGGCTACGGATAATATTATGAACCCAGACAGGGTGTGTGATAGTCCGCCGTTTGTGGGACTGCCACAACACGTACAAAGCAGAAATAAAGGTTATTTCTTCCATGGTGGATGGCGGAAATGACTGTTTCCATGGAGATAAGTCCAGTGCGAATGGCGCGAATAAAACAAATAATCCGGTGAGTAAACTCACTTGAGTAACGCTTCGCTTTTGGTGTGACCGCAGCATAAGGCTTGCTTGAATATGTAATCGTACGATAAATTGATAGCGTAAAAAGGATTGAAGTCATATCCATTTATCCATTTGCTTCTACTTTTCCGGAGCCAGGTCGTGGAGGCGGGAGGGTATTCCAGACGTCCCTCCCCATAGCAATGCATTCCATTTCTTTCAGACGAGATGCATAATCTCTAAAGTAGCATCCCGATCAGAGGCCCGAACCCTCAGCTGGGCCCTTCCAATCCGAAGGAGCAGTGTCTACTCCGTGCTCCCTTCAGATGTCTGAGCTCCTCACCCCATATCCACGGCCAAGCCCGGTGTGCCCCCCCAGGTCTCACTCCAGAAGTGGGGCCATGGCTGGTGGATGTGATGTTATTGTAAAACCACGTTTTATATGTTTAGACATGCTGGGGGGACCTGTGCAGTGAGAGCAGTTTCTCAAACACGTCACACCTTCTGTACGCAGACTGGCCGCTCTCACACAGCTAGCTACTCATTGCTCCAAAAACTTTTGAATTTTACAAAGAGGCGTATTTTGGATAAACAAATCACATATTGGGAATCTAAAAGGTAATTTTCTCTCCTGAACAGTTATTAAATGTTAATAACGGCTTTAAAATAAGAATGATAAAGCTGGAGATGCTCATTAACGTTATCTCACTTGTGATCTACACAAACCCAAGGAACACCAAATATGGTGAAATATTTAAACTGCATGAAAGAGTTGGTGAGAAGGGTGAAATATAGAAGAATGCCAGGATAATCGGGAAGGTTAACAGCTGTGACACTGATTGAAACATCTGCATAGTAGACGATGGGTGTAAGTTATTAACGAGTACTCGTGAATTCATCATGCAGGCCATTATAGAACATGAAGTTCCACGCCATCAATTAGTAAAATGTGTTCTTTATCTGTCCGTTATTAGTGCCAACCTCATCACTCTGTCAATCCTTTATACATTTTAGATTTACATTATATTATAAACTATCAGTCAGTGATGATTGGATACTGTGTCCTGGCAGCCAGAGAATATGATAAAGGCCCACAGATTTGATTTCATAAGGAACTGATTGGCGTTGCTACCAGATGGCCTCAGAGGTTTACATGATGAGAAAAAGCACTGAAGCAAGGACTCATTAGTTCCACAGCACATGCCATTGTTGATGGTTATGCCTAGTGAGTTGGTTAGTATTCTGAATGATGACCCTGTGGCTCTGCTTTGTATTCTTTCAGATCTTGGCGTCCATCGAGCTGCTGGCACGCTCATTACCCAAAATCCACCGCAGCGCCTCAGAGCCTTCGCTAAACCGAGCTGGCTTTCAGACGGAGGACTTCAGCTTGTATGCCTGCGCCTCGCCCAAAACCCCCATCCAGGCCGGCGGCTATGGTGAGCTCATACACGAGCATCCGTCAACAGGAGTTGTGATTCAAGAGATTTACTAGTGCTGAGACTACTCATCTGAAGAAGGAAGTTGGCAGTGGTTCACAATTATATTTATGTTCACACAAACTATTTCAAAGAAACATTGATAAAAATATGGATTAGACTGACATGGTTATATAGACTGTACACTTGATTAGCACAACACTGATTGAATGTGGAGTGACTTGATCTGAATCAATTATTAATGTTAGCAGATTTAATGAACATATAAAGGAAGCCCTTTATAGATAGGGCAATAAATACTTGACAGTCACAGTGTGGGCTCCATGGTAACGTCGCTCTGACAGCATGACGGAGTAGCAGTGGGGGGCGGGGCTTAGTTAAGGGTCAGATGTATGTTAATCCTCTCAGAAAGCTACCTGAGTAGTATTAGTAGTAGTATGCTCTAACCACAGGGTTATATACTCTCATCTTGGGGTTCTATGCTCTGACCTCAAGGTTCTTTGCTCAGGATCAGTAGTAGTAGTAGTAGCAGCAGCAGCAGATTACATTTAGCTGACGCTTTTATCCAAATCAACTTACATGCTATCATACCTGCAAAATACGTCATCCACGTTTGCTAGGAACGTTTGCTAGGAACGATATAATATGCTGTTTAACCCTTCGGACCCGGCCAACGCGGATCCGCGTTTTGACGATGTTTACGTGATGTTTCTATCAATAGCTCCGCGAAAAAACAGCACAGAAATATAAATCAGCTGTTGCTGCATGCGCCATAGTCTGTAGTTCCCGCCCCCTTGCTCTGTTAACCCCTACGTGACTGTCACAGGAGCTCACAGCCTGTGGAGTGTGTCGAGCTCTCACTGATTTGTTAATTCAGGTGTCCATTGACATTTTGTGTGAAAATAACCAATGAACACTCAGGAAATCCCTAAGGACCCACCCACCTACACTGCAAAATACACTGTCTTTCATTCAAAGACAATACAGCCAACCCACCTTACACAGTAAAAAAATAGTAAAACTGTTTTTCTTTTTAGTACATATTTTGACTCAAATATAGTATAGTAAATATTTAGTTTGAAAACAAAAACTGTTATGTTCATTTTTCATTTGCACACACCCCATGAAGCTTTATCTGTAGTATGAAGTCATTCCTCAGTCCCAATTTATCTCAGTTCCTCTCATTTTAGCTCAGTCACATCATGGAGTAGTAGACATCATGAAGAGATACCCATGGATAAATCTGAATGGACATTCTTGTGGCTGCACACTAATCTTCTGTGTCTTTATGGTTTTCTAGGGGAGTTTTCGGCATTTAAGTAAGCTGCTACAGATCCCACAAGTCCATCTTTCTTCGTCACTTCTCAAAAGTCTCGTGTCCATGCAGTGGATTCATTCATTACTGAAAAAAATAGTCTCAAAGATTGTGCTTTATTCTTCATCTGTCAACCTGAAGAAGGCAGCCTCACTGGAGTCCTTCCAACAAAAAGCTGTCCAGCAGGCAAACAGCAACACACACCACTCAATTAGGAAATACAAGAAAACAAGACACAAAGCTATCCATACCAAAATGTTTTTGAGGAGACATCAAACTCCACAGATGGACTTGCCTGCTGGAGGGAAAAGATGAAGACCAAAGGAAGGCGAGCCGGAGGCCAAATGTCAGGAGTCGAGGCGTCGGGCGCCCATCGTCCCATCATTTCCTGTGCAGGTGAGGCTGTTCATCAGCCAGGCGCTGAACTGCAGAAACGGGCCTGTGGAAGGAGAAGAGGCCTGCCGTCCGCCGGTTGAGATGGAAGGCCAGGTGAGAGCGAGGCGGTAGCCAATCCCCGAGATGAGCTTGAAGTTACTCAGCAGGGATAACCCCGAACGAAGCTAACTTGAAAGATAGATCTATTTTTATTTTTTTATTTGTTTCTCATGTTTCAGATTGCCAGCATTTAGGAATGCTGAGCTGTTTCCTTTTTTCTCTTCCTTTTTATGGCGGCTATTTACGAGAAAGCTTTCTTTTCAGTCACACAGCACAGGTCACATGTTGAGCCCCCATAGATACAAAATGCCTCCAACAACACCCATGACGAAACAGTAATAGCAGAGATGCTTGTTAATTAGCCAGCTTTAGCCGTGTTGGAAAGAGACGCTATGCCTTTTCAAAGGTTCTCGTGTCGATGTGAAAGCAGCAGAAGCGTGACGTGTTCTGCAACCACAGCATCTGTTTACAAGGGGAAAGTGCAGATGAGTCTGGTGATGGAAGCGACACGAGGGGTTTCTTAATTAGTTTAAAGAGCCTGGTCAAAGCCAAGCGAGTGGCCAGCCTCTACACTGAGCTACGGAGTGTGTACAGTAAGTTGTGACACAGCATCTTTAAAACAAAACTTGTCTTTTGCTTCACACCCAACCTTCCATTCCTTTTTTTTCTTTTGGAATACGAATTGCATGTCTTCCCCCCCATCCATCCCCCCTCATGTGGCTTTAATATTGCACTCACCTTAACAATGGGGACCTCGCTTGCAGCTGCTGACTGATGGCTGACTGATGAGCTGCAGTGTTTCCTGCTGAAAGGACCAGTGATCCTCTGGAGAGATCTGTCATGAAAAGTTTGGAATGTTATTTCAATCGCACCATTTACATTCTCTACACACATGCACCTGTACTTTTTTCATTCCAGTGTGTGTTGAGGGTTGCAGGTGTTATTACAGGTTATTTTTATTTTCTTATAGTCAGTGTTTGCCTTTTTCTGTACAGGCAGGCCTGCAGATATTTACTTATTTATGTGAATCTTTTTTGTTTTGTTTTGTTTTGTTTGTTCTTTGGGGATTTATTTTCAGTACTGCTTTATTTTGAAGCTATCAGTCTTTCATTTGATGCTTGTTTTAGTCTTTGTGACTCGTGTACTTGCACTTTGTAGAGATGGATAGAAGCAAATGAGCGACTTGCCTTTTTTTTTTTTTTTATTGAAGAATAAATTGTGACATACAGAGCTGATGACCCAAAATTAAATTTCCAATGCATGAGCCATCTGTAGGGGCTGAACTGTGAATATTTTTGCCGGAAAGGCTCAGTTGTTTAAGAACTGTCTTTGATAAAGCTGAGTATGTCACCGTACCTGCAGTGATGAGACCGCTGGTCTGAGAAATGGATATTGTGGAGCTGAAGCATCTAGCCAAACACTGACTGACTGGTTCTTCTCTTCATTAAGGATTTATGTCTTTCCATCATCAACCCCCCACCGACAGCCATGCTATAACACATGTTGTTGCCTCTCATCTGTGTGTGTACAGGACAGTTGGGGCTGCAGGGAGTTTAGCATAGGTTAGCACAAAGAGTGGAAGCAGGGGCGGAGCTAGGTCTGACTCCAGAGAGTCCTCCTCATGGCCCTGAATCCCCCTCCCGCCCCCCACCCCCCGTACATACCACCTGCTCTTTTCATCCATATATCAAACATGGCTTAGAAGATTGAATTCCACCCATGGAGTTTGTATTTTTCACATTCTGTGGCTGAGGTTCGGAAGCACAGAAGGACTGTGACCTTTTGCTCTGAAAGCTTAAAATAATAACCGGATACCCCTCCACCCACCCCCACCTCTCAGAGACTTTGGTAGTGAGAGCTGCTGAGTGCCAGTCGGCGGGCGGTAGCTT
This sequence comes from Cottus gobio, assembly GCA_023566465.1. Taxonomy (NCBI): domain Eukaryota; kingdom Metazoa; phylum Chordata; class Actinopteri; order Perciformes; family Cottidae; genus Cottus; species Cottus gobio. Next base: position 988,350 of record CM042236.1, read on the forward strand.
AAGGCGAAAACGTGCACGGCTCTCACCAGAGGTTAGGGTTGGTCCGCTCTGGGCTGCTGGAGACACATGGCGGTGCAAACCAGCACATGCCCTCTGGTGTGTCCATTGCTGTGGAGGTGCTTGTTGAGCACACGCTGGTGTTTGTTGGGTTTCGGAGTGCACGCTCACACCTTGGACCACATACCAGCCATCAGCAGACGGGGCCTGATTACACCCAGAGACTCTAAGGCAGGGGTCCCCAAACTTTTTCCTGTGAGGGCCACATAACTTTTCCCTTCTCTGATGGGGGCCCGGGGTCAGTTTGTAACAGGAAAAACAAAAAAATAATCGTTTGACCACTGCAGGTTAAATACCCTGCATTCTGAATACATTTTTCTCTTACCTAACCTTTTCGCCATCATTCCGTTCTATTTGACAGGGGCTAGTCTAGGATTTGCGTGGCCAGACTGAAAAAATATCATAATGCGTCTCTGGTATTGTTCAGGGGGCCGGGCCAAATGTGGAGGCGGGCCGTATCCGGCCCGCGGGCCTTAGTTTGGGGACCACTGCTCTAAGGGCTTCCATCCCATACTTGACTTCCACTGGTATGCAGGTTAGGCTTAGACTGAAGTATAAGAAGACATAGACAAAAAAAATAGCCCAATAATACTGGTACCTACAGAAGAGGATGAAGTCGTGTGGGCAAGAACATGACTCTTAGTTTCATCATTGAAATCTACTGACTCAGACTTTTGACTTAATTTATTTTCTAGGGATGCACCGATACCGGTAGTCGATACTGCGTTAAAATACTCTTACTCGTATCGATTTCAATTGTCGATACCAAGAACCGATACCACTCAACAGTATTTCGCTACAACAAACTGGTCGCGCTTTGTGGAGAAAAATATTTGTTGTCCTACCTGACTTCAACGTCTAGGGCAGGGGTCGGCAACCCGTGATCCAGAGCCGCATACGGCTCTTTCGTCGCTCTCTTGCAGCAAGGTGTGTAGAGTAATTCTGCGTTGACACCCAACGCGACGGAAAATTACTGCCGTTCCGCCGGTTTGAATCAAACTGTTGCTGATCCACCAGAAGTAGCGCTGGCAGCGGCCACATTCAGACGCTGTTGTGCGGCTACGGATGATATTATTGTAGCCGAGTGTCTGTTGTGTGTCTATATTTGTAATTCTAATAAAATGAAAACACGCTGCAGGGTAACTTGAACCACTTTTTAATCTCCTTCACACACGTATATCCCACAATTCCACTCCTTTTCCTTTCCGTTTCTCCCTCCACAATAAAAGCACCGGAAACATAACTTGGAACACAGCTTCCTATATAATTGCTCGATCCCTAATATTATCGCTTACATTATGAACCCGGACACGGGGGCGTTTTATGGTCCGACATTAGAGGGACTTCCACAAGACGTTTAAAGCTTGGGATAGCCGTCTGTTAATTTTGTACTATAGGCTTGACATAATCTGCAGAGGATAAAATAAAATCTGCCTCCAAATTAATTGCACTTTCATGGAGACCAAATCTAAGAAGTAGCGGTATCGGTACTCTGTATCGGCAAGTACACAAATAAAAATACTTGTACTCGTATCGGTTTGTAAAAAATGGTATCGTTGCATCCCTATTATTTTCAATTCTTAGTGTTTTTTTCCATTGAATTATGATTCAAGGCTAGAATCAGATCTAGATATCATCTTCTTTTTTTTTAAAGCCAGACTGATCTCAGAGCAGCTTAAGTCTGAGAGTGAGCGAGCATTCCAAGGACTTCCTGTACATTTCTATATTTGCTTAAATGTTGACAAAGATGTGTTCATTCTCCACCTTAAGAGTAGTTGATAATATAAGCTGAACTCAAGGTTGACTTATTTGCTTGTTCTAGAGCTTTTGATCTTGGGAACTACTGACTCGAAGTAGCACACAGCCGTAGTCCTCTTCCACAGGCATCAGTACCCCGTCGTCTGTTGATGCACATTCAGATGGCTCACTAGTGTTAACCTGACGGGACCTGAGGAGGTATCGTCTGTCCGAGCGTTATTTATTTTCCTTCGACTTATACCTGCTGAACCTTCATAGAATCTTTAGGAGTAAACACTGAAGCTCTGCTCGCCACACACACCCTTCTGTCTTCTCTTCATCCAAAACCTTTCCGTTCTCTAGTTTCCTTTCCTCTTCTGAAACATCCTCCCTCCTCCTCAAACCCATCAACTGTAATGAAAAACTTCATGCAGACCCATTTTGATTTTTTTTTCCACTTGTATATTGTTGTACAAAGGAGACACTGTCCGTTTGCTAGGAGGCATGGAGACTACAAATGTAACAAATTATAAAATGTTCAAAATAAAGAGATGGAAGACATTTTGATAGGCAGACTTCTGTGAAAAAAACAAACAGTTGAGTGTAAAAATATTTAAGGCTGTATCATAAGAAGAACAAGCTTAATGTATTTGTTGTGAATATGAAAAACTGATATATTAAAGAATTGCATGAAAACTGTATATTGCTTCATGTCTCATTTGTATGGGCGGTGGTGTGGTGCGTTTCTCTGACCTTGCAGTATTCTTCCACATGGTGGCAGCATGGAGCACTGATGTGCACAGGAACATCTGCTGCTGTCAGCAGTTCTCACTATAAGCTCACAATAGAATCCCACAAGTTAGTTTCATTCTGTTTGTCTGGTAATCATGAGTGTTCATGTTGCCCGGACCTTTTCCCTCTTGACTCTGCTTTCTTTTTAAAAACACTTAATTTATTCCTTTTTTCAATTCAACTGCATAGTACAACCAATGATGAGGAAAAAACCCTCAATACTCTAAGAGTAAAGGTTCATTCCTGTATTTTAAAGACGGAACATTGTTATATTACCAGGGAGACCCTTTTTATCATAAATATGTGGGTACCTCTTAAGTGTGGTTTATGGTTGCCGTAGTGATACCAGCGACCTGCGCATTGTGTACGACGGACGGTGCCACAATTGGTCGTAGTGATAGTCGTTCCAAACAGCTGTTTGCAGGACCAGCTGAAAGCCTTCCCAGGTGTCCTGTTTTTATTCAGCTTGATGGCACCTGTCATATTTCAGGATGTATTTTGGAGTCTGAGCTTTAATTAAATAAGATTATGATGGGCAAAAATGTATAGATCTTAGGAACAACTTCTGAAAAAGATAAGGTCATCTTCCCAAGGCTGTCGGACAAGATGGGAGTGAGTGTAAGAGAGTAAATCAAAGCAGTTACAGCACAGTCAATGAATGACATAAATTAAGGAAGTAATTAGTAGTCATGGTCCACGACCCAGATGACCGCGTTCCATGCCAGCAGACGGAGGCAGAGACGAGGGGCATCAGCAGGGCCGCCATGGCAGGGAGCAGGACCGGCTCCAGACAGCCACGATCCATGGAAGCTTGAGGAGAGGAAGCACAGAGGCTCCCGAGAAGTAGAGTTAGTAATGAGCATTAAAGAGACATTAATTCATCCAGAAGGATAGAGAGGAGAGAATGAGAGGGAGAAGATGATAGAAAAGCTTGGTGTATCCCTAAGATGTTCCCAGGCAATATAAGTCCATAGGAGCACCCCAGGAGCACTTGAGGAGGGGAGGAGGGGGAGGGGGAAGAGGAGGAGTCTAGGCCCCAGCAGTCTAGGGCTATGGCAGCATATCTAGGGGCTGGACCAGGGCTGACCTGAGCCAGCCCTAACTATAAGTACTGTCAAAGAGAAAAGTCTTAAGTCTACTCTTAAATGAGGTGACTGTCTGCCCCCCGGACTGAAAGTAGAAGCTGGTTCCACAGAAAAGGAGCTTGATAACTGAAGGCTCTGGCCCGCATCCTACTTTTTAAGACTCTAGGAACCACAAGTAGCCCCGCATTCAGTGAGCGCAGCTCTCTGGCGACGTATTGGACACCCCTGAGATAGAGCATTCAGGACTCAGTTTATAAAATCAACACAATATTGCAACCATTCCTGGACTACCGTATTAATCTATACAATACAAGAAATATAACTTGATGCTAATAACATTACTTTGATAGAATTGGTGTACAACCTTTATTTTATTTATATATTTTATCACAAGAGTTTTTCCCTTTTATTATTCTTTACAATCTTTTTTTGTATTTTGGTGTGTTGGCCAGTCTCCCAGAGTGGAGGAGTTGGGATGCAGATGTTGGCGTGGGTATACTGCAAAATGTTTGAAAACAAAATAAAATCATTTGAATATTAACTGAGGTTGTCACTGCATCGGACTGGGGACTAGGAGCAGGCCTCAAATTTAGACAAGACTTGGTATAGGGTGCAAAAAACAGGTCTTTACTGGAGCAAAAACTGCTAGTAAACAGAAGTGGCCGAAACACCAGCACAACAGCTGGTACAGAACACAGATTGACAAAAAACATGGAGAAGGCAGGTGAGGAACACAATTATTACTGCACAGAAAAACAGAAGACACGTTGCACCTCTTAGACCACACCCTCAGAATGGGTGCCATGGTGATGGAGGTTTTCCATTAAATTCAATTTGTAATTTGTGATTTTGGGCTACACAAAATAAACTCCCCTCAGAGGGCTTTACAACCTGTACACATACGACATCCCTGTCCCAGGACCTCACATGGGATGAGGAAAAACTCCCCCCAAAAAACCTTTCACAGGGAAAAAAGGGAAGAAACCTTCAGGAGAGCACAGAGGAGGATTTAACTTCCTGCTAAATGTTTTATCACTGAGCAATTCTGCTGTCTCTTAGAGTGATGTTACTAAAAACTGTACAAATGTTGTTGTTTTTTAACAATAAACAACGTATACATATAATCACACAATGTGGATCTATCTTTATAATAAACTACATATTAATATTCCCCCTTTTGCCAAATTATCTCTGCTGTGAGCTAATTTAGTAAAACAATAAAAGAGAGGACTTGGTAATTGTCTGGTCTGCTTCTTGTTAGAACCAGACAATGGGTGGTTAATTGTGCAATTATTTTCCAAGATCCCAGTGTTTACAATAATAAGACGAATCCATACACTTTGACCAAAAGCAATTTTTCATGCTAGTGATGTTGATGAAAAATGTAAATGCAAATCAGAACTAATGCTATTGTTGGCTCGACAGTAGCCATGACAACGCTACCACACAGGATGCAGTGATGAGACTGATCTTGTGGCGCACTCCGGTTGAAGATGTAGTTGCTGCAGTTGAAGGAGCAATTGTCGGAGTTGCTGCAGTTGTAGTTGCTGCAGTTGCAAGAGCAGCTGTTGTAGTTTCTGCAGTTACTGCAGTTGTTGTTGGGGCCTTAGTGGTTGTTGTTTGGGCTGCAGTTGTTGTTGTTGGGGCCACAGTTGTTGTGGTTGGGGCTGCAGTTGTTGACGCCTCAGTTGTTGTTGTTGGGGCTGCAGTTGTTGTTGGGGCCGCAGTTGTTATTCGGGCTGCAGTTGTTATTCGGGCTGCAGTTGTTGTTGTTTGGGTCTTTGTGGTTGTTGTGTGGGCTGTTGTTGTTGTTGTTGGTGGTGCCACAGAAGTTGTTGTTGGGGCTCCAGTTGTTGTTGGGGCTGCAGTTGTTGTTGCCTCAGTTGTTGTTGTTTCGGCTGCAGTTGTTGTTGGGGCCGCGGTTGTTGTTGTTGGGGCCTCAGTTCTTGTGGTTTGGGCTGCAGTTGTTGATGCCTCAATTGTTGTTGTTGGGGCTGCAGTTGTTGTTGTTGGGGCCTCAGTTTTTGTGGTTTGGGCTGCAGTTGTTGTTGTTTGGGATGGAGTTGTTGGGGCCGCAGTTGTTGGTGTTGGGGCTGCAGTTGTTGTTGCCTCATTTGTTGTTGTTTGGGCTGCAGTTGTTGTTGGGGCCACAGTTGTTGTGGTTGGGGCTGCATTTGTTGTTGCCTCAGTTGTTGTTGTTGTTGGGGCCTCAGTGGTTGTTGTTGGGGATGCAGTCGTTGTTAGGGTTGCATTTGTTGGGGCCACAGTAGTTGTTGGGGCTGCAGTTGTTGTTGTTGGGGCCTCAGTTGTTGGGTTTGCAGTTGTTGTTGTTTGGGCTGCAGTTGTTGTTGGGAATGCAGTTGTTTTTGGGGCCGCAGTTGTTGTTCTTGTTGGGGCTGCAGTTGTTGTTGGGGCCACAGTTGTTGTTGGGGCTGCAGTTGTTGTTGTTGTTGTGGCCTCAGATGTTGTTGTTGGGGCTGAAGTTGTTGTTGTTGGGGCCTCAGTTGTTGTGGTTTGGGCTGCAGTTGTTGGGGCCACAGATGTTATTGTTTGGGAAGGAGTAGTTGGAGCCGCAGTTGTTGTTGGGGCCACAGTTGTTGTGGTTGGTGCTGCAGTTGTTGTTGTTGTTTGGGCCTTAGTTATTGTTGTTTGGGCTGCAGTTGTTGTGGTTGGGGTTGCAGTTATTGACGCCTCAGTTGTTGTTGTTGTTGGGGCTGCAGTTGTTGTTGGGGCCGCAGTTGTTATTCGGGCTGCAGTTGTTGTTGTTTGGGCCTTTGTGGTTGTTGTGTGGGCTGTTGTTGTTGTTGTTGGTGGTGCCACAGAAGTTGTTGTTGGGGCTCCAGTTGTTGTTGGGGCTGCAGTTGTTGTTGCCTCAGTTGTTGTTGTTTCGGCTGCAGTTGTTGTTGGGGCCGCGGTTGTTGTTGTTGGGGCCTCAGTTTTTGTGGTTTGGGCTGCAGTTGTTGATGCCTCAATTGTTGTTGTTGGGGCTGCAGTTGTTGTTGTTGGGGCCTCACTTTTTGTGGTTTGGGCTGCAGTTGTTGTTTGGGATGGAGTTGTTGGGGCCGCAGTTGTTGGTGTTGGGGCTGCAGTTGTTGTTTCCTCAGTTGTTGTTGTTTGGGCTGCAGTTGTTGGGGCCGCAGTTGTTGTTGGGGCCACAGTTGTTGTGGTTGGGGCTGCATTTGTTGTTGCCTCAGTTGTTGTTGTTGTTGGGGCCTCAGTGGTTGTTGTTGGGGATGCAGTCGTTGTTAGGGTTGCATTTGTTGGGGCCACAGTAGTTGTTGGGGCTGCAGTTGTTGTTGTTGGGGCCTCAGTTGTTGGGTTTGCAGTTGTTGTTGTTTGGGCTGCAGTTGTTGTTGGGGCCGCAGTTGTTGTTGGGAATGCAGTTGTTTTTGGGGCCGCAGTTGTTGTTCTTGTTGGGGCTGCAGTTGTTGTTGGGGCCACAGTTGTTGTTGGGGCTGCAGTTGTTGTTGTTGTTGTGGCCTCAGATGTTGTTGTTCGGGCTGAAGTTGTTGTTGGGGCCTCAGTTGTTGTGGTTTGGGCTGCAGTTGTTGGGGCCACAGATGTTGTTGTTTGGGAAGGAGTAGTTGGAGCCGCAGTTGTTGTTGGGGCCACAGTTGTTGTGGTTGGGGCTGCAGTTGTTGTTGGGGCTGCAGTTGTGGTTGGGGCTGCAGTTATTGACGCCTCAGTTGTTGTTGTTGGGGCTGCAGTTGTTGTTGTTGTTGTTTGGGCCTTAGTTATTGTTGTTGGGGCTGCAGTTGTTGTTGGGGCCGCAGTTGTTATTCGGGCTGCAGTTGTTGTTGTTTGGGCCTTTGTGGTTGCAGTTGTTGTTGATGGGGCCTCAGTTGTTGGGTTTGCAGTTGTTGTTGTTGGGGCCGCAGTTGTTGTTGGGGCCTCAGTGATTGTTGTTGCAGTTGTTGTGGCTACAGTTGTTGTTGTTGTTGCTGCAGTTGTTGGGGCCTCAGTTGTTGTGGTTGCAGTTGCTGTTGTTGGGGCCTCAGTTGTTGTTGTTTGGGCCTCAGTTGTTGTTGGGGCCTCAGTTGTTGTTGTTTGGGCTGCAGTTGTTGTTGTTGGGGCCTCAGTTGTTGTTGTTTGGGCCTCAGTTGTTGTGGTTGCAGTTGTTGTTGTTGGGGCCTCAGTTGTTGTTGTTGTTGGGGCCTCAGTTGTTGTGGTTGCAGTTGTTGTTGTTTGGGCCTGAGTTGTTTTGGCTACAGTTGTTGTTGTTGGGGCTGCAGTTGTTGGGGCCTCAGTTGTTGGGGCCTCAGTGGTTGTTGTTTGGGCTGCAGTTGTTGTGGCCTCAGTTGTTGTTGTTGGGGCTGCAGTTGTTGTTGTTGGGGCCTCAGTTGTTGTTCTTTGGGCCTCAGTTGTTGTGGTTGCAGTTGTTGTTGTTGAGGCCTCAGTTGTTGTTGTTTGGGCCTCAGCTGTTGGGGCCTCAGTGGTTGTTGTTTGGGCCTCAGTTGTTGTTGCTGCAGTTGTTGTGGCTACAGTTGTTGTTGTTGGGGCTGCAGTTGTTGGGGCCTCAGTTGTTGTTGGGGCTGCAGTTGTTGTTGTTGGGGCCTCAGTTGTTGTTGGGGTTGCAGTTGTTGGGTCCCCAGTTGTTGTTTGGGCTGTAGTTGTTGTTGTTGGGGCCTCAGTTGTTGTTGTTGGGGCTGCAGTTGTTGTTGGGGCCTCAGTTGTTGTTGTTGTTTGGGCCTCAGTTGTTGTGGCTGCAGTTGTTGTTGTTGGGGCCTCAGTTGTTGTGGCTACAGTTGTTGTTGTTGGGGCTGCAGTTGTTGTTGCTGCAGTTGTTGTGACCTCAGTTGTTGTTGTTGTTGTTGGGGCTGCAGTTGTTGGGGCCTCAGTTGTTGTTGTTGGGGCTGCAGTTGTTGTTGGGGCCTCAGTTGTTGTTGGGGCCTCAGCTGTTGGGGCCTCAGTGGTTGTTGTTTGGGCCTCAGTTGTTGTTGCTGCAGTTGTTGGGGCCTCAGTTGTTGTTGTTGTTGGGGCCTCAGTTGTTGGGGGCTCAGTGGTTGTTGTTTGGGCCTCAGTTGTTGGGGCCTCAGTGGTTGTTGTTTGGGCCTCAGTTGTTATTGCTGCAGTTGTTGTGGCCTCAGTTGTTGTTGTTGGGGCTGCAGTTGTTATTGTTGGGGCCTCAGTGTTTGTTGTTGTGGCTGCAGTTGTTGTTGGGGCCTCAGTTGTTGGGGCCTCAGTTGTTGTTGTTGGGGCTGCAGTTGTTGTTGTTGGGTTCTCAGTTGTTGTGGTTGGGGCTGCAGTTGTTGTTTGGGCCTCAGTTGTTGGGGCCTCAGTGGTTGTTGTTTGGGCTGCAGTTGTTGTTGTTGGGGCCTCAGTTGTTGTTTGGGCCTCAGTTGTTGTGGTTGCAGTTGTTGTTGTTGGGGCCTCAGTTGTTGTTGTTTGGGCCTCAGTTGTTGTGGCTACAGTTGTTGTTGTTGGGGTTGCAGTTGTTGGGGCCTCAGCTGTTGGGGCCTCAGTGGTTGTTGTTTGGGCCTCAGTTGTTGTTGCTGCAGTTGTTGGGGCCTCAGTTGTTGTTGTTGTTGGGGCCTCAGTTGTTGGGGGATTAGTGGTTGTTGTTTGGGCTGCAGTTGTTGTTGTTGTTTGGGCCTCAGTTGTTGTGGCTGCAGTTGTTGTTGTTGGGGCCTCAGTTGTTGTTGTTTGGGCCTCAGTTGTTGTTGTTGGGGCTGCAGTTGTTGGGGCCTCAGTTGTTGGGGCCTCAGTGGTTGTTGTTGTTGGGGCTGCAGTTGTTGTTGTTGGGGCCTCAGTGTTTGTTGTTGTGGCTGCAGTTGTTGTTGCTGGGGCCTCAGTTGTTGTTAGGGCTGCAGTTGTTGTTGGGGCCTCAGTTGTTGGAGCCTCAGTGGTTGTTGTTTGGGCTGCAGTTGTTGTTGTTGGGGCCTCAGTTGTTGTGGTTGCAGTTGTTGTTGTTGGGGCCTCAGTTGTTGTTGTTTGGGCCTCAGTTGTTGTGGCTACAGTTGTTGTTGTTGGGGCTGCAGTTGTTGGGGCCTCAGTTGTTGTTGCTGCAGTTGTTGTTGTTGTTGGGGCCTCAGTTGTTGTAGTTGGGGCCTCAGTTGTTGGGGCATCAGTTGTTGTTGTTGTTGGGGCCTCAGTTGTTGGGGCATCAGTTGTTGTTGTTGTTGTTGTTGGGGCTGCAGTTGTTGTGGCCTCAGTGTTTGTTGTTGTGGCTGCAGTTGTTGTTGTTGTTGTGGCCTCAGTGTTTGTTGTTGTGGCTGCAGTTGTTGTTGTTGGGGCTGCAGTTGTTGGGGCCTCAGTTGTTGTTGCTGCAGTTGTTGTTGTTGTTGTTGTTGCGGCCTCAGGTGTTGTTGTTGGGGCCTCAGTTGTTGGTGCCTCAGTTGTTGTTGTTTGGGCTGCAGTTGTTGGGTCCCCAGTTGTTGTTTGGGCTGCAGTTGTTGGGGCCTCAGTTGTTGTTGTTGGGGCTGCAGTTGTTGTTGGGGCCTCAGTGGTTGTTGTTTGGGCTGCAGTTGTTGTTGTTGGGGCCTCAGTTGTTGTTGTTGTTTGGGCCTCAGTTGTTGTGGCTGCAGTTGTTGTTGTTGGGGCCTCAGTTGTTGTTGTTTGGGCCTCAGTTGTTGTGGCTACAGTTGTTGTTGTTGGGGCTGCAGTTGTTGTTGCTGCAGTTGTTGTGGCCTCAGTTGTTGTTGTTGTTGGGGCTGCAGTTGTTGTTGTTGGGGCCTCAGTTGTTGGGGCTGCAGTTGTTGTTGGGGCCTCAGTTGTTGGGGCCTCAGTGGTTGTTGTTTGGGCTGCAGTTGTTGTTGTTGGGGCCTCAGTTGTTGTTGTTTGGGCCTCAGTTGTTGTGGTTGCAGTTGTTGTTGTTGGGGCCTCAGCTGTTGGGGCCTCAGTGGTTGTTGTTTGGACCTCAGTTGTTGTTGCTGCAGTTGTTGTGGCTACAGTTGTTGTTGTTGTTGGGGCTGCAGTTGTTGGGGCCTCAGTTGTTGTTGGGGCCTCAGCTGTTGGGGCCTCAGTGGTTGTTGTTTGGGCCTCAGTTGTTGTTGCTGCAGTTGTTGGGGCCTCAGTTGTTGTTGTTGTTGTGGCCTCAGTTGTTGTTGTTGGGGGCTCAGTGGTTGTTGTTTGGGCCTCAGTTGTTGGGGCCTCAGTGGTTGTTGTTTGGGCCTCAGTTGTTGTTGCTGCAGTTGTTGTGGCCTCAGTTGTTGGGGCTGCAGTTGTTATTGTTGGGGCCTCAGTGTTTGTTGTTATGGCTGCAGTTGTTGTTGTTAGGGCCTCAGTTGTTGTTGTTGGGGCTGCAGTTGTTGTTGTTGTTGGGTTCTCCGTAGTTGTGGTTGGGGCTGCAGTTGTTGTTGGGGCCTCAGTTGTTGTTGTGGCTGCAGTTGTTGTTGTTGGGGCTGCAGTTGTTGGGGCCTCAGTTGTTGTTGCTGCAGTTGTTGTTGTTGTTGTTGCGGCCTCAGGTGTTGTTGTTGGGGCCTCAGTTGTTGGGGCCTCAGTTGTTGTTGTTTGGGCTGCAGTTGTTGGGTCCCCAGTTGTTGTTTGGGCTACAGTTGTTGTTGTTGGGGCCTCAGTGGTTGTTGTTTGGGCTGCAGTTGTTGTTGGGGCCTCAGTTGTTGTTGTTGTTTGGGCCTCACTTGTTGTGGCTGCAGTTGTTGTTGTTGGGGCCTCAGTTGTTGTTGTTTGGGCCTCAGTTGTTGTGGCTACAGTTGTTGTTGTAGGGGCTGCAGTTGTTGTTGCTGCAGTTGTTGTGGCCTCAGTTGTTGTTGTTGGGGCTGCAGTTGTTGTTGTTGGGGCCTCAGTTGTTGGGGCTGCAGTTGTTGTTGGGGCCTCAGTTGTTGGGGCCTCAGTGGTTGTTGTTTGAGCCTCAGTTGTTGTTGCTGCAGTTGTTGTTGTTGGGTCCCCAGTTGTTGTTTGGGCTGCAGTTGTTGGGGCCTCAGTTGTTGTTGTTGGGGCTGCAGTTGTTGTTGGGGCCTCAGTGGTTGTTGTTTGGGCTGCAGTTGTTGTTGTTGGGGCCTCAGTTGTTGTTGTTGTTTGGGCCTCAGTTGTTGTGGCTGCAGTTGTTGTTGTTGGGGCCTCAGTTGTTGTTGTTTGGGCCTCAGTTGTTGTGGCTACAGTTGTTGTTGTTGGGGCTGCAGTTGTTGTTGCTGCAGTTGTTGTGGCCTCAGTTGTTGTTGTTGTTGGGGCTGCAGTTGTTGTTGTTGGGGCCTCAGTTGTTGGGGCTGCAGTTGTTGTTGGGGCCTCAGTTGTTGAGGCCTCAGTGGTTGTTGTTTGGGCTGCAGTTGTTGTTGTTGGGGCCTCAGTTGTTGTTGTTTGGGCCTCAGTTGTTGTGGTTGCAGTTGTTGTTGTTGGGGCCTCAGCTGTTGGGGCCTCAGTGGTTGTTGTTTGGACCTCAGTTGTTGTTGCTGCAGTTGTTGTGGCTACAGTTGTTGTTGTTGTTGGGGCTGCAGTTGTTGGGGCCTCAGTTGTTGTTGGGGCCTCAGCTGTTGGGGCCTCAGTGGTTGTTGTTTGGGCCTCAGTTGTTGTTGCTGCAGTTGTTGGGGCCTCAGTTGTTGTTGTTGTTGTGGCCTCAGTTGTTGTTGTTGGGGGCTCAGTGGTTGTTGTTTGGGCCTCAGTTGTTGGGGCCTCAGTGGTTGTTGTTTGGGCCTCAGTTGTTGTTGCTGCAGTTGTTGTGGCCTCAGTTGTTGGGGCTGCAGTTGTTATTGTTGGGGCCTCAGTGTTTGTTGTTATGGCTGCAGTTGTTGTTGTTAGGGCCTCAGTTGTTGTTGTTGGGGCTGCAGTTGTTGTTGTTGTTGGGTTCTCCGTAGTTGTGGTTGGGGCTGCAGTTGTTGTTGGGGCCTCAGTTGTTGTTGTGGCTGCAGTTGTTGTTGTTGTTGTTGCGGCCTCAGGTGTTGTTGTTGGGGCCTCAGTTGTTGGGGCCTCAGTTGTTGTTGTTTGGGCTGCAGTTGTTGGGTCCCCAGTTGTTGTTTGGGCTACAGTTGTTGTTGTTGGGGCCTCAGTGGTTGTTGTTTGGGCTGCAGTTGTTGTTGGGGCCTCAGTTGTTGTTGTTGTTTGGGCCTCACTTGTTGTGGCTGCAGTTGTTGTTGTTGGGGCCTCAGTTGTTGTTGTTTGGGCCTCAGTTGTTGTGGCTACAGTTGTTGTTGTAGGGGCTGCAGTTGTTGTTGCTGCAGTTGTTGTGGCCTCAGTTGTTGTTGTTGGGGCTGCAGTTGTTGTTGTTGGGGCCTCAGTTGTTGGGGCTGCAGTTGTTGTTGGGGCCTCAGTTGTTGGGGCCTCAGTGATTGTTGTTTGAGCCTCAGTTGTTGTTGCTGCAGTTGTTGTTGTTGGGGCCTCAGTTGTTGGGGCTGCAGTTGTTGTTGGGGCCTCAGTTGTTGGGGCCTCAGTGGTTGTTGTTTGGGCCTCAGTTGTTGGGGCCTCAGTGGTTGTTGTTTGAGCCTCAGTTGTTGTTGCTGCAGTTGTTGGGGCTGCAGTTGTTGTTGGGGCCTCAGTTGTTGGGGCCTCAGTGGTTGTTGTTTGGGCCTCAGTTGTTGGGGCCTCAGTGGTTGTTGTTTGAGCCTCAGTTGTTGTTGCTGCAGTTGTTGTGGCCTCAGTTGTTGGGGCTGCAGTTGTTATTGTTGGGGCCTCAGTGTTTGTTGTTATAGCTGCAGTTGTTGTTGTTGGGGCCTCAGTTGTTGTTGTTGGGGCTGCAGTTGTTGTTGTTGTTGGGTTCTCAGTTGTTGTGGTTGGGGCTGCAGTTGTTGTTGGGGCCTCAAATGTTGGGGCCTCAGTTGTTGTTGCTGCAGTTGTTGTTGTTGTTGTTGCGGCCTCGGGTGTTGTTGTTGGGGCCTCAGTTGTTGGGGCCTCAGTTGTTGTTGTTTGGGCTGCAGTTGTTGGTTCCCCAGTTGTTGTTTGGGCTGCAGTTGTTGTTGTTGGGGCCTCAGTTGTTGGGGCCTCAGTGGTTGTTGTTTGGGCTGCAGTTGTTGTTGGTTGGGCCTCAGTTGTTGTTATTGTTTGGGCCTCACTTGTTGTGGCTGCAGTTGTTGTTGTTGGGGCCTCAGTTGTTGTTGTTTGGGCCTCAGTTGTTGTGGCTACAGTTGTTGTTGTAGGGGCTGCAGTTGTTGTTGCTGCAGTTGTTGTGGCCTCAGTTGTTGTTGTTGGGGCTGCAGTTGTTGTTGTTGGGGCCTCAGTTGTTGTTGTTGGGGCCTCAGTTGTTGGGGCTGCAGTTGTTGTTGGGGCCTCAGTTGTTGAGGCCTCAGTGGTTGTTGTTTGGGCTGCAGTTGTTGTTGTTGGGGCCTCAGTTGTTGTTGTTTGGGCCTCAGTTGTTGTGGTTGCAGTTGTTGTTGTTGTGGCCTCAGCTGTTGGGGCCTCAGTGGTTGTTGTTTGGACCTCAGTTGTTGTTGCTGCAGTTGTTGTGGCTACAGTTGTTGTTGTTGGGGCTGCAGTTGTTGGGGCCTCAGCTGTTGGGGCCTCAGTGGTTGTTGTTTTGGCCTCAGTTGTTGTTGCTGCAGTTGTTGGGGCCTCAGTTGTTGTTGTTGTTGGGGCCTCAGTTGTTGGGGGCTCAGTGGTTGTTGTTTGGGCCTCAGTTGTTGGGGCCTCAGTGGTTGTTGCTGCAGTTGTTGTGGCCTCAGTTGTTGTTGTTGTTGTTGTTGGGTTCTCAGTTGTTGTTGTTGGGGCCTCAGTGGTTGTTGTTTGGGACTCAGTTGTTGTTGCTGCAGTTGTTGTGGCCTCAGTTGTTGTTGTTGTTGTTGTGGCTGCAGTTGTTGTTGTTGGGGCCTCAGTTGTTGTTGTTTGGGCCTCAGTTGTTGTGGCTACAGTTGTTGTTGTAGGGGCTGCAGTTGTTGTTGCTGCAGTTGTTGTGGCCTCAGTTGTTGTTGTTGGGGCTGCAGTTGTTGTTGTTGGGGCCTCAGTTGTTGTTGTTGGGGCTGCAGTTGTTGTTGTTGGGGCCTCAGTTGTTGGGGCTGCAGTTGTTGTTGGGGCCTCAGTTGTTGAGGCCTCAGTGGTTGTTGTTTGGGCTGCAGTTGTTGTTGTTGGGGCCTCAGTTGTTGTTGTTTGGGCCTCAGTTGTTGTGGTTGCAGTTGTTGTTGTTGGGGCCTCAGCTGTTGGGGCCTCAGTGGTTGTTGTTTGGACCTCAGTTGTTGTTGCTGCAGTTGTTGTGGCTACAGTTGTTGTTGTTGGGGCTGCAGTTGTTGGGGCCTCAGTTGTTGTTGGGGCCTCAGCTGTTGGGGCCTCAGTGGTTGTTGTTTTGGCCTCAGTTGTTGTTGCTGCAGTTGTTGGGGCCTCAGTTGTTGTTGTTGTTGGGGCCTCAGTTGTTGGGGGCTCAGTGGTTGTTGTTTGGGCCTCAGTTATTGGGGCCTCAGTGGTTGTTGCTGCAGTTGTTGTGGCCTCAGTTGTTGTTGTTGTTGGGTTCTCAGTTGTTGTTGTTGGGGCCTCAGTGGTTGTTGTTTGGGACTCAGTTGTTGTTGCTGCAGTTGTTGTGGCCTCAGTTGTTGTTGTTGTTGTTGGGGCTGCAGTTGTTGTTGTTGTGGCCTCAGTGTTTGTTGTTGTGGCTGCAGTTGTTGGGGCTTCAGTTGTTGGGGCCTCAGTTGTTGTTGTTGGGGCCTCAGTTGTTGTTGGGGCTGCAGTTGTTGTTGTTGGGGCCTCAGTTGTTGTTGTTGGGGCTGCAGTTGTTGTTGGGGCCTCAGTTGTTGGGGCCTCAGTGGTTGTTGTTTGGGCTGCAGTTGTTGTTGTTGGGGCCTCAGTTGTTGTTGTTGTTTGGGCCTCAGTTGTTGTGGTTGCAGTTGTTGTTCTTGGGGCCTCAGTTGTTGTTGTTGGGGCTGCAGTTGTTGTTGGGGCCTCAGTGGTTGTTGTTTGGGCTGCAGTTGTTGTTGGGGCCTCAGTGGTTGTTGTTTGGGCTGCAGTTGTTGTTGTTGTTTGGGCCTCAGTTGTAGTGGTTGCAGTTGTTGTTGTTGGGGCCTCAGTTGTTGTTGTTTGGGCCTCAGTTGTTGTTGCTGCAGTTGTTGTGGCCTCAGTTGTTGTTGTTGTTGGGGCTGCAGTTGTTATTGTTGGGGCCTCAGTGTTTGTTGTTATGGCTGCAGTTGTTGTTGTTGGGGCCTCAGTTGTTGGGGCCTCAGTTGTTGTTGTTGGGGCTGCAGTTGTTGTTGTTGTTGGGTTCTCAGTTGTTGTTGTTGGGGCCTCAGTGGTTGTTGTTTGGGACTCAGTTGTTGTTGCTGCAGTTGTTGTGGCCTCAGTTGTTGTTGTTGGGGCTGCAGTTGTTGTTGGGGCCTCAGTGTTTGTTGTTGTGGCTGCAGTTGTTGTTGTTGGGGCCTCAGTTGTTGTTGTTGGGGCCTCATTTGTTGTTGTTTGGGCCTCAGTTGTTGTTGTTGGGGCTGCAGTTGTTGTTGTAGGGGCCTCAGTGGTTGTTGTTTGGGCTGCAGTTGTTGTTGTTGGGGCCTCAGTTGTTGTTGTTGTTTGGGCCTCAGTTGTTGTGGTTGCAGTTGTTGTTGTTGGGGCCTCAGTTGTTGTTGTTGGGGCTGCAGTTGTTGTTGTTGGGGCTGCAGTTGTTGTTGGGGCCTCAGTTGTTGTTGGGGCCTTAGTGGTTGTTGTTTGGGCTGCAGTTGTTGTTGTTGGGGCCACAGTTGTTGTGGTTGGGGCTGCAGTTGTTGACGCCTCAGTTGTTGTTGTTGGGGCCGCAGTTGTTATTCGGGCTGCAGTTGTTGTTGTTTGGGCCTTTGTGGTTGTTGTGTGGGCTGTTGTTGTTGTTGTTGTTGGTGGTGCCACAGAAGTTGTTGTTGGGGCTCCAGTTGTTGTTGGGGCTGCAGTTGTTGTTGCCTCAGTTGTTGTTGTTTCGGCTGCAGTTGTTGTTGGGGCCTCAGTTTTTGTGGTTTGGGCTGCAGTTGTTGATGCCTCAATTGTTGTTGTTGGGGCTGCAGTTGTTGTTGTTGGGGCCTCAGTTTTTGTGGTTTGGGCTGCAGTTGTTGTTGTTTGGGATGGAGTTGTTGGGGCCGCAGTTGTTGGTGTTGGGGCTGCAGTTGTTGTTGCCTCAGTTGTTGTTGTTTGGGCTGCAGTTGTTGGGGCCGCAGTTGTTGTTGGGGCCACAGTTGTTGTGGTTGGGGCTGCATTTGTTGTTGCCTCAGTTGTTGTTGTTGTTGGGGCCTCAGTGGTTGTTGTTGGGGATGCAGTCGTTGTTAGGGTTGCATTTGTTGGGGCCACAGTAGTTGTTGGGGCTGCAGTTGTTGTTGTTGGGGCCTCAGTTGTTGGGTTTGCAGTTGTTGTTGTTTGGGCTGCAGTTGTTGTTGTTTGGGCTGCAGTTGTTGTTGGGAATGCAGTTGTTTTTGGGGCCGCAGTTGTTGTTCTTGTTGGGGCTGCAGTTGTTGTTGGGGCCACAGTTGTTGTTGGGGCTGCGGTTGTTGTTGTGGCCTCAGATGTTGTTGTTGGGGCTGAAGTTGTTGTTGTTGGGGCCTCAGTTGTTGTGGTTTGGGCTGCAGTTGTTGGGGCCACAGATGTTATTGTTTGGGAAGGAGTAGTTGGAGCCGCAGTTTTTGTTTGGGCCACAGTTGTTGTGGTTGGGGCTGCAGTTGTTGTTGGGGCTGCAGTTGTTGTTTGGGCCTTAGTTATTGTTGTTTGGGCTGCAGTTGTTGTGGTTGGGGTTGCAGTTATTGACGCCTCAGTTGTTGGGGCTGCAGTTGTTGTTGTTGTTTGGGCCTTAGTTATTGTTGTTGGGGCCACAGTTGTTGTGGTTGGGGCTGCAGTTATTGACGCCTCAGTTGTTGTTGTTGTTGGGGCTGCAGTTGTTGTTGGGGCCGCAGTTGTTATTCGGGCTGCAGTTGTTGTTGTTTGGGCCTTTGTGGTTGTTGTGTGGGCTGTTGTTGTTGTTGTTGGTGGTGCCACAGAAGTTGTTGTTGGGGCTCCAGTTGTTGTTGGGGCTGCAGTTGTTGTTGCCTCAGTTGTTGTTGTTTCGGCTGCAGTTGTTGTTGGGGCCGCGGTTGTTGTTGTTGGGGCCTCAGTTTTTGTGGTTTGGGCTGCAGTTGTTAATGCCTCAATTGTTGTTGTTGGGGCTGCAGTTGTTGTTGTTGGGGCCTCAGTTTTTGTGGTTTGGGCTGCAGTTGTTGTTTGGGATGGAGTTGTTGGGGCCGCAGTTGTTGGTGTTGGGGCATCAGTTGTTGTTGCCTCAGTTGTTGTTGTTTGGGCTGCAGTTGTTGGGGCCGCAGTTGTTGTTGGGGCCACAGTTGTTGTGGTTGGGGCTGCATTTGTTGTTGCCTCAGTTGTTGTTGTTGTTGGGGCCTCATTGGTTGTTGTTGGGGATGCAGTCGTTGTTAGGGTTGCATTTGTTGGGGCCACAGTAGTTGTTGGGGCTGCAGTTGTTGTTATTGGGGCCTCAGTTGTTGGGTTTGCAGTTGTTGTTGTTTGGGCCGCAGTTGTTGTTGGGAATGCAGTTTTTTTTGGGGCCGCAGTTGTTGTTCTTGTTGGGGCTGCAGTTGTTGTTGGGGCTGCAGTTGTTGTTGTGGCCTCAGATGTTGTTGTTGGGGCTGAAGTTGTTGTTGTTGGGGCCTCAGTTGTTGTGGTTTGGGCTGCAGTTGTTGGGGCCACAGATGTTGTTGTTTGGGCTGCAGTTGTTGTGGCCTCAGTTGTTGTTGTTGGGGCTGCAGTTGTTGTTGTTGGGGCCTCAGTTATTGTTGTTTGGGCCTCAGTTGTTGTGGTTGCAGTTGTTGTTGTTGAGGCCTCAGTTGTTGTTGTTTGGGCCTCAGCTGTTGGGGCCTCAGTGGTTGTTGTTTGGGCCTCAGTTGTTGTTGCTGCAGTTGTTGTGGCTACAGTTGTTGTTGTGGGGGCTGCAGTTGTTGGGGCCTCAGTTGTTGTTGTTGTGGCTGCAGTTGTTGTTGTTGGGGCCTCAGTTGTTGTTGTTGGGGTTGCAGTTGTTGGGTCCCCAGTTGTTGTTTGGGCTGTAGTTGTTGTTGTTGGGGCTGCAGTTGTTGTTGGGGCCTCAGTTGTTGGGGCCTCAGTTGTTGTTGTTGTTTGGGCCTCAGTTGTTGTGGCCTCAGTTGTTGTTGTTGGGGCTGCAGTTGTTATTGTTGGGGCCTCAGTGTTTGTTGTTGTGGCTGCAGTTGTTTTTGTTGGGGCCTCAGTTGTTGTTGTTGGGGCTGCAGTTGTTGTTGTTGGGTTCTCAGTTGTTGTGGTTGGGGCTGCAGTTGTTGTTTGGGCCTCAGTTGTTGGGGCCTCAGTGGTTGTTGTTTGCGCTGCAGTTGTTGTTGTTGGGGCCTCAGTTGTTGTTTGGGCCTCAGTTGTTGTGGTTGCAGTTGTTGTTGTTTGGGCCTCAGTTGTTGTGGCTACAGTTGTTGTTGTTGTGGCCTCAGTTGTTGGGGCTGCAGTTGTTGGGGCCTCAGTGGTTGTTGTTTGGGCCTCAGTTGTTGTTGCCGCAGTTGTTGGGGCCTCAGTTGTTGTTGTTGTTAGGGCCTCAGTTGTTGGAGGCTCATTGGTTGTTGTTTGGGCTGCAGTTGTTGTTGTTGTTTGGGCCTCAGTTGTTGTGGCTGCAGTTGTTGGTGTTGGGGCCTCAGTTGTTGTTGTTGTTTGGGCCTCAGTTGTTGTTGTTGGGGCTGCAGTTGTTGGGGCCTCAGTTGTTGGGGCCTCAGTGGTTGTTGTTGTTGTTGGGGCTGCAGTTGTTGTTGTTGGGGCCTCAGTGTTTGTTGTTGTGGCTGCAGTTGTTGTTGCTGGGGCCTCAGTTGTTGTTGGGGCTGCAGTTGTTGTTGGGGCCTCAGTTGTTGGAGCCTCAGTGGTTGTTGTTTGGGCTGCAGTTGTTGTTGTTGGGGCCTCAGTTGTTGTGGTTGCAGTTGTTGGGGCCTCAGTTGTTGTTGTTTGGGCCTCAGTTGTTGTGGCTACAGTTGTTGTTGTTGTTGGGGCTGCAGTTGTTGGGGCCTCAGTTGTTGTTGTTGGGGCCTCAGTTGTTGTTGATGCAGTTGTTGTTGTTTTTGGGGCCTCAGTTGTTGTAGTTGGGGCCTCAGTTGTTGGGGCATCAGTTGTTGTTGTTGTTGGGGCCTCAGTTGTTGGGGCATCAGTTGTTGTTGGGGCTGCAGTTGTTGTTGTTGTGGCCTCAGTTTTTGTTGTTGTGGCTGCAGTTGTTGTTGTTGCGGCCTCAGGTGTTGTTGTTGGGGCCTCAGTTGTTGGTGCCTCAGTTGTTGTTGTTTGGGCTGCAGTTGTTGGGTCCCCAGTTGTTGTTTGGGCTGCAGTTGTTGTTGTTGGGGCCTCAGTTGTTGTTGTTGGGGCTGCAGTTGTTGTTGGGGCCTCAGTTGTTGGGGCCTCAGTGGTTGTTGTTTGGGCTGCAGTTGTTGTTGTTGGGGCCTCAGTTGTTGTTGTTGTTTGGGCCTCAGTTGTTGTGGCTACAGTTGTTGTTGTTGGGGCTGCAGTTGTTGTGGCCTCAGTTGTTGTTGTTGTTGTTGTTGGGGCTGCAGTTGTTGTTGTTGGGGCCTCAGTTGTTGGGGCTGCAGTTGTTGTTGTTGGGGCCTCAGTTGTTGGGGCTGCAGTTGTTGGGTCCCCAGTTGTTGTTTGGGCTGCAGTTGTTGTTGTTGGGGCCTCAGTTGTTGTTGTTGGGGCCTCAGTTGTTGGGGCCTCAGTGGTTGTTGTTTGGGCTGCAGTTGTTGTTGTTGGGGCCTCAGTTGTTGTTGTTGTTTGGGCCTCAGTTGTTGTGGCTGCAGTTGTTGTTGTTGGGGCCTCAGTTGTTGATGTTTGGGCCTCAGTTGTTGTGGCTACAGTTGTTGTTGTTGGGGCTGCAGTTGTTGTTGCTGCAGTTGTTGTGGCCTCAGTTGTTGTTGTTGTTGTTGGGGCTGCAGTTGTTGTTGTTGGGGCCTCAGTTGTTGGGGCTGCAGTTGTTGTTGGGGCCTCAGTTGTTGGGGCCTCAGTGGTTGTTGTTTGGGCTGCAGTTGTTGTTGTTGGGGCCTCAGTTGTTGTTGTTGGGGCCTCAGTTGTTGTTGTTTGGGCCTCAGTTGTTGTGGTTGCAGTTGTTGTTGTTGGGGCCTCAGCTGTTGGGGCCTCAGTGGTTGTTGTTTGGACCTCAGTTGTTGTTGCTGCAGTTGTTGTGGCTACAGTTGTTGTTGTTGGGGCTGCAGTTGTTGGGGCCTCAGTTGTTGTTGGGGCCTCAGCTGTTGGGGCCTCAGTGGTTGTTGTTTGGGCCTCAGTTGTTGTTGCTGCAGTTGTTGGGGCCTCAGTTGTTGTTGTTGTTGTGGCCTCAGTTGTTGTTGTTGGGGGCTCAGTGGTTGTTGTTTGGGCCTCAGTTGTTGGGGCCTCAGTGGTTGTTGTTTGGGCCTCAGTTGTTGTTGCTGCAGTTGTTGTGGCCTCAGTTGTTGGGGCTGCAGTTGTTATTGTTGGGGCCTCAGTGTTTGTTGTTATGGCTGCAGTTGTTGTTGTTAGGGCCTCAGTTGTTGGGGCCTCAGTTGTTGTTGTTGGGGCTGCAGTTGTTGTTGTTGTTGGGTTCTCAGTAGTTGTGGTTGGGGCTAAAGTTGTTGTTGTTGGGGCCTCAGTTGTTGGGGCTGCAGTTGTTGTGGCCTCAGTTGTTGGGGCTGCAGTTGTTGTTGTTGGGGCCTCAGTTGTTGGGGCCTCAGTGGTTGTTGTTTGGGCTGCAGTTGTTGTTGTTGGGGCCTCAGTTGTTGTTGTTGTTTGGGCCTCAGTTGTTGTGGTTGCAGTTGTTGTTCTTGGGGCCTCAGTTGTTGTTGTTGGGGCTGCAGTTGTTGTTGGGGCCTCAGTGGTTGTTGTTTGGGCTGCAGTTGTTGTTGGGGCCTCAGTGGTTGTTGTTTGGGCTGCAGTTGTTGTTGTTGTTTGGGCCTCAGTTGTAGTGGTTGCAGTTGTTGTTGTTGGGGCCTCAGTTGTTGTTGTTTGGGCCTCAGTTGTTGTTGCTGCAGTTGTTGTGGCCTCAGTTGTTGTTGTTGGGGCTGCAGTTATTGTTGGGGCCTCAGTGTTTGTTGTTATGGCTGCAGTTGTTGTTGTTGGGGCCTCAGTTGTTGGGGCCTCAGTTGTTGTTGTTGGGGCCTCAGTTGTTGTTGTTGGGGCTGCAGTTGTTGTTGGGTTCTCAGTTGTTGTTGTTGGGGCCTCAGTGGTTGTTGTTTGGGCCTCAGTTGTTGTTGCTGCAGTTGTTGTGGCCTCAGTTGTTGTTGTTGTTGTTGGGGCTGCAGTTGTTGTTGTTGTGGCCTCAGTGTTTGTTGTTGTGGCTGCAGTTGTTGTTGTTGGGGCTTCAGTTGTTGGGGCCTCAGTTGTTGTTGTTGGGGCTGCAGTTGTTGTTGTTGGGGCCTCAGTTGTTGTTGGGGCTGCAGTTGTTGTTGTTGTGGCCTCAGTTGTTGTTGTTGGGGCTGCAGTTGTTGTTGGGGCCTCAGTTGTTGGGGCCTCAGTGGTTGTTGTTTGGGCTGCAGTTGTTGTTGTTGGGGCCTCAGTTGTTGTTGTTGTTTGGGCCTCAGTTGTTGTGGTTGCAGTTGTTGTTCTTGGGGCCTTAGTTGTTGTTGTTGGGGCTGCAGTTGTTGTTGGGGCCTCAGTGTTTGTTGTTGTGGTTGCAGTTGTTGTTGTTGGGGCCTCAGTTGTTGTTGTTGGGGCTGCAGTTGTTGTTGGGGCCTCAGTTGTTGTTGTTTGGGCCTCAGTTGTTGTTGTTGGGGCTGCAGTTGTTGTTGTTGGGGCCTCAGTGGTTGTTGTTTGGGCTGCAGTTGTTGTTGTTGGGGCCTCAGTTGTTGTTGTTGTTTGGACCTCAGTTGTTGTGGTTGCAGTTGTTGTTGGGGCCTCAGTTGTTGTTGTTGTTGGGGCTGCAGTTGTTGTTGGGGCCTCAGTTGTTGTTGGGGCCTCAGTTGTTGTTGGGGCCTTAGTGGTTGTTGTTTGGGCTGCAGTTGTTGTTGTTGGGGCCACAGTTGTTGTGGTTGGGGCTGCAGTTGTTGACGCCTCAGTTGTTGTTGTTGGGGCTGCAGTTGTTGTTGGGGCCGCAGTTGTTATTCGGGCTGCAGTTGTTATTCGGGCTGCAGTTGTTGTTGTTTGGGCCTTTGTGGTTGTTGTGTGGGCTGTTGTTGTTGTTGTTGGTGGTGCCACAGAAGTTGTATTTGGGGCTCCAGTTGTTGTTGGGGCTGCAGTTGTTGTTGCCTCAGTTGTTGTTGTTTCGGCTGCAGTTGTTGTTGGGGCCGCGGTTGTTGTTGTTGGGGCCTCAGTTTTTGTGGTTTGGGCTGCAGTTGTTGATGCCTCAATTGTTGTTGTTGGGGCTGCAGTTGTTGTTGTTGGGGCCTCAGTTTTTGTGGTTTGGGCTGCAGTTGTTGTTGTTTGGGATGGAGTTGTTGGGGCCGCAGTTGTTGGTGTTGGGGCTGCAGTTGTTGTTGCCTCAGTTGTTGTTGTTTGGGCTGCAGTTGTTGGGGCCGCAGTTGTTGTTGGGGCCACAGTTGTTGTGGTTGGGGCTGCATTTGTTGTTGCCTCAGTTGTTGTTGTTGTTGGGGCCTCAGTGGTTGTTGTTGGGGATGCAGTCGTTGTTAGGGTTGCATTTGTTGGGGCCACAGTAGTTGTTGGGGCTGCAGTTGTTGTTGTTGGGGCCTCAGTTGTTGGGTTTGCAGTTGTTGTTGTTTGGGCTGAAGTTGTTGTTGTTTGGGCTGCAGTTGTTGTTGGGAATGCAGTTGTTTTTGGGGCCGCAGTTGTTGTTCTTGTTGGGGCTGCAGTTGTTGTTGGGGCCACAGTTGTTGTTGGGGCTGCAGTTGTTGTTGTTGTTGTGGCCTCAGATGTTGTTGTTGGGGCCTCAGTTGTTGTTGTTGGGGCCTCAGTTGTTGTGGTTTGGGCTGCAGTTGTTGGGGCCACAGATGTTATTGTTTGGGAAGGAGTAGTTGGAGCCGCAGTTGTTGTTGGGGCCACAGTTGTTGTGGTTGGGGCTGCAGTTGTTGTTGGGGCTGAAGTTGTTGTTGTTTGGGCCTTAGTTATTGTTGTTTGGGCTGCAGTTGTTGTGGTTGCAGTTATTGACGCCTCAGTTGTTGGGGCTGCAGTTGTTGTTGTTGTTTGGGCCTTAGTTATTGTTGTTGGGGCCTCAGTTGTTGGGGCTGCAGTTGTTGTTGTTGGGGCCTCAGTTGTTGGGGCTGCAGTTGTTGGGTCCCCAGTTGTTGTTTGGGCTGCAGTTGTTGTTGTTGGGGCCTCAGTTGTTGGGGCCTCAGTTGTTGGGGCTGCAGTTGTTGTTGTTGGGGCCTCAGTTGTTGGGGCTGCAGTTGTTGGGTCCCCAGTTGTTGTTTGGGCTGCAGTTGTTGTTGTTGGGGCCTCAGTTGTTGGGGCCTCAGTGGTTGTTGTTTGGGCTGCAGTTGTTGTTGTTGGGGCCTCAGTTGTTGTTGTTGTTTGGGCCTCAGTTGTTGTGGCTGCAGTTGTTGTTGTTGGGGCCTCAGTTGTTGATGTTTGGGCCTCAGTTGTTGTGGCTACAGTTGTTGTTGTTGGGGCTGCAGTTGTTGTTGCTGCAGTTGTTGTGGCCTCAGTTGTTGTTGTTGTTGTTGGGGCTGCAGTTGTTGTTGTTGGGGCCTCAGTTGTTGGGGCTGCAGTTGTTGTTGTTGGGGCCTCAGTTGTTGGGGCTGCAGTTGTTGTTGGGGCCTCAGTTGTTGGGGCCTCAGTGGTTGTTGTTTGGGCTGCAGTTGTTGTTGTTGGGGCCTCAGTTGTTGTTGTTTGGGCCTCAGTTGTTGTGGTTGCAGTTGTTGTTGTTGGGGCCTCAGCTGTTGGGGCCTCAGTGGTTGTTGTTTGGACCTCAGTTGTTGTTGCTGCAGTTGTTGTGGCTACAGTTGTTGTTGTTGGGGCTGCAGTTGTTGGGGCCTCAGTTGTTGTTGTTGTTTGGACCTCAGTTGTTGTGGTTGCAGTTGTTGTTGTTGGGGCTGCAGTTGTTGTTGGGGCCTCAGTTGTTGTTGGGGCCTTAGTGGTTGTTGTTTGGGCTGCAGTTGTTGTTGTTGGGGCCACAGTTGTTGTGGTTGGGGCTGCAGTTGTTGACGCCTCAGTTGTTGTTGTTGGGGCTGCAGTTGTTGTTGGGGCCGCAGTTGTTATTCGGGCTGCAGTTGTTATTCGGGCTGCAGTTGTTGTTGTTTGGGCCTTTGTGGTTGTTGTGTGGGCTGTTGTTGTTGTTGTTGGTGGTGCCACAGAAGTTGTATTTGGGGCTCCAGTTGTTGTTGGGGCTGCAGTTGTTGTTGCCTCAGTTGTTGTTGTTTCGGCTGCAGTTGTTGTTGGGGCCGCGGTTGTTGTTGTTGGGGCCTCAGTTTTTGTGGTTTGGGCTGCAGTTGTTGATGCCTCAATTGTTGTTGTTGGGGCTGCAGTTGTTGTTGTTGGGGCCTCAGTTTTTGTGGTTTGGGCTGCAGTTGTTGTTGTTTGGGATGGAGTTGTTGGGGCCGCAGTTGTTGGTGTTGGGGCTGCAGTTGTTGTTGCCTCAGTTGTTGTTGTTTGGGCTGCAGTTGTTGGGGCCGCAGTTGTTGTTGGGGCCACAGTTGTTGTGGTTGGGGCTGCATTTGTTGTTGCCTCAGTTGTTGTTGTTGTTGGGGCCTCAGTGGTTGTTGTTGGGGATGCAGTCGTTGTTAGGGTTGCATTTGTTGGGGCCACAGTAGTTGTTGGGGCTGCAGTTGTTGTTGTTGTTGGGGCCTCAGTTGTTGGGTTTGCAGTTGTTGTTGTTTGGGCTGAAGTTGTTGTTGTTTGGGCTGCAGTTGTTGTTGGGAATGCAGTTGTTTTTGGGGCCGCAGTTGTTGTTCTTGTTGGGGCTGCAGTTGTTGTTGGGGCCACAGTTGTTGTTGGGGCTGCAGTTGTTGTTGTTGTTGTGGCCTCAGATGTTGTTGTTGGGGCTGAAGTTGTTGTTGTTGGGGCCTCAGTTGTTGTGGTTTGGGCTGCAGTTGTTGGGGCCACAGATGTTATTGTTTGGGAAGGAGTAGTTGGAGCCGCAGTTGTTGTTGGGGCCACAGTTGTTGTGGTTGGGGCTGCAGTTGTTGTTGGGGCTGCAGTTGTTGTTGTTTGGGCCTTAGTTATTGTTGTTTGGGCTGCAGTTGTTGTGGTTGCAGTTATTGACGCCTCAGTTGTTGGGGCTGCAGTTGTTGTTGTTGTTTGGGCCTTAGTTATTGTTGTTGGGGCCACAGTTGTTGTGGTTGGGGCTGCAGTTATTGACGCCTCAGTTGTTGTTGTTGTTGGGGCTGCAGTTGTTGTTGGGGCCGCAGTTGTTATTCGGGCTGCAGTTGTTGTTGTTTGGGCCTTTGTGGCTGTTGTGTTGGCTGTTGTTGTTGTTGTTGGTGGTGCCACAGAAGTTGTTGTTGGGGCTCCAGTTGTTGTTGGGGCTGCAGTTGTTGTTGCCTCAGTTGTTGTTGTTTCGGCTGCAGTTGTTGTTGGGGCCGCGGTTGTTGTTGTTGGGGCCTCAGTTTTTGTGGTTTGGGCTGCAGTTGTTGATGCCTCAATTGTTGTTGTTGGGGCTGCAGTTGTTGTTGTTGGGGCCTCAGTTTTTGTGGTTTGGGCTGCAGTTGTTGTTTGGGATGGAGTTGTTGGGGCCGCAGTTGTTGTTGCCTCAGTTGTTGTTGTTTGGGCTGCAGTTGTTGGGGCCGCAGTTGTTGTTGGGTCCACAGTTGTTGTGGTTGGGGCTGCATTTGTTGTTGCCTCAGTTGTTGTTGTTGTTGGGGCCTCAGTGGTTGTTGTTGGGGATGCAGTCGTTGTTAGGGTTGCATTTGTTGGGGCCACAGTAGTTGTTGGGGCTGCAGTTGTTGTTGTTGGGGCCTCAGTTGTTGGGTTTGCAGTTGTTGTTGGGAATGCAGTTGTTTTTGGGGCCGCAGTTGTTGTTCTTGTTGGGGCTGCAGTTGTTGTTGGGGCCACAGTTGTTGTTGGGGCTGCAGTTGTTGTTGTTGTTGTGGCCTCAGATGTTGTTGTTGGGGCTGAAGTTGTTGTTGTTGGGGCCTCAGTTGTTGTGGTTTGGGCTGCAGTTGTTGGGGCCACAGATGTTGTTGTTTGGGAAGGAGTAGTTGGAGCCGCAGTTGTTGTTGGGGCCACAGTTGTTGTGGTTGGGGCTGCAGTTGTTGTTGGGGCTGCAGTTGTTGTTGTTGTTTGGGCTGCAGTTGTTGTGGTTGGGATTGCAGTTATTGACGCCTCAGTTGTTGTTGTTGTTGGGGCTGCAGTTGTTGTTGTTGTTGTTTGGGCCTTAGTTATTGTTGTTGGGGCCACAGTTGTTGTGGTTGGGGCTGCAGTTATTGACGCCTCAGTTGTTGTTGTTGTTGGGGCTGCAGTTGTTGTTGGGGCCGCAGTTGTTATTCGGGCTGCAGTTGTTGTTGTTTGGGCCTTTGTGGTTGCAGTTTTTGTTGATGGGGCCTCAGTTGTTGGGTTTGCAGTTGTTGTTGTTTGGGCTGCAGTTGTTGTTGGGAATGCAGTTGTTTTTGGGGCCGCAGTTGTTGTTCTTGTTGGGGCCTCAGTTGTTGGGGCCTCAGTTGTTGGGGCCTCAGTTGTTGTTGTTTGTGCTGCAGTTGTTGTTGGGGCCACAGTTGTTGGGGCCTCAGTTGTTGTTGTTGGGGCCTCAGATGTTGGGGCTGCAGTTGTTGTTGGGGCCTCAGTTGTTGGGGCCTCAGTGGTTGTTGTTTGGGCATCAGTTGTTGGGGCCTCAGTGGTTGTTGTTTGGTCCTTAGTTGTTGTTGCTGCAGTTGTTGTGGCCTCAGTTGTTGTTGTTTGGGCCTCAGTTGTTGTTGCTGCACTTGTTGTTGTTCGGGCCTCAGTTGTTGGGGCTGCAGTTGTTGTTGTTGGGGCTGCAGTTGTTGCGGCCTCAGCTGTTGGGGCCTCAGTGGTTGTTGTTTGGGCCTCAGTTGTTGTTGCTGCAGTTGTTGGGGCCTCAGTTGTTGTTGTTGGGTCCTCAGTTGTTGGGGGCTCAGTGGTTGTTGTTTGGGCCTCAGTTGTTGGGGCCTCAGTGGTTGTTGTTTGGGCCTCAGTTGTTGTTGCTGCAGTTGTTGTGGCCTCAGTTGTTGTTGTTGGGGCCTCAGTTGTTGTTGTTTGGGCCTCAGTTGTTGTGGCTACAGTTGTTGTTGTTGGGGCCTCAGTTGTTGTTGTTGTGGCCTCAGTTGTTGTTGTTTGGGCCTCAGTTGTTGTTGTTGGGGCTGCAGTTGTTGTTGGGGCCTCAGTGGTTGTTGTTTGGGCCTCAGTTGTTGTGGTTGCAGTTGTTGTTGTTGGGGCCTCGGTTGTTGTGGTTGCAGTTGTTGTTGTTTGGGCCTGAGTTGTTATTCGGGCTGCAGTTGTTATTCGGGCTGCAGTTGTTGTTGTTTGGGCCTTTGTGGTTGTTGTGTGGGCTGTTGTTGTTGTTGTTGGTGGTGCCACAGAAGTTGTATTTGGGGCTCCAGTTGTTGTTGGGGCTGCAGTTGTTGTTGCCTCAGTTGTTGTTGTTTCGGCTGCAGTTGTTGTTGGGGCCGCGGTTGTTGTTGTTGGGGCCTCAGTTTTTGTGGTTTGGGCTGCAGTTGTTGATACCTCAATTGTTGTTGTTGGGGCTGCAGTTGTTGTTGTTGGGGCCTCAGTTTTTGTGGTTTGGGCTGCAGTTGTTGTTGTTTGGGATGGAGTTGTTGGGGCCGCAGTTGTTGGTGTTGGGGCTGCAGTTGTTGTTGCCTCAGTTGTTGTTGTTTGGGCTGCAGTTGTTGGGGCCGCAGTTGTTGTTGGGGCCACAGTTGTTGTGGTTGGGGCTGCATTTGTTGTTGCCTCAGTTGTTGTTGTTGTTGGGGCCTCAGTGGTTGTTGTTGGGGATGCAGTCGTTGTTAGGGTTGCATTTGTTGGGGCCACAGTAGTTGTTGGGGCTGCAGTTGTTGTTGTTGGGGCCTCAGTTGTTGGGTTTGCAGTTGTTGTTGTTTGGGCTGAAGTTGTTGTTGTTTGGGCTGCAGTTGTTGTTGGGAATGCAGTTGTTTTTGGGGCCGCAGTTGTTGTTCTTGTTGGGGCTGCAGTTGTTGTTGGGGCCACAGTTGTTGTTGGGGCTGCAGTTGTTGTTGTTGTTGTGGCCTCAGATGTTGTTGTTGGGGCTGAAGTTGTTGTTGTTGGGGCCTCAGTTGTTGTGGTTTGGGCTGCAGTTGTTGGGGCCACAGATGTTATTGTTTGGGAAGGAGTAGTTGGAGCCGCAGTTGTTGTTGGGGCCACAGTTGTTGTGGTTGGGGCTGCAGTTGTTGTTGGGGCTGCAGTTGTTGTTGTTTGGGCCTTAGTTATTGTTGTTTGGGCTGCAGTTGTTGTGGTTGGGGTTGCAGTTATTGACGCCTCAGTTGTTGGGGCTGCAGTTGTTGTTGTTGTTTGGGCCTTAGTTATTGTTGTTGGGGCCACAGTTGTTGTGGTTGGGGCTGCAGTTATTGACGCCTCAGTTGTTGTTGTTGTTGGGGCTGCAGTTGTTGTTGGGGCCGCAGTTGTTATTCGGGCTGCAGTTGTTGTTGTTTGGGCCTTTGTGGCTGTTGTGTTGGCTGTTGTTGTTGTTGTTGGTGGTGCCACAGAAGTTGTTGTTGGGGCTCCAGTTGTTGTTGGGGCTGCAGTTGTTGTTGCCTCAGTTGTTGTTGTTTCGGCTGCAGTTGTTGTTGGGGCCGCGGTTGTTGTTGTTGGGGCCTCAGTTTTTGTGGTTTGGGCTGCAGTTGTTGTTTGGGATGGAGTTGTTGGGGCCGCAGTTGTTGTTGCCTCAGTTGTTGTTGTTTGGGCTGCAGTTGTTGGGGCCGCAGTTGTTGTTGGGTCCACAGTTGTTGTGGTTGGGGCTGCATTTGTTGTTGCCTCAGTTGTTGTTGTTGTTGGGGCCTCAGTGGTTGTTGTTGGGGATGCAGTCGTTGTTAGGGTTGCATTTGTTGGGGCCACAGTAGTTGTTGGGGCTGCAGTTGTTGTTGTTGGGGCCTCAGTTGTTGGGTTTGCAGTTGTTGTTGTTTGGGCTGCAGTTGTTGTTGGGAATGCAGTTGTTTTTGGGGCCGCAGTTGTTGTTCTTGTTGGGGCTGCAGTTGTTGTTGGGGCCACAGTTGTTGTTGGGGCTGCAGTTGTTGTTGTTGTTGTGGCCTCAGATGTTGTTGTTGGGGCTGAAGTTGTTGTTGTTGGGGCCTCAGTTGTTGTGGTTTGGGCTGCAGTTGTTGGGGCCACAGATGTTGTTGTTTGGGAAGGAGTAGTTGGAGCCGCAGTTGTTGTTGGGGCCACAGTTGTTGTGGTTGGGGCTGCAGTTGTTGTTGGGGCTGCAGTTGTTGTTGTTGTTTGGGCTGCAGTTGTTGTGGTTGGGGCTGCAGTTATTGACGCCTCAGTTGTTGTTGTTGGGGCTGCAGTTGTTGTTGTTGTTGTTTGGGCCTTAGTTATTGTTGTTGGGGCCACAGTTGTTGTGGTTGGGGCTGCAGTTATTGACGCCTCAGTTGTTGTTGTTGTTGGGGCTGCAGTTGTTGTTGTGGCCGCAGTTGTTATTCGGGCTGCAGTTGTTGTTGTTTGGGCCTTTGTGGTTGCAGTTTTTGTTGATGGGGCCTCAGTTGTTGGGTTTGCAGTTGTTGTTGTTTGGGCTGCAGTTGTTGTTGGGAATGCAGTTGTTTTTGGGGCCGCAGTTGTTGTTCTTGTTGGGGCCTCAGTTGTTGGGGCCTCAGTTGTTGGGGCCTCAGTTGTTGTTGTTTGGGCTGCAGTTGTTGTTGGGGCCACAGTTGTTGGGGCCTCAGTTGTTGTTGTTGGGGCCTCAGTTGTTGGGGCTGCAGTTGTTGTTGTTGGGGCTGCAGTTGTTGTTGGGGCCTCAGTTGTTGGGGCCTCAGTGGTTGTTGTTTGGGCATCAGTTGTTGGGGCATCAGTTGTTGGGGCCTCAGTGGTTGTTGTTTGGTCCTTAGTTGTTGTTGCTGCAGTTGTTGTGGCCTCAGTTGTTGTTGTTTGGGCCTCAGTTGTTGTTGCTGCAGTTGTTGGGGCCTCAGTTGTTGTTGTTGGGTCCTCAGTTGTTGGGGGCTCAGTGGTTGTTGTTTGGGCCTCAGTTGTTGGGGCCTCAGTGGTTGTTGTTTGGGCCTCAGTTGTTGTTGCTGCAGTTGTTGTGGCCTCAGTTGTTGTTGTTGGGGCCTCAGTTGTTGTTGTTTGGGCCTCAGTTGTTGTGGCTACAGTTGTTGTTGTTGGGGCCTCAGTTGTTGTTGTTGTTGTTTGGGCCTCAGTTGTTGTGGCTGCAGTTGTTGTTGTTGGGGCCTCAGTTGTTGTTGTTGGGGCTGCAGTTGTTGTTGGGGCCTCAGTGGTTGTTGTTTGGGCCTCAGTTGTTGTGGTTGCAGTTGTTGTTGTTGGGGCTTCGGTTGTTGTGGTTGCAGTTGTTGTTGTTTGGGCCTGAGTTGTTGTGGCTACAGTTGTTGTTGTTGGGGCTGCAGTTGTTGGGGCCTCAGTGGTTGTTGTTTGGGCTGCAGTTGTTGTGGCCTCAGTTGTTGTTGTTGGGGCTGCAGTTGTTGTTGTTGGGGCCTCAGTTGTTGTTGTTTGGGCCTCAGTTCTTGTGGTTGCAGTTGTTGTTGTTGAGGCCTCAGTTGTTGTTGTTTGGGCCTCAGCTGTTGGGGCCTCAGTGGTTGTTGTTTGGGCCTCAGTTGTTGTTGCTGCAGTTGTTGTGGCTACAGTTGTTGTTATTGGGGCTGCAGTTGTTGGGGCCTCAGTTGTTGGGGCCTCAGTTGTTGTTGTGGCTGCAGTTGTTGTTGTTGGGGCCTCAGTTGTTGTTGTTGTGGTTGCAGTTGTTGGGTCCCCAGTTGTTGTTTGGGCTGTAGTTGTTGTTGTTGGGGCTGCAGTTGTTGTTGGGGCCTCAGTTGTTGGGGCCTCAGTTGTGTTTGTTGTCTGGGCCTCAGTTGTTGTGGCTGCAGTTGTTGTTGTTGGGGCCTCAGTTGTTGTGGCTACAGTTGTTGTTGTTGGGGCTGCAGTTGTTGTTGCTGCAGTTGTTGTGGCCTCAGTTGTTGTTGTTGTTGTTGTTGTTGGGGCTGCAGTTGTTGTTGTTGGGGCCTCAGTTGTTGTTGTTGTTGTTGGGGCTGCAGTTGTTGTTGGGGCCTCAGTTGTTGTTTGGGCCTCAGTTGTTGTTGCTGCAGTTGTTGGGGCCTCAGTTGTTGTTGTTGTTGGGGCCTCAGTTGTTGGGGGCTCAGTGGTTGTTGTTTGGGCCTCAGTTGTTGGGGCCTCAGTCGTTGTTGTTTGGGCCTCAGTTGTTATTGCTGCAGTTGTTGTGGCCTCAGTTGTTGTTGTTGGGGCTGCAGTTGCTATTGTTGGGGCCTCAGTTTTTGTTGTTATGGCTGCAGTTGTTGTTGTTGGGGCCTCAGTTGTTGGGGCCTCAGTTGTTGTTGTTGGGGCTGCAGTTGTTGTTGTTGTTGTTGGGTTCTCAGTTGTTGTGGTTGGGGCTGCAGTTGTTGTTGTTGGGGCTGCAGTTGTTGTTTTTGGGTTCTCAGTTGTTGTTGTTGGGGCCTCAGTTGTTATTTGGGCCTCAGTTGTTGTGGTTGCAGTTGTTGTTGTTGGGGCCTCAGTTGTTGTTGTTGGGGCCTCAGTTGTTGTTGTTTGGGCCTCAGTTGTTGTTGTTGGGGCTGCAGTTGTTGGGGCCTCAGTTGTTGGGGCCTCAGTGGTTGTTGTTGTTGTTGGGGCTGCAGTTGTTGTTGTTGGGGCCTCAGTGTTTGTTGTTGTGGCTGCAGTTGTTGTGGCTGCAGTTGTTGTTGCTGGGGCCTCAGTTGTTGTTGGGGCTGCAGTTGTTGTTGGGGCCTCAGTTGTTGGAGCCTCAGTGGTTGTTGTTTGGGCTGCAGTTGTTGTTGTTGGGGCCTCAGTTGTTGTGGTTGCAGTTGTTGGGGCCTCAGTTGTTGTTGTTTGGGCCTCAGTTGTTGTGGCTACAGTTGTTTTTGTTGGGGCTGCAGTTGTTGTTGTTGTGGCCTCAGTGTATGTTGTTGTGGCTGCAGTTGTTGTTGTTGTTGTGGCCTCAGTGTTTGTTGTTGTGGCTGCAGTTGTTGTTGTTGGGGCTGAAGTTGTTGGGGCCTCAGTTGTTGTTGCTGCAGATGTTGTTGTTGTTGTTGCGGCCTCAGGTGTTGTTGTTGGGGCCTCAGTTGTTGGTGCCTCAGTTGTTGTTGTTTGGGCTGCAGTTGTTGGGTCCCCAGTTGTTGTTTGGGCTGCAGTTGTTGTTGTTGGGGCCTCAGTTGTTGTTGTTGGGGCTGCAGTTGTTGTTGGGGCCTCAGTGGTTGTTGTTTGGGCTGCAGTTGTTGTTGTTGGGGCCTCAGTTGTTGTTGTTGTTTGGGCCTCAGTTGTTGTGGCTGCAGTTGTTGTTGTTGGGGCCTCAGTTGTTGTTGTTTGGGCCTCAGTTGTTGTGGCTACAGTTGTTGTTGTTGGGGCTGCAGTTGTTGTTGCTGCAGTTGTTGTGGCCTCAGTTGTTGTTGTTGTTGTTGGGGCTGCAGTTGTTGTTGTTGGGGCCTCAGTTGTTGGGGCTGCAGTTGTTGTTGTTGGGGCCTCAGTTGTTGGGGCTGCAGTTGTTGTTGGGGCCTCAGTTGTTGGGGCCTCAGTGGTTGTTGTTTGGGCTGCAGTTGTTGTTGTTGGGGCCTCAGTTGTTGTTGTTTGGGCCTCAGTTGTTGTGGTTGCAGTTGTTGTTGTTGGGGCCTCAGCTGTTGGGGGCTCAGTGGTTGTTGTTTGGGCTGCAGTTGTTGTTGTTGTTTGGGCCTCAGTTGTTGTGGCTGCAGTTGTTGGAGCCTCAGTTGTTGTTGTTGGGGCTGCAGTTGTTGGGGCCTCAGTTGTTGGGGCCTCAGTGGTTGTTGTTGTTGTTGGGGCTGCAGTTGTTGTTGTTGTTGGGGCCTCAGTGTTTGTTGTTGTGGCTGCAGTTGTTGTTGCTGGGGCCTCAGTTGTTGTTGGGGCTGCAGTTGTTGTTTGGGCCTCAGTTGTTGGAGCCTCAGTGGTTGTTGTTTGGGCTGCAGTTGTTGTTGTTGGGGCCTCAGTTGTTGTTGTTTGGGCCTCAGTTGTTGTGGCTACAGTTGTTGTTGTTGGGGCTGCAGTTGTTGTTGTTGTGGCCTCAGTGTTTGTTGTTGTGGCTGCAGTTGTTGTTGTTGGGGCCTCAGCTGTTGGGGCCTCAGTGGTTGTTGTTTGGACCTCAGTTGTTGTTGCTGCAGTTGTTGTGGCTACAGTTGTTGTGGTTGGGGCTGCAGTTGTTGGGGCCTCAGTGGTTGTTGTTTGGGCCTCAGTTGTTGGTGCTGCAGTTGTTGTGGCCTCAGTTGTTGTTGTTGGGGCTGCAGTTGTTATTGTTGGGGCCTCAGTTTTTGTTGTTATGGCTGCTGTTGTTGTTGTTGGGGCCTCAGTTGTTGTTGTTGGGGCTGCAGTTGTTGTTGTTGTTGTTGGGTTCTCATTTGTTGTGGTTGGGGCTGCAGTTGTTGTTGGGGCCTCAGTTGTTGGGGCCTCAGTTGTTGTTGTGGCTGCAGTTGTTGTTGTTGGGGCTGCAGTTGTTGGGGCCTCAGTTGTTGTTACTGCAGTTGTTGTTGTTGTTGTTGCGGCCTCAGGTGTTGTTGTTGGGGCCTCAGTTGTTGGGGCCTCAGTTGTTGGGGCCTCAGTTGTTGTTGTTTGGGCTGCAGTTGTTGGGTCCCCAGTTGTTGTTTGGGCTGCAGTTGTTGTTGTTGGGGCCTCAGTTGTTGGGGCCTCAGTGGTTGTTGTTTGGGCTGCAGTTGTTGTTGTTGGGGCCTCAGTTGTTGTTGTTTGGGCCTCAGTTGTTGGGGCCTCAGTGGTTGTTGTTTGGGCCTCAGTTGTTGTTGCTGCAGTTGTTGTGGCCTCAGTTGTTGTTGTTTGGGCCTCAGTTGTTGTGGCTACAGTTGTTGTTGTTGGGGCCTCAGTTGTTGTTGATGTTGTTTGGGCCTCAGTTGTTGTCGCTGCAGTTGTTGTTGTTGGGGCCTCAGTTGTTGTTGTTTGGGCCTCAGTTGTTGTTTTTGGGGCTGCAGTTGTTGTTGGGGCCTCAGTGGTTGTTGTTTGGGCTGCAGTTGTTGTTGTTGTTGGGGCCTCAGTTGTTGTTGTTTGGGCCTCAGTTGTTGTGGTTGCAGTTGTTGTTGTTGGGGCCTCAGTTGTTGTTGTTGTTGGGGCCTCAGTTGTTGTGGTTGCAGTTGTTGTTGTTTGGGCCTGAGTTGTTGTGGCTACAGTTGTTGTTGTTGGGGCTGCAGTTGTTGGGGCCTCAGTTGTTGGGGCCTCAGTGGTTGTTGTTTGGGCTGCAGTTGTTGTGGCCTCAGTTGTTGTTGTTGGGGCTGCAGTTGTTGGGGCCTCAGTTGTTGTTGTTTGGGCCTCAGTTGTTGTGGCTACAGTTGTTGTTGTTGGGGTTGCAGTTGTTGGGGCCTCAGCTGTTGGGGCCTCAGTGGTTGTTGTTTGGGCCTCAGTTGTTGTTGCTGCAGTTGTTGGGGCCTCAGTTGTTGTTGTTGTTGGGGCCTCAGTTGTTGGGGGCTCAGTGGTTGTTGTTTGGGCTGCAGTTGTTGTTGTTGTTTGGGCCTCAGTTGTTGTGGCTGCAGTTGTTGTTGTTGGGGCCTCAGTTGTTGTTGTTTGGGCCTCAGTTGTTGTTGTTGGGGCTGCAGTTGTTGGGGCCTCAGTGGTTGTTGTTGTTGTTGGGGCCTCAGTTGTTGTTGTTGGGGCCTCAGTGTTTGTTGTTGTGGCTGCAGTTGTTGTTGCTGGGGCCTCAGTTGTTGTTGGGGCTGCAGTTGTTGTTGGGGCCTCAGTTGTTGGAGCCTCAGTGGTTGTTGTTTGGGCTGCAGTTGTTGTTGTTGGGGCTGCAGTTGTTGTTGTTTGGGCCTCAGTTGTTGTGGCTGCAGTTGTTGTTGTTGGGGCCTCAGTTGTTGTTGTTTGGGCCTCAGTTGTTGTGGCAACAGTTGTTGTTGTTGGGGCTGCAGTTGTTAGAGCCTCAGTTGTTGTTGTTGGGGCTGCAGTTGTTGTTGTTGTTGGGGCCTCAGTTGTTGTTGTTGGGGCCTCAGTTGTTGGGGGCTCAGTGGTTGTTGTTTGGGCCTCAGTTGTTGGGGCCTCAGTGGTTGTTGTTTGGGCCTCAGTTGTTATTGCTGCAGTTGTTGTGGCCTCAGTTGTTGTTGTTGGGGCTGCAGTTGTTATTGTTGGGGCCTCAGTGTTTGTTGTTGTGGCTGCAGTTGTTGTTGTTTGGGCCTCAGTTGTTGTTTTTGGGGCTGCAGTTGTTGTTGGGGCCTCAGTGGTTGTTGTTTGGGCTGCAGTTGTTGTTGTTGGGGCCTCAGTTGTTGTTGTTTGGGCCTCAGTTGTTGTGGTTGCAGTTGTTGTTGTTGGGGCCTCAGTTGTTGTTGTTGTTGGGGCCTCAGTTGTTGTGGTTGCAGTTGTTGTTGTTTGGGCCTGAGTTGTTGTGGCTACAGTTGTTGTTGTTGGGGCTGCAGTTGTTGGGGCCTCAGTTGTTGGGGCCTCAGTGGTTGTTGTTTGGGCTGCAGTTGTCGTGGCCTCAGTTGTTGGGGCTGCAGTTGTTGTTGTTGGGGCCTCAGTTGTTGTTGTTTGGGCCTCAGTTGTTGTGGTTGCAGTTGTTGTTGTTGAGGCCTCAGTTGTTGTTGTTTGGGCCTCAGCTGTTGGGGCCTCAGTGGTTGTTGTTTGGGCCTCAGTTGTTGTTGCTGCAGTTGTTGTGGCTACAGTTGTTGTTGTTGGGGCTGCAGTTGTTGGGGCCTCAGTTGTTGGGGCCTCAGTTGTTGTTGTGGCTGCAGTTGTTGTTATTGGGGCCTCAGTTGTTGTTGTTGTGGTTGCAGTTGTTGGGTCCCCAGTTGTTGTTTGGGCTGTAGTTGTTGTTGTTGGGGCCTCAGTTGTTGTTGTTGGGGCTGCAGTTGTTGTTGGGGCCTCAGTTGTTGGGGCCTCAGTTGTTGTTGTTGTCTGGGCCTCAGTTGTTGTGGCTGCAGTTGTTGTTGTTGGGGCCTCAGTTGTTGTGGCTACAGTTGTTGTTGTTGGGGCTGCAGTTGTTGTTGCTGCAGTTGTTGTGGCCTCAGTTGTTGTTGTTGTTGGGGCTGCAGTTGTTGTTGGGGCCTCAGTTGTTGTTTGGGCCTCAGTTGTTGTTGCTGCAGTTGTTGGGGCCTCAGTTGTTGTTGTTGTTGTTGATGGGGCCTCAGTTGTTGGGGGCTCAGTGGTTGTTGTTTGGGCCTCAGTTGTTATTGCTGCAGTTGTTGTGGCCTCAGTTGTTGTTGTTGGGGCTGCAGTTGTTATTGTTGGGGCCTCAGTGTTTGTTGTTGTGGCTGCAGTTGTTGTTGTTGGGGCTGCAGTTGTTGTTGTTGGGTTCTCAGTTGTTGTGGTTGGGGCTGCAGTTGTTGTTTGGGCCTCAGTTGTTGGGGCCTCAGTGGTTGTTGTTTGGGCTGCAGTTGTTGTTGTTGGGGCCTCAGTTGTTGTTTGGGCCTCAGTTGTTGTGGTTGCAGTTGTTGTTGTTTGGGCCTCAGTTGTTGTGGCTACAGTTGTTGTTGTTGGGGTTGCAGTTGTTGGGGCCTCAGCTGTTGGGGCCTCAGTGGTTGTTGTTTGGGCCTCAGTTGTTGTTGCTGCAGTTGTTGGGGCCTCAGTTGTTGGGGGCTCAGTGGTTGTTGTTTGGGCTGCAGTTGTTGTTGTTGTTTGGGCCTCAGTTGTTGTGGCTGCAGTTGTTGTTGTTTGGGCCTCAGTTGTTGTTGTTGGGGCTGCAGTTGTTGGGGCCTCAGTGGTTGTTGTTGTTGTTGGGGCCTCAGTTGTTGTTGTTGGGGCCTCAGTGTTTGTTGTTGTGGCTGCAGTTGTTGTTGCTGGGGCCTCAGTTGTTGTTGGGGCTGCAGTTGTTGTTGGGGCCTCAGTTGTTGGAGCCTCAGTGGTTGTTGTTTGGGCTGCAGTTGTTGTTGTTGGGGCCTCAGTTGTTGTTGTTTGGGCCTCAGTTGTTGTGGCTGCAGTTGTTGTTGTTGGGGCCTGAGTTGTGGTTGTTTGGGCCTCAGTTGTTGTGGCTGCAGTTGTTGTTGTTGGGGCTGCAGTTGTTAGAGCCTCAGTTGTTGTTGTTGGGGCCTCAGTTGTTGTTGTTGGGGCTGCAGTTGTTGTTGTTGGGGCCTCAGTTGTTGTTGTTTGGGCCTCAGTTGTTGTTGCTGCAGTTGTTGTGGCTACAGTTGTTGTTGTTGGGGCTGCAGTTGTTGCGGCCTCAGCTGTTGGGGCCTCAGTGGTTGTTGTTTGGGCCTCAGTTGTTGTTGCTGCAGTTGTTGGGGCCTCAGTTGTTGTTGTTGGGTCCTCAGTTGTTGGGGGCTCAGTGGTTGTTGTTTGGGCCTCAGTTGTTGGGGCCTCAGTGGTTGTTGTTTGGGCCTCAGTTGTTGTTGCTGCAGTTGTTGTGGCCTCAGTTGTTGTTGTTGGGGCCTCAGTTGTTGTTGTTTGGGCCTCAGCTGTTGTGGCTACAGTTGTTGTTGTTGGGGCCTCAGTTGTTGTTGTTGTTGTTTGGGCCTCAGTTGTTGTGGCTGCAGTTGTTGTTGTTGGGGCCTCAGTTGTTGTTGTTTGGGCCTCAGTTGTTGTTGTTGGGGCTGCAGTTGTTGTTGGGGCCTCAGTGGTTGTTGTTTGGGCTGCAGTTGTTGTGGTTGCAGTTGTTGTTGTTGGGGCCTCAGTTGTTGTTGGGGCCTCAGTTGTTGTGGTTGCAGTTGTTGTTGTTTGGGCCTGAGTTGTTGTGGCTACAGTTGTTGTTGTTGGGGCTGTAGTTGTTGGGGCCTCAGTTGTTGGGGCCTCAGTGGTTGTTGTTTGGGCTGCTGTTGTTGTGGCCTCAGTTGTTGTTGTTGGGGCTGCAGTTGTTGTTGTTGGGGCCTCAGTTGTTGTTGTTTGGGCCTCAGTTGTTGTGGTTGCAGTTGTTGTTGTTGAGGCCTCAGTTGTTGTTGTTTGGGCCTCAGCTGTTGGGGCCTCAGTGGTTGTTGTTTGGGCCTCAGTTGTTGTTGCTGCAGTTGTTGTGGCTACAGTTGTTGTTGTTGGGGCTGCAGTTGTTGGGGCCTCAGTTGTTGGGGCCTCAGTTGTTGTTGTGGCTGCAGTTGTTGTTGTTGGGGCCTCAGTTGTTGTTGTTGTGGTTGCAGTTGTTGGGTCCCCAGTTGTTGTTTGGGCTGTAGTTGTTGTTGTTGGGGCCTCAGTTGTTGTTGTTGGGGCTGCAGTTGTTGTTGGGGCCTCAGTTGTTGTTGTTGTCTGGGCCTCAGTTGTTGTGGCTGCAGTTGTTGTTGTTGGGGCCTCAGTTGTTGTGGCTACAGTTGTTGTTGTTGGGGCTGCAGTTGTTGTTGCTGCAGTTGTTGTGGCCTCAGTTTTTGTTGTTGTTGTTGGGGCCTCAGTTGTTGTTGGGGCTGCAGTTGTTGTTGGGGCCTCAGTTGTTGGAGCCTCAGTGGTTGTTGTTTGGGCTGCAGTTGTTGTTGGGGCCTCAGTTGTTGTTGTTTGGGCCTCAGTTGTTGTGGCTACAGTTGTTGTTGTTGGGGTTGCAGTTGTTGGGGCCTCAGCTGTTGGGGCCTCAGTGGTTGTTGTTTGGGCCTCAGTTGTTGTTGCTGCAGTTGTTGGGGCCTCAGTTGTTGGGGGCTCAGTGGTTGTTGTTTGGGCTGCAGTTGTTGTTGTTGTTTGGGCCTCAGTTGTTGTGGCTGCAGTTGTTGTTGTTGGGGCCTCAGTTGTTGTTGTTTGGGCCTCAGTTGTTGTGGCTGCAGTTGTTGTTGTTGGGGCTGCAGTTGTTAGAGCCTCAGTTGTTGTTGTTTGGGCCTCAGTTGTTGTGGTTGCAGTTGTTGTTGTTGGGGCCTCAGTTGTTGTTGTTTGAGCCTCAGCTGTTGGGGCCTCAGTGGTTGTTGTTTGGGCCTCAGTTGTTGTTGCTGCAGTTGTTGTGGCTACAGTTGTTGTTGTTGGGGCTGCAGTTGTTGCGGCCTCAGCTGTTGGGGCCTCAGTGGTTGTTGTTTGGGCCTCAGTTGTTGTTGCTGCAGTTGTTGGGGCCTCAGTTGTTGTTGTTGGGTCCTTAGTTGTTGGGGGCTCAGTGGTTGTTGTTTGGGCCTCAGTTGTTGGGGCCTCAGTGGTTGTTGTTTGGGCCTCAGTTGTTGTTGCTGCAGTTGTTGTGGCCTCAGTTGTTGTTGTTTGGGCCTCAGTTGTTGTGGCTCCAGTTGTTGTTGTTGGGGCCTCAGTTGTTGTTGTTTGGGCCTCAGTTGTTGTTGTTGGGGCTGCAGTTGTTGTTGGGGCCTCAGTGGTTGTTGTTTGGGCTGCAGTTGTTGTTGTTTGGGCCTCAGTTGTTGTGGTTGCAGTTGTTGTTGTTGGGGCCTCAGTTGTTGTTGTTGTTGGGGCCTCAGTTGTTGTGGTTGCAGTTGTTGTTGTTTGGGCCTGAGTTGTTGTGGCTACAGTTGTTGTTGTTGGGGCTGCAGTTGTTGGGGCCTCAGTTGTTGGGGCCTCAGTGGTTGTTGTTTGGGCTGCAGTTGTTGTGGCCTCAGTTGTTGTTGTTGGGGCTGCAGTTGTTGGGGCCTCAGTTGTTGTTGTTTGGGCCTCAGTTGTTGTGGTTGCAGTTGTTGTTGTTGAGGCCTCAGTTGTTGTTGTTTGGGCCTCAGCTGTTGTTGCTGCAGTTGTTGGGGCCTCAGTTGTTGTTGTTGGGTCCTCAGTTGTTGGGGGCTCAGTGGTTGTTGTTTGGGCCTCACTTGTTGTTGCTGCAGTTGTTGTGGCCTCAGTTGTTGTTGTTTGGGCCTCAGTTGTTGTGGCTACAGTTGTTGTTGTTGGGGCCTCAGTTGTTGTTGTTGTTGTTTGGGCCTCAGTTGTTGTGGCTGCAGTTGTTGTTGTTTGGGCCTCAGTTGTTGTTGTTGGGGCTGCAGTTGTTGTTAGGGCCTCAGTGGTTGTTGTTTGGGCTGCAGTTGTTGTTGTTGGGGCCTCAGTTGTTGTTGTTTGGGCCTCAGTTGTTGTGGTTGCAGTTGTTGTTGTTGGGGCCTCAGTTGTTGTTGTTGTTGTTTGGGCCTCAGTTGTTGTGGTTGCAGTTGTTGTTGTTTGGGCCTGAGTTGTTGTGGCTACAGTTGTTGTTGTTGGGGCTGCAGTTGTTGGGGCCTCAGTTGTTGTTGTTTGGGCCTCAGTTGTTGTGGTTGCAGTTGTTGTTGTTGAGGCCTCAGTTGTTGTTGTTTGGGCCTCAGCTGTTGGGGCCTCAGTGGTTGTTGTTTGGGCCTCAGTTGTTGTTGCTGCAGTTGTTGTGGCTACAGTTGTTGTTGTTGTGGCTGCAGTTGTTGTTGTTGGGGCCTCAGTTGTTGTGGCTACAGTTGTTGTTGTTGTGGCTGCAGTTGTTGTTGTTGGGGCCTCAGTTGTTGGAGCCTCAGTGGTTGTTGTTTGGGCTGCAGTTGTTGTTGTTGGGGCCTCAGTTGTTGTTGTTTGGGCCTCAGTTGTTGTGGCTACAGTTGTTGTTGTTGGGGTTGCAGTTGTTGGGGCCTCAGCTGTTGGGGCCTCAGTGGTTGTTGTTTGGGCCTCAGTTGTTGTTGCTGCAGTTGTTGGGGCCTCAGTTGTTGGGGGCTCAGTGGTTGTTGTTTGGGCTGCAGTTGTTGTTGTTGTTTGGGCCTCAGTTGTTGTGGCTGCAGTTGTTGTTGTTGGGGCCTCAGTTGTTGTTGTTTGGGCCTCAGTTGTTGTGGCTGCAGTTGTTGTTGTTGGGGCTGCAGTTGTTAGAGCCTCAGTTGTTGTTGTTTGGGCCTCAGTTGTTGTGGTTGCAGTTGTTGTTGTTGGGGCCTCAGTTGTTGTTGTTTGAGCCTCAGCTGTTGGGGCCTCAGTGGTTGTTGTTTGGGCCTCAGTTGTTGTTGCTGCAGTTGTTGTGGCTACAGTTGTTGTTGTTGGGGCTGCAGTTGTTGCGGCCTCAGCTGTTGGGGCCTCAGTGGTTGTTGTTTGGGCCTCAGTTGTTGTTGCTGCAGTTGTTGGGGCCTCAGTTGTTGTTGTTGGGTCCTTAGTTGTTGGGGGCTCAGTGGTTGTTGTTTGGGCCTCAGTTGTTGGGGCCTCAGTGGTTGTTGTTTGGGCCTCAGTTGTTGTTGCTGCAGTTGTTGTGGCCTCAGTTGTTGTTGTTTGGGCCTCAGTTGTTGTGGCTGCAGTTGTTGTTGTTGGGGCCTCAGTTGTTGTTGTTTGGGCCTCAGTTGTTGTTGTTGGGGCTGCAGTTGTTGTTGGGGCCTCAGTGGTTGTTGTTTGGGCTGCAGTTGTTGTTGTTGGGGCCTCAGTTGTTGTTGTTTGGGCCTCAGTTGTTGTGGTTGCAGTTGTTGTTGTTGGGGCCTCAGTTGTTGTTGTTGTTGGGGCCTCAGTTGTTGTGGTTGCAGTTGTTGTTGTTTGGGCCTGAGTTGTTGTGGCTACAGTTGTTGTTGTTGGGGCTGCAGTTGTTGGGGCCTCAGTTGTTGGGGCCTCAGTTGTTGGGGCCTCAGTGGTTGTTGTTTGGGCTGCAGTTGTTGTGGCCTCAGTTGTTGTTGTTGGGGCTGCAGTTGTTGGGGCCTCAGTTGTTGTTGTTTGGGCCTCAGTTGTTGTGGTTGCAGTTGTTGTTGTTGAGGCCTCAGTTGTTGTTGTTTGGGCCTCAGCTGTTGTTGCTGCAGTTGTTGGGGCCTCAGTTGTTGTTGTTGGGTCCTCAGTTGTTGGGGGCTCAGTGGTTGTTGTTTGGGCCTCACTTGTTGTTGCTGCAGTTGTTGTGGCCTCAGTTGTTGTTGTTTGGGCCTCAGTTGTTGTGGCTACAGTTGTTGTTGTTGGGGCCTCAGTTGTTGTTGTTGTTGTTTGGGCCTCAGTTGTTGTGGCTGCAGTTGTTGTTGTTTGGGCCTCAGTTGTTGTTGTTGGGGCTGCAGTTGTTGTTAGGGCCTCAGTGGTTGTTGTTTGGGCTGCAGTTGTTGTTGTTGGGGCCTCAGTTGTTGTTGTTTGGGCCTCAGTTGTTGTGGTTGCAGTTGTTGTTGTTGGGGCCTCAGTTGTTGTTGTTGTTGGGGCCTCAGTTGTTGTGGTTGCAGTTGTTGTTGTTTGGGCCTGAGTTGTTGTGGCTACAGTTGTTGTTGTTGGGGCTGCAGTTGTTGGGGCCTCAGTTGTTGTT
Organism: Cottus gobio; assembly: GCA_023566465.1. Lineage (NCBI taxonomy): Eukaryota > Metazoa > Chordata > Actinopteri > Perciformes > Cottidae > Cottus > Cottus gobio. The sequence continues at coordinate 1,030,743 of CM042236.1, forward strand.
GTTTGGGCCTCAGTTGTTGTGGTTGCAGTTGTTGTTGTTGAGGCCTCAGTTGTTGTTGTTTGGGCCTCAGCTGTTGGGGCCTCAGTGGTTGTTGTTTGGGCCTCAGTTGTTGTTGCTGCAGTTGTTGTGGCTACAGTTGTTGTTGTTGTGGCTGCAGTTGTTGTTGTTGGGGCCTCAGTTGTTGTGGCTACAGTTGTTGTTGTTGGGGCTGCAGTTGTTGTTGCTGCAGTGGTTGTGGCCTCAGTTGTTGTTGTTGTTGTTGTTGTTGGGGCTGCAGTTGTGATTGGGGCCTCAGTTGTTGTTTGGGCCTCAGTTGTTGTTGCTGCAGTTGTTGGGGCCTCAGTTGTTGTTGTTGTTGGGGCCTCAGTTGTTGTTGTTGGGGCCTCAGTTGTTGGGGGCTCAGTGGTTGTTGTTTGGGCCTCAGTTGTTGGGGCCTCAGTGGTTGTTGTTTGGGCCTCAGTTGTTATTGCTGCAGTTGTTGTAGCCTCAGTTGTTGTTGTTGGGGCTGCAGTTGTTATTGTTGGGGCCTCAGTGTTTGTTGTTGTGGCTGCAGTTGTTGTTGTTGGGGCCTCAGTTGTTGTTGTTGGGGCTGCAGTTGTTGTTTGGGCCTCAGTTGTTGGGGCCTCAGTGGTTGTTGTTTGGGCTGCAGTTGTTGTTGTTGGGGCCTCAGTTGTTGTTTGGGCCTCAGTTGTTGTGGTTGCAGTTGTTGTTGTTGGGGCCTCAGTTGTTGTTGTTTGGGCCTCAGTTGTTGTGGCTACAGTTGTTGTTGTTGGGGTTGCAGTTGTTGGGGCCTCAGCTGTTGGGGCCTCAGTGGTTGTTGTTTGGGCCTCAGTTGTTGTTGCTGCAGTTGTTGGGGCCTCAGTTGTTGTTGTTGTTGGGGCCTCAGTTGTTGGGGGCTCAGTGGTTGTTGTTTGGGCTGCAGTTGTTGTTGTTGTTTGGGCCTCAGTTGTTGTGGCTGCAGTTGTTGTTGTTGGGGCCTCAGTTGTTGTTGTTTGGGCCTCAGTTGTTGTTGTTGGGGCTGCAGTTGTTGGGGCCTCAGTGGTTGTTGTTGTTGTTGGGGCCTCAGTGTTTGTTGTTGTGGCTGCAGTTGTTGTTGCTGGGGCCTCAGTTGTTGTTGGGGCTGCAGTTGTTGTTGGGGCCTCAGTTGTTGGAGCCTCAGTGGTTGTTGTTTGGGCTGCAGTTGTTGTTGTTGGGGCCTCAGTTGTTGTGGTTGCAGTTGTTGTTGTTGGGGCCTCAGTTGTTGTTGTTTGGGCCTCAGTTGTTGTGGCTACAGTTGTTGTTGTTGGGGCTGCAGTTGTTGGGGCCTCAGTTGTTGTTGTTGGGGCCTCAGTTGTTGTTGTTGGGGCCTCAGTTGTTGTTGCTGCAGTTGTTGTTGTTGTTGTTGGGGCCTCAGTTGTTGTAGTTGGGGCCTCAGTTGTTGTAGTTGGGGCCTCAGTTGTTGGGGCATCAGTTGTTGTTGGGGCCTCAGTTGTTGGGGCATCAGTTGTTGTTGTTGTTGGGGCTGCAGTTGTTGTTGTTGTGGCCTCAGTGTTTGTTATTGTGGCTGCAGTTGTTGTTGTTGTTGTGGCCTCAGTGTTTGTTGTTGTGGCTGCAGTTGTTGTTGTTGGGGCTGCAGTTGTTGGGGCCTCAGTTGTTGTTGCTGCAGTTGTTGTTGTTGTTGCGGCCTCAGGTGTTGTTGTTGGGGCCTCAGTTGTTGGTGCCTCAGTTGTTGTTGTTTGGGCTGCAGTTGTTGGGTCCCCAGTTGTTGTTTGGGCTGCAGTTGTTGTTGTTGGGGCCTCAGTTGTTGGGGCCTCAGTGGTTGTTGTTTGGGCTGCAGTTGTTGTTGTTGGGGCCTCAGTTGTTGTTGTTGTTTGGGCCTCAGTTGTTGTGGTTGCAGTTGTTGTTGTTGGGGCCTCAGTTGTTGTTGTTGTTGGGGCCTCAGTTGTTGTGGTTGCAGTTGTTGTTGTTTGGGCCTGAGTTGTTGTGGCTACAGTTGTTGTTGTTGGGGCTGCAGTTGTTGGGGCCTCAGTTGTTGTTGTTTGGGCCTCAGTTGTTGTGGTTGCAGTTGTTGTTGTTGAGGCCTCAGTTGTTGTTGTTTGGGCCTCAGCTGTTGGGGCCTCAGTGGTTGTTGTTTGGGCCTCAGTTGTTGTTGCTGCAGTTGTTGTGGCTACAGTTGTTGTTGTTGTGGCTGCAGTTGTTGTTGTTGGGGCCTCAGTTGTTGTGGCTACAGTTGTTGTTGTTGGGGCTGCAGTTGTTGTTGCTGCAGTGGTTGTGGCCTCAGTTGTTGTTGTTGTTGTTGTTGTTGGGGCTGCAGTTGTGATTGGGGCCTCAGTTGTTGTTTGGGCCTCAGTTGTTGTTGCTGCAGTTGTTGGGGCCTCAGTTGTTGTTGTTGTTGGGGCCTCAGTTGTTGTTGTTGGGGCCTCAGTTGTTGGGGGCTCAGTGGTTGTTGTTTGGGCCTCAGTTGTTGGGGCCTCAGTGGTTGTTGTTTGGGCCTCAGTTGTTATTGCTGCAGTTGTTGTAGCCTCAGTTGTTGTTGTTGGGGCTGCAGTTGTTATTGTTGGGGCCTCAGTGTTTGTTGTTGTGGCTGCAGTTGTTGTTGTTGGGGCCTCAGTTGTTGTTGTTGGGGCTGCAGTTGTTGTTTGGGCCTCAGTTGTTGGGGCCTCAGTGGTTGTTGTTTGGGCTGCAGTTGTTGTTGTTGGGGCCTCAGTTGTTGTTTGGGCCTCAGTTGTTGTGGTTGCAGTTGTTGTTGTTGGGGCCTCAGTTGTTGTTGTTTGGGCCTCAGTTGTTGTGGCTACAGTTGTTGTTGTTGGGGTTGCAGTTGTTGGGGCCTCAGCTGTTGGGGCCTCAGTGGTTGTTGTTTGGGCCTCAGTTGTTGTTGCTGCAGTTGTTGGGGCCTCAGTTGTTGTTGTTGTTGGGGCCTCAGTTGTTGGGGGCTCAGTGGTTGTTGTTTGGGCTGCAGTTGTTGTTGTTGTTTGGGCCTCAGTTGTTGTGGCTGCAGTTGTTGTTGTTGGGGCCTCAGTTGTTGTTGTTTGGGCCTCAGTTGTTGTTGTTGGGGCTGCAGTTGTTGGGGCCTCAGTGGTTGTTGTTGTTGTTGGGGCCTCAGTGTTTGTTGTTGTGGCTGCAGTTGTTGTTGCTGGGGCCTCAGTTGTTGTTGGGGCTGCAGTTGTTGTTGGGGCCTCAGTTGTTGGAGCCTCAGTGGTTGTTGTTTGGGCTGCAGTTGTTGTTGTTGGGGCCTCAGTTGTTGTGGTTGCAGTTGTTGTTGTTGGGGCCTCAGTTGTTGTTGTTTGGGCCTCAGTTGTTGTGGCTACAGTTGTTGTTGTTGGGGCTGCAGTTGTTGGGGCCTCAGTTGTTGTTGTTGGGGCCTCAGTTGTTGTTGTTGGGGCCTCAGTTGTTGTTGCTGCAGTTGTTGTTGTTGTTGTTGGGGCCTCAGTTGTTGTAGTTGGGGCCTCAGTTGTTGTAGTTGGGGCCTCAGTTGTTGGGGCATCAGTTGTTGTTGGGGCCTCAGTTGTTGGGGCATCAGTTGTTGTTGTTGTTGGGGCTGCAGTTGTTGTTGTTGTGGCCTCAGTGTTTGTTATTGTGGCTGCAGTTGTTGTTGTTGTTGTGGCCTCAGTGTTTGTTGTTGTGGCTGCAGTTGTTGTTGTTGGGGCTGCAGTTGTTGGGGCCTCAGTTGTTGTTGCTGCAGTTGTTGTTGTTGTTGCGGCCTCAGGTGTTGTTGTTGGGGCCTCAGTTGTTGGTGCCTCAGTTGTTGTTGTTTGGGCTGCAGTTGTTGGGTCCCCAGTTGTTGTTTGGGCTGCAGTTGTTGTTGTTGGGGCCTCAGTTGTTGGGGCCTCAGTGGTTGTTGTTTGGGCTGCAGTTGTTGTTGTTGGGGCCTCAGTTGTTGTTGTTGTTTGGGCCTCAGTTGTTGTGGTTGCAGTTGTTGTTGTTGGGGCCTCAGTTGTTGTTGTTGTTGGGGCCTCAGTTGTTGTGGTTGCAGTTGTTGTTGTTTGGGCCTGAGTTGTTGTGGCTACAGTTGTTGTTGTTGGGGCTGCAGTTGTTGGGGCCTCAGTTGTTGTTGTTTGGGCCTCAGCTGTTGGGGCCTCAGTGGTTGTTGTTTGGGCCTCAGTTGTTGTTGCTGCAGTTGTTGTGGCTACAGTTGTTGTTGTTGTGGCTGCAGTTGTTGTTGTTGGGGCCTCAGTTGTTGTGGCTACAGTTGTTGTTGTTGGGGCTGCAGTTGTTGTTGCTGCAGTTGTTGTGGCCTCAGTTGTTGTTGTTGTTGTTGTTGTGGGGGCTGCAGTTGTTGTTGGGGCCTCAGTTGTTGTTTGGGCCTCAGTTGTTGTTGCTGCAGTTGTTGGGGCCTCAGTTGTTGTTGTTGTTGGGGCCTCAGTTGTTGTTGTTGGGGCCTCAGTTGTTGGGGGCTCAGTGGTTGTTGTTTGGGCCTCAGTTGTTGGGGCCTCAGTGGTTGTTGTTTGGGCCTCAGTTGTTATTGCTGCAGTTGTTGTGGCCTCAGTTGTTGTTGTTGGGGCTGCAGTTGTTATTGTTGGGGCCTCAGTGTTTGTTGTTGTGGCTGCAGTTGTTGTTGTTGGGGCCTCAGTTGTTGTTGTTGGGGCTGCAGTTGTTGTTTGGGCCTCAGTTGTTGGGGCCTCAGTGGTTGTTGTTTGGGCTGCAGTTGTTGTTGTTGGGGCCTCAGTTGTTGTTTGGGCCTCAGTTGTTGTGGTTGCAGTTGTTGTTGTTGGGGCCTCAGTTGTTGTTGTTTGGGCCTCAGTTGTTGTGGCTACAGTTGTTGTTGTTGGGGTTGGAGTTGTTGGGGCCTCAGCTGTTGGGGCCTCAGTGGTTGTTGTTTGGGCCTCAGTTGTTGTTGCTGCAGTTGTTGGGGCCTCAGTTGTTGTTGTTGTTGGGGCCTCCGTTGTTGGGGGCTCAGTGGTTGTTGTTTGGGCTGCAGTTGTTGTTGTTGTTTGGGCCTCAGTTGTTGTGGCTGCAGTTGTTGTTGTTGGGGCCTCAGTTGTTGTTGTTTGGGCCTCAGTTGTTGTTGTTGGGGCTGCAGTTGTTGGGGCCTCAGTTGTTGGGGCCTCAGTGGTTGTTGTTGTTGTTGGGGCCTCAGTGTTTGTTGTTGTGGCTGCAGTTGTTGTTGCTGGGGCCTCAGTTGTTGTTGGGGCTGCAGTTGTTGTTGGGGCCTCAGTTGTTGGAGCCTCAGTGGTTGTTGTTTGGGCTGCAGTTGTTGTTGTTGGGGCCTCAGTTGTTGTGGTTGCAGTTGTTGTTGTTGGGGCCTCAGTTGTTGTTGTTTGGGCCTCAGTTGTTGTGGCTACAGTTGTTGTTGTTGGGGCTGCAGTTGTTGGGGCCTCAGTTGTTGTTGTTGGGGCCTCAGTTGTTGTTGCTGCAGTTGTTGTTGTTGTTGTTGGGGCCTCAGTTGTTGTAGTTGGGGCCTCAGTTGTTGGGGCATCAGTTGTTGTTGGGGCCTCAGTTGTTGGGGCATCAGTTGTTGTTGTTGTTGGGGCTGCAGTTGTTGTTGTTGTGGCCTCAGTGTTTGTTATTGTGGCTGCAGTTGTTGTTGTTGTTGTGGCCTCAGTGTTTGTTGTTGTGGCTGCAGTTGTTGTTGTTGGGGCTGCAATTGTTGGGGCCTCAGTTGTTGTTGCTGCAGTTGTTGTTGTTGTTGCGGCCTCAGGTGTTGTTGTTGGGGCCTCAGTTGTTGGTGCCTCAGTTGTTGTTGTTTGGGCTGCAGTTGTTGGGTCCCCAGTTGTTGTTTGGGCTGCAGTTGTTGTTGTTGGGGCCTCAGTTGTTGTTGTTGGGGCTGCAGTTGTTGTTGGGGCCTCAGTTGTTGGGGCCTCAGTGGTTGTTGTTTGGGCTGCAGTTGTTGTTGTTGGGGCCTCAGTTGTTGTTGTTGTTTGGGCCTCAGTTGTTGTGGCTGCAGTTGTTGTTGTTGGGGCCTCAGTTGTTGTTGTTTGGGCCTCAGTTGTTGTGGCTACAGTTGTTGGGGCTGCAGTTGTTGTTGCTGCAGTTGTTGTGGCCTCAGTTGTTGTTGTTGTTGTTGTTGTTGTTGGGGCTGCAGTTGTTGTTGTTGGGGCCTCAGTTGTTGGGGCTGCAGTTGTTGTTGTTGGGGCCTCAGTTGTTGGGGCTGCAGTTGTTGTTTGGGCCTCAGTTGTTGGGGCCTCAGTGGTTGTTGTTTGGGCTGCAGTTGTTGTTGTTGGGGCCTCAGTTGTTGTTTGGGCCTCAGTTGTTGTGGTTGCAGTTGTTGTTGTTGGGGTTGCAGTTGTTGGGGCCTCAGCTGTTGGGGCCTCAGTGGTTGTTGTTTGGGCCTCAGTTGTTGTTGCTGCAGTTGTTGTTGTTGGGGTTGCAGTTGTTGGGGCCTCAGCTGTTGGGGCCTCAGTGGTTGTTGTTTGGGCCTCAGTTGTTGTTGCTGCAGTTGTTGGGGCCTCAGTTGTTGTTGTTGTTGGGGCCTCAGTTGTTGGGGGCTCAGTGGTTGTTGTTTGGGCTGCAGTTGTTGTTGTTGTTTGGGCCTCAGTTGTTGTGGTTGCAGTTGTTGTTGTTGGGGCCTCAGTTGTTGTTGTTTGGGCCTCAGTTGTTGTGGCTACAGTTGTTGTTGTTGGGGCTGCAGTTGTTGGGGCCTCAGTTGTTGTTGTTGCTGCAGTTGTTGTTGTTGGGGCCTCAGTTGTTGTAGTTGGGGCCTCAGTTGTTGGGGCATCAGTTGTTGTTGGGGCCTCAGTTGTTGTTGTTGTTGTTGGGGCTGCAGTTGTTGTTGTTGTGGCCTCAGTGTTTGTTATTGTGGCTGCAGTTGTTGTTGTTGTTGTGGCCTCAGTGTTTGTTGTTGTGGCTGCAGTTGTTGTTGTTGGGGCTGCAGTTGTTGGGGCCGCAGTTGTTGTTGCTGCAGTTGTTGTTGTTGTTGTTGCGGCCTCAGGTGTTGTTGTTGGGGCCTCAGTTGTTGGTGCCTCAGTTGTTGTTGTTTGGGCTGCAGTTGTTGGGTCCCCAGTTGTTGTTTGGGCTGCAGTTGTTGTTGTTGGGGCCTCAGTTGTTGTTGTTGGGGCTGCAGTTGTTGTTGGGGCCTCAGTTGTTGGGGCCTCAGTGGTTGTTGTTTGGGCTGCAGTTGTTGTTGTTGGGGCCTCAGTTGTTGTTGTTGTTTGGGCCTCATTTGTTGTGGCTGCAGTTGTTGTTGTTGGGGCCTCAGTTGTTGTTGTTTGGGCCTCAGTTGTTGTGGCTACAGTTGTTGTTGTTGGGGCTGCAGTTGTTGTTGCTGCAGTTGTTGTGGCCTCAGTTGTTGTTGTTGTTGTTGTTGTTGGGGCTGCAGTTGTTGTTGTTGGGGCCTCAGTTGTTGGGGCTGCAGTTGTTGTTGTTGGGGCCTCAGTTGTTGGGGCTGCAGTTGTTGTTTGGGCCTCAGTTGTTGGGGCCTCAGTGGTTGTTGTTTGGGCTGCAGTTGTTGTTGTTGGGGCCTCAGCTGTTGTTGTTTGGGCCTCAGTTGTTGTGGCTACAGTTGTTGTTGTTGGGGTTGCAGTTGTTGGGGCCTCAGCTGTTGGGGCCTCAGTGGTTGTTGTTTGGGCCTCAGTTGTTGTTGCTGCAGTTGTTGGGGCCTCAGTTGTTGTTGTTGTTGGGGCCTCAGTTGTTGGGGGCTCAGTGGTTGTTGTTTGGGCTGCAGTTGTTGTTGTTGTTTGGGCCTCAGTTGTTGTGGCTGCAGTTGTTGTTGTTGGGGCCTCAGTTGTTGTTGTTTGGGCCTCAGTTGTTGTTGTTGGGGCTGCAGTTGTTTGGGCCTCAGTTGTTGGGGCCTCAAAGGTTGTTGTTGTTGTTGGGGCCTCAGTTGTTGTTGTTGGGGCCTCAGTGTTTGTTGTTGTAGCTGCAGTTGTTGTTGCTGGGGCCTCAGTTGTTGTTGGGGCCTCAGTTGTTGGAGCCTCAGTGGTTGTTGTTTGGGCTGCAGTTGTTGTTGTTGGGGCCTCAGTTGTTGTTGTTTGGGCCTCAGTTGTTGTGGCTGCAGTTGTTGTTGTTGGGGCCTCAGTTGTTGTTGTTTGGGCCTCAGTTGTTGTGGCTGCAGTTGTTGTTGTTGGGGCTACAGTTGTTAGAGCCTCAGTTGTTGTTAATGGGGCCTCAGTTGTTGTTGTTGGGGCTGCAGTTGTTGTTGTTGGGGCCTCAGTTGTTGTTGTTTGGGCCTCAGTAGTTGTGGTTGCAGTTGTTGTTGTTGGGGCCTCAGTTGTTGTTGTTTGGGCCTCAGTTGTTGTGGTTGCAGTTGTTGTTGTTGGGGCCTCAGTTGTTGTTGTTTGAGCCTCAGCTGTTGGGGCCTCAGTGGTTGTTGTTTGGGCCTCAGTTGTTGTGGCTGCAGTTGTTGTTGTTGGGGCCTCAGTTGTTGTTGTTTGGGCCTCAGTTGTTGTGGCTGCAGTTGTTGTTGTTGGGGCTGCAGTTGTTAGAGCCTCAGTTGTTGTTAATGGGGCCTCAGTTGTTGTTGTTGGGGCCTCAGTTGTTGTTGTTTGGGCCTCAGTAGTTGTGGTTGCAGTTGTTGTTGTTGGGGCCTCAGTTGTTGTTGTTTGGGCCTCAGTTGTTGTGGTTGCAGTTGTTGTTGTTGGGGCCTCAGTTGTTGTTGTTTGAGCCTCAGCTGTTGGGGCCTCAGTGGTTGTTGTTTGGGCCTCAGTTGTTGTTGCTGCAGTTGTTGTGGCTACAGTTGTTGTTGTTGGGGCTGCAGTTGTTGCGGCCTCAGCTGTTGGGGCCTCAGTGGTTGTTGTTTGGGCCTCAGTTGTTGTTGCTGCAGTTGTTGGGGCCTCAGTTGTTGTTGTTGGGTCCTCAGTTGTTGGGGGCTCAGTGGTTGTTGTTTGGGCCTCAGTTGTTGGGGCCTCAGTTGTTGTTGCTGCAGTTGTTGTGGCCTCAGTTGTTGTTGTTGGGGCCTCAGTTGTTGTTGTTTGGGCCTCAGTTGTTGTGGCTACAGTTGTTGTGGCTACAGTTGTTGTTGTTGGGGCCTCAGTTGTTGTTGTTGTTGTTTGGGCCTCAGTTGTTGTGGCTGCAGTTGTTGTTGTTGGGGCCTCAGTTGTTGTTGTTTGGGCCTCAGTTGTTGTTGTTGGGGCTGCAGTTGTTGTTGGGGCCTCAGTGGTTGTTGTTTGGGCTGCAGTTGTTGTTGTTGGGGCCTCAGTTGTTGTTGTTTGGGCCTCAGTTGTTGTGGTTGCAGTTGTTGTTGTTGGGGCCTCAGTTGTTGTGGTTGCAGATGTTGTTGTTTGGGCCTGAGTTGTTGTGGCTACAGTTGTTGTTGTTGGGGCTGCAGTTGTTGGGGCCTCAGTTGTTGGGGCCTCAGTGGTTGTTGTTTGGGCTGCAGTTGTTGTGGCCTCAGTTGTTGTTGTTGGGGCTGCAGTTGTTGTTGTTGGGGCCTCAGTTGTTGTGGTTGCAGTTGTTGAGGCCTCAGTTGTTGTTGTTGTTTGGGCCTCAGCTGTTGGGGCCTCAGTGGTTGTTGTTTGGGCCTCAGTTGTTGTTGCTGCAGTTGTTGTGGCTACAGTTGTTGTTCTTGGGGCTGCAGTTGTTGGGGCCTCAGTTGTTGTTGTGGCTGCAGTTGTTGTTGTTGGGGCCTCAGTTGTTGTTGTTGTGGTTGCAGTTGTTGGGTCCCCAGTTGTTGTTTGGGCTGTAGTTGTTGTTGTTGGGGCCTCAGTTGTTGTTGTTGGGGCTGCAGTTGTTGTTGGGGCCTCAGTTGTTGGGGCCTCCGTTGTTGTTGTTGTCTGGGCCTCAGTTGTTGTGGCTGCAGTTGTTGTTGTTGGGGCCTCAGTTGTTGTGGCTACAGTTGTTGTTGTTTGGGCTGCAGTTGTTGTTGCTGCAGTTGTTGTGGCCTCAGTTGTTGTTGTTGTTGTTGGGGCCTCAGTTGTTGTTGGGGCTGCAGTTTTTGTTGGGGCCTCAGTTGTTGGAGCCTCAGTGGTTGTTGTTTGGGCTGCAGTTGTTGTTGTTGGGGCCTCAGTTTTTGTTGTTTGGGCCTCAGTTGTTGTGGCTACAGTTGTTGTTGTTGGGGTTGCAGTTGTTGGGGCCTCAGCTGTTGGGGCCTCAGTGGTTGTTGTTTGGGCCTCAGTTGTTGTTGCTGCAGTTGTTGGGGCCTCAGTTGTTGGGGGCTCAGTGGTTGTTGTTTGGGCTGCAGTTGTTGTTGTTGTTTGGGCCTCAGTTGTTGTGGCTGCAGTTGTTGTTGTTGGGGCTGCAGTTGTTAGAGCCTCAGTTGTTGTTGTTGGGGCCTCAGTTGTTGTTGTTGGGGCTGCATTTGTTGTTGTTGGGGACTCAGTTGTTGTTGTTTGGGCCTCAGTTGTTGTGGTTGCAGTTGTTGTTGTTGGGGCCTCAGTTGTTGTTGTTTGGGCCTCAGTTGTTGTGGTTGCAGTTGTTGTTGTTGGGGCCTCAGTTGTTGTTGTTTGAGCCTCAGCTGTTGGGGCCTCAGTGGTTGTTGTTTGGGCCTCAGTTGTTGTTGCTGCAGTTGTTGTGGCTACAGTTGTTGTTGTTGGGGCTGCAGTTGTTGCGGCCTCAGCTGTTGGGGCCTCAGTGGTTGTTGTTTGGGCCTCAGTTGTTGTTGCTGCAGTTGTTGGGGCCTCAGTTGTTGTTGTTGGGTCCTCAGTTGTTGGGGGCTCAGTGGTTGTTGTTTGGGCCTCAGTTGTTGGGGCCTCAGTGGTTGTTGTTTGGGCCTCAGTTGTTGTTGCTGCAGTTGTTGTGGCCTCAGTTGTTGTTGTTGGGGCCTCAGTTGTTGTTGTTTGGGCCTCAGTTGTTGTGGCTACAGTTGTTGTTGTTGGGGCCTCAGTTGTTGTTGTTTGGGCCTCAGTTGTTGTGGCTGCAGTTGTTGTTGTTGGGGCCTCAGTTGTTGTTGTTTGGGCCTCAGTTGTTGTTGTTGGGGCTGCAGTTGTTGTTGGGGCCTCAGTGGTTGTTGTTTGGGCTGCAGTTGTTGTTGTTGGGGCCTCAGTTGTTGTTGTTTGGGCCTCAGTTGTTGTGGTTGCAGTTGTTGTTGTTGTTGGGGCCTCAGTTGTTGTGGTTGCAGTTGTTGTTGTTTGGGCCTGAGTTGTTGTGGCTACAGTTGTTGTTGTTGGGGCCTCAGTTGTTGTTGTTGGGGCTGCAGTTGTTGTTGGGGCCTCAGTGGTTGTTGTTTGGGCCTCAGTTGTTGTTGCTGCAGTTGTTGTGGCTACAGTTGTTGTTGTTGGGGCTGCAGTTGTTGGGGCCTCAGTTGTTGGGGCCTCAGTTGTTGTTGTTGTGGTTGCAGTTGTTGGGTCCCCAGTTGTTGTTTGGGCTGTAGTTGTTGTTGTTGGGGCCTCAGTTGTTGTTGTTGGGGCTGCAGTTGTTGTTGGGGCCTCAGTTGTTGGGGCCTCAGTTGTTGTTGTTGTCTGGGCCTCAGTTGTTGTGGCTGCAGTTGTTGTTGTTGGGGCCTCAGTTGTTGTGGCTGCAGTTGTTGTTGTTGGGGCCTCAGTTGTTGTTGTTTGGGCCTCAGTTGTTGTTGTTGTTGGGGCTGCAGTTGTTGTTGGGGCCTCATTGGTTGTTGTTTGGGCTGCAGTTGTTGTTGTTTGGGCCTCAGTTGTTGTGGTTGCAGTTGTTGTTGTTGGGGCCTCAGTTGTTGTGGTTGCAGATGTTGTTGTTTGGGCCTGAGTTGTTGTGGCTACAGTTGTTGTTGTTGGGGCTGCAGTTGTTGGGGCCTCAGTTGTTGGGGCCTCAGTGGTTGTTGTTTGGGCTGCAGTTGTTGTGGCCTCAGTTGTTGTTGTTGGGGCTGCAGTTGTTGTTGTTGGGGCCTCAGTTGTTGTTGTTTGGGCCTCAGTTGTTGTGGTTGCAGTTGTTGTTGTTGGGGCCTCAGTTGTTGTTGTTGTGGCTGCAGTTGTTGTTGCTGGGGCCTCAGTTGTTGTTGGGGCTGCAGTTGTTGGAGCCTCAGTGGTTGTTGTTTGGGCTGCAGTTGTTGTTGTTGGGGCCTCAGTTGTTGTTGTTTGGGCCTCAGTTGTTGTGGCTACAGTTGTTGTTGTTGGGGCCTCAGTTGTTGTTGTTTGGGCCTCAGTTGTTGTGGCTGCAGTTGTTGTTGTTGGGGCCTCAGTTGTTGTTGTTTGGGCCTCAGTTGTTGTTGTTGGGGCTGCAGTTGTTGTTGGGGCCTCAGTGGTTGTTGTTTGGGCTGCAGTTGTTGTTGTTGGGGCCTCAGTTGTTGTTGTTTGGGACTCAGTTGTTGTGGTTGCAGTTGTTGTTGTTGTTGGGGCCTCAGTTGTTGTGGTTGCAGTTGTTGTTGTTTGGGCCTGAGTTGTTGTGGCTACAGTTGTTGTTGTTGGGGCCTCAGTTGTTGTTGTTGGGGCTGCAGTTGTTGTTGGGGCCTCAGTGGTTGTTGTTTGGGCCTCAGTTGTTGTTGCTGCAGTTGTTGTGGCTACAGTTGTTGTTGTTGGGGCTGCAGTTGTTGGGGCCTCAGTTGTTGGGGCCTCAGTTGTTGTTGTTGTGGTTGCAGTTGTTGGGTCCCCAGTTGTTGTTTGGGCTGTAGTTGTTGTTGTTGGGGCCTCAGTTGTTGTTGTTGGGGCTGCAGTTGTTGTTGGGGCCTCAGTTGTTGGGGCCTCAGTTGTTGTTGTTGTCTGGGCCTCAGTTGTTGTGGCTGCAGTTGTTGTTGTTGGGGCCTCAGTTGTTGTGGCTGCAGTTGTTGTTGTAGGGGCCTCAGTTGTTGTTGTTTGGGCCTCAGTTGTTGTTGTTGGGGCTGCAGTTGTTGTTGGGGCCTCAGTGGTTGTTGTTTGGGCTGCAGTTGTTGTTGTTTGGGCCTCAGTTGTTGTGGTTGCAGTTGTTGTTGTTGGGGCCTCAGTTGTTGTTGTTGTTGGGGCCTCAGTTGTTGTGGTTGCAGATGTTGTTGTTTGGGCCTGAGTTGTTGTGGCTACAGTTGTTGTTGTTGGGGCTGCAGTTGTTGGGGCCTCAGTTGTTGGGGCCTCAGTGGTTGTTGTTTGGGCTGCAGTTGTTGTGGCCTCAGTTGTTGTTGTTGGGGCTGCAGTTGTTGTTGTTGGGGCCTCAGTTGTTGTTGTTTGGGCCTCAGTTGTTGTGGTTGCAGTTGTTGTTGTTGGGGCCTCAGTTGTTGTTGTTGTGGCTGCAGTTGTTGTTGCTGGGGCCTCAGTTGTTGTTGGGGCTGCAGTTGTTGTTGGGGCCTCAGTTGTTGGAGCCTCAGTGGTTGTTGTTTGGGCTGCAGTTGTTGTTGTTGGGGCCTCAGTTGTTGTTGTTTGGGCCTCAGTTGTTGTGGCTACAGTTGTTGTTGTTGGGGCCTCAGTTGTTGTTGTTTGGGCCTCAGTTGTTGTGGCTGCAGTTGTTGTTGTTGGGGCCTCAGTTGTTGTTGTTGGGGCTGCAGTTGTTGTTGGGGCCTCAGTGGTTGTTGTTTGGGCTGCAGTTGTTGGGGCCTCAGTTGTTGTTGTTTGGGACTCAGTTGTTGTGGTTGCAGTTGTTGTTGTTGTTGGGGCCTCAGTTGTTGTGGTTGCAGTTGTTGTTGTTTGGGCCTGAGTTGTTGTGGCTACAGTTGTTGTTGTTGGGGCCTCAGTTGTTGTTGTTGGGGCTGCAGTTGTTGTTGGGGCCTCAGTGGTTGTTGTTTGGGCCTCAGTTGTTGTTGCTGCAGTTGTTGTGGCTACAGTTGTTGTTGTTGGGGCTGCAGTTGTTGGGGCCTCAGTTGTTGGGGCCTCAGTTGTTGTTGTTGTGGTTGCAGTTGTTGGGTCCCCAGTTGTTGTTTGGGCTGTAGTTGTTGTTGTTGGGGCCTCAGTTGTTGTTGTTGGGGCTGCAGTTGTTGTTGGGGCCTCAGTTGTTGGGGCCTCAGTTGTTGTTGTTGTCTGAGCCTCAGTTGTTGTGGCTGCAGTTGTTGTTGTTGGGGCCTCAGTTGTTGTGGCTGCAGTTGTTGTTGTTGGGGCCTCAGTTGTTGTTGTTTGGGCCTCAGTTGTTGTTGGGGCCTCAGTGGTTGTTGTTTGGGCTGCAGTTGTTGTTGTTTGGGCCTCAGTTGTTGTGGTTGCAGTTGTTTTTGTTGGGGCCTCAGTTGTTGTTGTTGTTGGGGCCTCAGTTGTTGTGGTTGCAGATGTTGTTGTTTGGGCCTGAGTTGTTGTGGCTACAGTTGTTGTTGTTGGGGCTGCAGTTGTTGGGGCCTCAGTGGTTGTTGTTTGGGCTGCAGTTGTTGTGGCCTCAGTTGTTGTTGTTGGGGCTGCAGTTGTTGTTGTTTGGGCCTCAGTTGTTGTGGTTGCAGTTGTTGTTGTTGTTGGGGCCTCAGTTGTTGTTGTTGTGGCTGCAGTTGTTGTTGCTGGGGCCTCAGTTGTTGTTGGGGCTGCAGTTGTTGTTGTTTGGGCCTCAGTTGTTGTGGTTGCAGTTGTTGTTGTTGGGGCCTCAGTTGTTGTTGTTGTTGGGGCCTCAGTTGTTGTGGTTGCAGATGTTGTTGTTTGGGCCTGAGTTGTTGTGGCTACAGTTGTTGTTGTTGGGGCTGCAGTTGTTGGGGCCTCAGTTGTTGTTGTTGGGGCTGCAGTTGTTGTTGGGGCCTCAGTGGTTGTTGTTTGGGCTGCAGTTGTTGGGGCCTCAGTTGTTGTTGTTTGGGACTCAGTTGTTGTGGTTGCAGTTGTTGTTGTTGTTGGGGCCTCAGTTGTTGTGGTTGCAGTTGTTGTTGTTTGGGCCTGAGTTGTTGTGGCTACAGTTGTTGTTGTTGGGGCCTCAGTTGTTGTTGTTGGGGCTGCAGTTGTTGTTGGGGCCTCAGTGGTTGTTGTTTGGGCCTCAGTTGTTGTTGCTGCAGTTGTTGTGGCTACAGTTGTTGTTGTTGGGGCTGCAGTTGTTGGGGCCTCAGTTGTTGGGGCCTCAGTTGTTGTTGTTGTGGTTGCAGTTGTTGGGTCCCCAGTTGTTGTTTGGGCTGTAGTTGTTGTTGTTGGGGCCTCAGTTGTTGTTGTTGGGGCTGCAGTTGTTGTTGGGGCCTCAGTTGTTGGGGCCTCAGTTGTTGTTGTTGTCTGAGCCTCAGTTGTTGTGGCTGCAGTTGTTGTTGTTGGGGCCTCAGTTGTTGTGGCTGCAGTTGTTGTTGTTGGGGCCTCAGTTGTTGTTGTTTGGGCCTCAGTTGTTGTTGGGGCCTCAGTGGTTGTTGTTTGGGCTGCAGTTGTTGTTGTTTGGGCCTCAGTTGTTGTGGTTGCAGTTGTTTTTGTTGGGGCCTCAGTTGTTGTTGTTGTTGGGGCCTCAGTTGTTGTGGTTGCAGATGTTGTTGTTTGGGCCTGAGTTGTTGTGGCTACAGTTGTTGTTGTTGGGGCTGCAGTTGTTGGGGCCTCAGTGGTTGTTGTTTGGGCTGCAGTTGTTGTGGCCTCAGTTGTTGTTGTTGGGGCTGCAGTTGTTGTTGTTTGGGCCTCAGTTGTTGTGGTTGCAGTTGTTGTTGTTGGGGCCTCAGTTGTTGTTGTTGTGGCTGCAGTTGTTGTTGCTGGGGCCTCAGTTGTTGTTGGGGCTGCAGTTGTTGTTGTTTGGGCCTCAGTTGTTGTGGTTGCAGTTGTTGTTGTTGGGGCCTCAGTTGTTGTTGTTGTTGGGGCCTCAGTTGTTGTGGTTGCAGATGTTGTTGTTTGGGCCTGAGTTGTTGTGGCTACAGTTGTTGTTGTTGGGGCTGCAGTTGTTGGGGCCTCAGTTGTTGTTGTTGGGGCTGCAGTTGTTGTTGGGGCCTCAGTGGTTGTTGTTTGGGCTGCAGTTGTTGTTGTTTGGGCCTCAGTTGTTGTGGTTGCAGTTGTTGTTGTTGGGGCCTCAGTTGTTGTTGTTGTTGGGGCCTCAGTTGTTGTGGTTGCAGATGTTGTTGTTTGGGCCTGAGTTGTTGTGGCTACAGTTGTTGTTGTTGGGGCTGCAGTTGTTGGGGCCTCAGTTGTTGGGGCCTCAGTTGTTGTTGTTGGGGCTGCAGTTGTTGTTGTTGGGGCCTCAGTTGTTGTTGTTTGGGCCTCAGTTGTTGTGGTTGCAGTTGTTGTTGTTGGGGCCTCAGTTGTTGTTGTTGTGGCTGCAGTTGTTGTTGCTGGGGCCTCAGTTGTTGTTGGGGCTGCAGTTGTTGTTGGGGCCTCAGTTGTTGGAGCCTCAGTGGTTGTTGTTTGGGCTGCAGTTGTTGTTGTTGGGGCCTCAGTTGTTGTTGTTTGGGCCTCAGTTGTTGTGGCTACAGTTGTTGTTGTTGGGGCCTCAGTTGTTGTTGTTTGGGCCTCAGTTGTTGTGGCTGCAGTTGTTGTTGTTGGGGCCTCAGTTGTTGTTGTTGGGGCTGCAGTTGTTGTTGGGGCCTCAGTGGTTGTTGTTTGGGCTGCAGTTGTTGGGGCCTCAGTTGTTGTTGTTTGGGACTCAGTTGTTGTGGTTGCAGTTGTTGTTGTTGTTGGGGCCTCAGTTGTTGTGGTTGCAGTTGTTGTTGTTTGGGCCTGAGTTGTTGTGGCTACAGTTGTTGTTGTTGGGGCCTCAGTTGTTGTTGTTGGGGCTGCAGTTGTTGTTGGGGCCTCAGTGGTTGTTGTTTGGGCCTCAGTTGTTGTTGCTGCAGTTGTTGTGGCTACAGTTGTTGTTGTTGGGGCTGCAGTTGTTGGGGCCTCAGTTGTTGGGGCCTCAGTTGTTGTTGTTGTGGTTGCAGTTGTTGGGTCCCCAGTTGTTGTTTGGGCTGTAGTTGTTGTTGTTGGGGCCTCAGTTGTTGTTGTTGGGGCTGCAGTTGTTGTTGGGGCCTCAGTTGTTGTTGTTGTCTGGGCCTCAGTTGTTGTGGCTGCAGTTGTTGTTGTTGGGGCCTCAGTTGTTGTGGCTGCAGTTGTTGTTGTTGGGGCCTCAGTTGTTGTTGTTTGGGCCTCAGTTGTTGTTGGGGCCTCAGTGGTTGTTGTTTGGGCTGCAGTTGTTGTTGTTTGGGCCTCAGTTGTTGTGGTTGCAGTTGTTGTTGTTGGGGCCTCAGTTGTTGTTGTTGTTGGGGCCTCAGTTGTTGTGGTTGCAGATGTTGTTGTTTGGGCCTGAGTTGTTGTGGCTACAGTTGTTGTTGTTGGGGCTGCAGTTGTTGGGGCCTCAGTGGTTGTTGTTTGGGCTGCAGTTGTTGTGGCCTCAGTTGTTGTTGTTGGGGCTGCAGTTGTTGTTGTTTGGGCCTCAGTTGTTGTGGTTGCAGTTGTTGTTGTTGGGGCCTCAGTTGTTGTTGTTGTGGCTGCAGTTGTTGTTGCTGGGGCCTCAGTTGTTGTTGGGGCTGCAGTTGTTGTTGGGGCTGCAGTTGTTGTTGGGGCCTCAGTTGTTGGAGCCTCAGTGGTTGTTGTTTGGGCTGCAGTTGTTGTTGTTGGGGCCTCAGTTGTTGTTGTTTGGGCCTCAGTTGTTGTGGCTGCAGTTGTTGTTGTTGGGGCCTCAGTTGTTGTGGCTGCAGTTGTTGTTGTTGGGGCTGCAGTTGTTAGAGCCTCAGTTGTTGTTGTTGGGGCCTCAGTTGTTGTTGTTGGGGCTGCAGTTGTTGTTGTTGGGGCCTCAGTTGTTGTTGTTTGGGCCTCAGTAGTTGTGGTTGCAGTTGTTGTTGTTGGGGCCTCAGTTGTTGTTGTTGTTTGGGCCTCAGTTGTTGTGGTTGCAGTTGTTGTTGTTGGGGCCTCAGTTGTTGTTGTTTGAGCCTCAGCTGTTGGGGCCTCAGTGGTTGTTGTTTGGGCCTCAGTTGTTGTTGCTGCAGTTGTTGTGGCTACAGTTGTTGTTGTTGGGGCTGCAGTTGTTGCGGCCTCAGCTGTTGGGGCCTCAGTGGTTGTTGTTTGGGCCTCAGTTGTTGTTGCTGCAGTTGTTGGGGCCTCAGTTGTTGTTGTTGGGTCCTCAGTTGTTGGGGGCTCAGTGGTTGTTGTTTGGGCCTCAGTTGTTGTTGCTGCAGTTGTTGGGGCCTCAGTTGTTGGGGGCTCAGTGGTTGTTGTTTGGGCTGCAGTTGTTGTTGTTTGGGCCTCAGTTGTTGTGGCTGCAGTTGTTGTTGTTGGGGCCTCAGTTGTTGTTGTTTGGGCCTCAGTTGTTGTGGCTGCAGTTGTTGTTGTTGGGGCTGCAGTTGTTAGAGCCTCAGTTGTTGTTGTTGGGGCTGCAGTTGTTGTTGTTGGGGCCTCAGTTGTTGATGTTTGGGCCTCAGTAGTTGTGGTTGCAGTTGTTGTTGTTGGGGCCTCAGTTGTTGTTGTTTGGACCTCAGTTGTTGTGGTTGCAGTTGTTGTTCTTGGGGCCTCAGTTGTTGTTGTTTGAGCCTCAGCTGTTGGGGCCTCAGTGGTTGTTGTTTGGGCCTCAGTTGTTGTTGCTGCAGTTGTTGTGGCTACAGTTGTTGTTGTTGGGGCTGCAGTTGTTGCGGCCTCAGCTGTTGGGGCCTCAGTGGTTGTTGTTTGGGCCTCAGTTGTTGTTGCTGCAGTTGTTGGGGCCTCAGTTGTTGTTGTTGGCTCCTCAGTTGTTGGGGGCTCAGTGGTTGTTGTTTGGGCCTCAGTTGTTGGGGCCTCAGTGATTGTTGTTTGGGCCTCAGTTGTTGTTGCTGCAGTTGTTGTGGCCTCAGTTGTTGTGGCTACAGTTGTTGTTGTTTGGGCCTCAGTTGTTGTTGTTGTTGTTTGGGCCTCAGTTGTTGTGGCTGCAGTTGTTGTTGTTGGGGCCTCAGTTGTTGTTGTTTGGGCCTCAGTTGTTGTTGTTGGGGCTGCAGTTGTTGTTGGGGCCTCAGTGGTTGTTGTTTGGGCTGCAGTTGTTGTTGTTGGGGCCTCAGTTGTTGTTGTTTGGGCCTCAGTTGTTGTGGTTGCAGTTGTTGTTGTTGGGGCCTCAGTTGTTGTTGTTGTTGGGGCCTCAGTTGTTGTGGTTGCAGATGTTGTTGTTTGGGCCTGAGTTGTTGTAGCTACAGTTGTTGTTGTTGGGGCTGCAGTTGTTGGGGCCTCAGTTGTTGGGGCCTCAGTGGTTGTTGTTTGGGCTGCAGTTGTTGTGGCCTCAGTTGTTGTTGTTGGGGCTGCAGTTGTTGTTGTTGGGGCCTCAGTTGTTGTTGTTTGGGCCTCAGTTGTTGTGGTTGCAGTTGTTGAGGACTCAGTTGTTGTTGTTTGGGCCTCAGCTGTTGGGGCCTCAGTGGTTGTTGTTTGGGCCTCAGTTGTTGTTGCTGCAGTTGTTGGGGCTGCAGTTGTTGTTGGGGCCTCAGTGGTTGTTGTTTGGGCTGCAGTTGTTGTTGTTTGGGCCTCAGTTGTTGTGGTTGCAGTTGTTGTTGTTGGGGCCTCAGTTGTTGTTGTTGTTGGGGCCTCAGTTGTTGTGGTTGCAGATGTTGTTGTTTGGGCCTGAGTTGTTGTGGCTACAGTTGTTGTTGTTGGGGCTGCAGTTGTTGGGGCCTCAGTTGTTGGGGCCTCAGTGGTTGTTGTTTGGGCTGCAGTTGTTGTGGCCTCAGTTGTTGTTGTTGGGGCTGCAGTTGTTGTTGTTGGGGCCTCAGTTGTTGTTGTTTGGGCCTCAGTTGTTGTGGTTGCAGTTGTTGTTGTTGGGGCCTCAGTTGTTGTTGTTGTGGCTGCAGTTGTTGTTGCTGGGGCCTCAGTTGTTGTTGGGGCTGCAGTTGTTGTTGGGGCCTCAGTTGTTGGAGCCTCATTGGTTGTTGTTTGGGCTGCAGTTGTTGTTGTTGGGGCCTCAGTTGTTGTGGCTGCAGTTGTTGTTGTTGGGGCCTCAGTTATTGGGGCCTCAGTTGTTGTTGTTGTTGTCTGGGCCTCAGTTGTTGTGGCTGCAGTTGTTGTTGTTGGGGCCTCAGTTGTTGTGGCTACAGTTGTTGTTGTTGGGGCTGCAGTTGTTGTTGCTGCAGTTGTTGTGGCCTCAGTTGTTGTTGTTGTTGTTGTTGGGGCCTCAGTTGTTGTTGGGGCTGCAGTTTTTGTTGGGGCCTCAGTTGTTGGAGCCTCAGTGGTTGTTGTTTGGGCTGCAGTTGTTGTTGTTGGGGCCTCAGTTGTTGTTGTTTGGGCCTCAGTTGTTGTGGCTACAGTTGTTGTTGTTGGGGTTGCAGTTGTTGGGGTCTCAGCTGTTGGGGCCTCAGTGGTTGTTGTTTGGGCCTCAGTTGTTGTTGCTGCAGTTGTTGGGGCCTCAGTTGTTGGGGGCTCAGTGGTTGTTGTTTGGGCTGCAGTTGTTGTTGTTGTTTGGGCCTCAGTTGTTGTGGCTGCAGTTGTTGTTGTTGTTGGGGCCTCAGTTGTTGTTGTTTGGGCCTCAGTTGTTGTGGCTGCAGTTGTTGTTGTTGGGGCTGCAGTTGTTAGAGCCTCAGTTGTTGTTGTTGGGGCTGCAGTTGTTGTTGTTGGGGACTCAGTTGTTGTTGTTTGGGCCTCAGTTGTTGTGGTTGCAGTTGTTGTTGTTGGGGCCTCAGTTGTTGTTTTTTGGGCCTCAGTTGTTGTGGTTGCAGTTGTTGTTGTTGGGGCCTCAGTTGTTGTTGTTTGAGCCTCAGCTGTTGGGGCCTCAGTGGTTGTTGTTTGGGCCTCAGTTGTTGTTGCTGCAGTTGTTGTGGCTACAGTTGTTGTTGTTGTGGCTGCAGTTGTTGCGGCCTCAGCTGTTGGGGCCTCAGTGGTTGTTGTTTGGGCCTCAGTTGTTGTTGCTGCAGTTGTTGGGGCCTCAGTTGTTGTTGTTGGGTCCTCAGTTGTTGGGGGCTCAGTGGTTGTTGTTTGGGCCTCAGTTGTTGGGGCCTCAGTGGTTGTTGTTTGGGCCTCAGTTGTTGTTGCTGCAGTTGTTGTGGCCTCAGTTGTTGTTGTTGGGGCCTCAGTTGTTGTTGTTTGGGCCTCAGTTGTTGTTGTTTGGGCCTCAGTTGTTGTGGCTGCAGTTGTTGTTGTTGGGGCTGCAGTTGTTAGAGCCTCAGTTGTTGTTGTTGGGGCCTCAGTTGTTGTTGTTTGGGCCTCAGTAGTTGTGGTTGCAGTTGTTGTTGTTGGGGCCTCAGTTGTTGTTGTTGTTTGGGCCTCAGTTGTTGTGGTTGCAGTTGTTGTTGTTGGGGCCTCAGTTGTTGTTGTTTGAGCCTCAGCTGTTGGGGCCTCAGTGGTTGTTGTTTGGGCCTCAGTTGTTGTTGCTGCAGTTGTTGTGGCTACAGTTGTTGTTGTTGGGGCTGCAGTTGTTGCGGCCTCAGCTGTTGGGGCCTCAGTGGTTGTTGTTTGGGCCTCAGTTGTTGTTGCTGCAGTTGTTGGGTCCTCAGTTGTTGGGGGCTCAGTGGTTGTTGTTTGGGCCTCAGTTGTTGTTGGGGCTGCAGTTGTTGTTGGGGCCTCAGTTGTTGGAGCCTCAGTGGTTGTTGTTTGGGCTGCAGTTGTTGTTGTTGGGGCCTCAGTTGTTGTGGCTGCAGTTGTTGTTGTTGGGGCCTCAGTTGTTGTTGTTTGGGCCTCAGTTGTTGTGGCTGCAGTTGTTGTTGTTGGGGCTGCAGTTGTTAGAGCCTCAGTTGTTGTTGTTGGGGCCTCAGTTGTTGTTGTTGGGGCTGCAGTTGTTGTTGTTGGGGCCTCAGTTGTTGTTGTTTGGGCCTCAGTAGTTGTGGTTGCAGTTGTTGTTGTTGGGGCCTCAGTTGTTGTTGTTGTTTGGGCCTCAGTTGTTGTGGTTGCAGTTGTTGTTGTTGGGGCCTCAGTTGTTGTTGTTTGAGCCTCAGCTGTTGGGGCCTCAGTGGTTGTTGTTTGGGCCTCAGTTGTTGTTGCTGCAGTTGTTGTGGCTACAGTTGTTGTTGTTGGGGCTGCAGTTGTTGCGGCCTCAGCTGTTGGGGCCTCAGTGGTTGTTGTTTGGGCCTCAGTTGTTGTTGCTGCAGTTGTTGGGGCCTCAGTTGTTGTTGTTGGGTCCTCAGTTGTTGGGGGCTCAGTGGTTGTTGTTTGGGCCTCAGTTGTTGTTGCTGCAGTTGTTGGGGCCTCAGTTGTTGGGGGCTCAGTGGTTGTTGTTTGGGCTGCAGTTGTTGTTGTTGTTTGGGCCTCAGTTGTTGTGGCTGCAGTTGTTGTTGTTGGGGCCTCAGTTGTTGTTGTTTGGGCCTCAGTTGTTGTGGCTGCAGTTGTTGTTGTTGGGGCTGCAGTTGTTAGAGCCTCAGTTGTTGTTGTTGGGGCTGCAGTTGTTGTTGTTGGGGCCTCAGTTGTTGTTCTTTGGGCCTCAGTAGTTGTGGTTGCAGTTGTTGTTGTTGGGGCCTCAGTTGTTGTTGTTTGGACCTCAGTTGTTGTGGTTGCAGTTGTTGTTCTTGGGGCCTCAGTTGTTGTTGTTTGAGCCTCAGCTGTTGGGGCCTCAGTGGTTGTTGTTTGGGCCTCAGTTGTTGTTGCTGCAGTTGTTGTGGCTACAGTTGTTGTTGTTGGGGCTGCAGTTGTTGCGGCCTCAGCTGTTGGGGCCTCAGTGGTTGTTGTTTGGGCCTCAGTTGTTGTTGCTGCAGTTGTTGGGGCCTCAGTTGTTGTTGTTGGCTCCTCAGTTGTTGGGGGCTCAGTGGTTGTTGTTTGGGCCTCAGTTGTTGGGGCCTCAGTGATTGTTGTTTGGGCCTCAGTTGTTGTTGCTGCAGTTGTTGTGGCCTCAGTTGTTGTGGCTACAGTTGTTGTTGTTGGGGCCTCAGTTGTTGTTGTTGTTGTTTGGGCCTCAGTTGTTGTGGCTGCAGTTGTTGTTGTTGGGGCCTCAGTTGTTGTTGTTTGGGCCTCAGTTGTTGTTGTTGGGGCTGCAGTTGTTGTTGGGGCCTCAGTGGTTGTTGTTTGGGCTGCAGTTGTTGTTGTTGGGGCCTCAGTTGTTGTTGTTTGGGCCTCAGTTGTTGTGGTTGCAGTTGTTGTTGTTGGGGCCTCAGTTGTTGTTGTTGTTGGGGCCTCAGTTGTTGTGGTTGCAGATGTTGTTGTTTGGGCCTGAGTTGTTGTGGCTACAGTTGTTGTTGTTGGGGCTGCAGTTGTTGTTGTTGGGGCCTCAGTTGTTGTTGTTTGGGCCTCAGTTGTTGTGGTTGCAGTTGTTGAGGCCTCAGTTGTTGTTGTTTGGGCCTCAGCTGTTGGGGCCTCAGTGGTTGTTGTTTGGGCCTCAGTTGTTGTTGCTGCAGTTGTTGTGGCTACAGTTGTTGTTGTTGGGGCTGCAGTTGTTGGGGCCTCAGTTGTTGTTGTGGCTGCAGTTGTTGTTGTTGGGGCCTCAGTTGTTGTTGTTGTGGTTGCAGTTGTTGGGTCCCCAGTTGTTGTTTGGGCTGTAGTTGTTGTTGTTGGGGCCTCAGTTGTTGTTGTTGGGGCTGCAGTTGTTGTTGGGGCCTCAGTTATTGGGGCCTCAGTTGTTGTTGTTGTTGTCTGGGCCTCAGTTGTTGTGGCTGCAGTTGTTGTTGTTGGGGCCTCAGTTGTTGTGGCTACAGTTGTTGTTGTTGGGGCTGCAGTTGTTGTTGCTGCAGTTGTTGTGGCCTCAGTTGTTGTTGTTGTTGTTGTTGTTGGGGCCTCAGTTGTTGTTGGGGCTGCAGTTTTTGTTGGGGCCTCAGTTGTTGGAGCCTCAGTGGTTGTTGTTTGGGCTGCAGTTGTTGTTGTTGGGGCCTCAGTTGTTGTTGTTTGGGCCTCAGTTGTTGTGGCTACAGTTGTTGTTGTTGGGGTTGCAGTTGTTGGGGTCTCAGCTGTTGGGGCCTCAGTGGTTGTTGTTTGGGCCTCAGTTGTTGTTGCTGCAGTTGTTGGGGCCTCAGTTGTTGGGGGCTCAGTGGTTGTTGTTTGGGCTGCAGTTGTTGTTGTTGTTTGGGCCTCAGTTGTTGTGGCTGCAGTTGTTGTTGTTGTTGGGGCCTCAGTTGTTGTTGTTTGGGCCTCAGTTGTTGTGGCTGCAGTTGTTGTTGTTGGGGCTGCAGTTGTTAGAGCCTCAGTTGTTGTTGTTGGGGCTGCAGTTGTTGTTGTTGGGGACTCAGTTGTTGTTGTTTGGGCCTCAGTTGTTGTGGTTGCAGTTGTTGTTGTTGGGGCCTCAGTTGTTGTTTTTTGGGCCTCAGTTGTTGTGGTTGCAGTTGTTGTTGTTGGGGCCTCAGTTGTTGTTGTTTGAGCCTCAGCTGTTGGGGCCTCAGTGGTTGTTGTTTGGGCCTCAGTTGTTGTTGCTGCAGTTGTTGTGGCTACAGTTGTTGTTGTTGTGGCTGCAGTTGTTGCGGCCTCAGCTGTTGGGGCCTCAGTGGTTGTTGTTTGGGCCTCAGTTGTTGTTGCTGCAGTTGTTGGGGCCTCAGTTGTTGTTGTTGGGTCCTCAGTTGTTGGGGGCTCAGTGGTTGTTGTTTGGGCCTCAGTTGTTGGGGCCTCAGTGGTTGTTGTTTGGGCCTCAGTTGTTGTTGCTGAAGTTGTTGTGGCCTCAGTTGTTGTTGTTGGGGCCTCAGTTGTTGTTGTTTGGGCCTCAGTTGTTGTGGCTGCAGTTGTTGTTGTTGGGGCTGCAGTTGTTGTTGTTGGGGCTGCAGTTGTTAGAGCCTCAGTTGTTGTTGTTGGGGCCTCAGTTGTTGTTGTTTGGGCCTCAGTAGTTGTGGTTGCAGTTGTTGTTGTTGGGGCCTCAGTTGTTGTTGTTGTTTGGGCCTCAGTTGTTGTGGTTGCAGTTGTTGTTGTTGGGGCCTCAGTTGTTGTTGTTTGAGCCTCAGCTGTTGGGGCCTCAGTGGTTGTTGTTTGGGCCTCAGTTGTTGTTGCTGCAGTTGTTGTGGCTACAGTTGTTGTTGTTGGGGCTGCAGTTGTTGCGGCCTCAGCTGTTGGGGCCTCAGTGGTTGTTGTTTGGGCCTCAGTTGTTGTTGCTGCAGTTGTTGGGTCCTCAGTTGTTGGCGGCTCAGTGGTTGTTGTTTGGGCCTCAGTTGTTGTTGCTGCAGTTGTTGGGGCCTCAGTTGTTGGGGGCTCAGTGGTTGTTGTTTGGGCTGCAGTTGTTGTTGTTGTTTGGGCCTCAGTTGTTGTGGCTGCAGTTGTTGTTGTTGGGGCCTCAGTTGTTGTTGTTTGGGCCTCAGTTGTTGTGGCTGCAGTTGTTGTTGTTGGGGCTGCAGTTGTTTTTGTTGGGGCCTCAGTTGTTGTTGTTTGGGCCTCAGTAGTTGTGGTTGCAGTTGTTGTTGTTGGGGCCTCAGTTGTTGTTGTTTGGACCTCAGTTGTTGTGGTTGCAGTTGTTGTTCTTGGGGCCTCAGTTGTTGTTGTTTGAGCCTCAGCTGTTGGGGCCTCAGTGGTTGTTGTTTGGGCCTCAGTTGTTGTTGCTGCAGTTGTTGTGGCTACAGTTGTTGTTGTTGGGGCTGCAGTTGTTGCGGCCTCAGCTGTTGGGGCCTCAGTGGTTGTTGTTTGGGCCTCAGTTGTTGTTGCTGCAGTTGTTGGGGCCTCAGTTGTTGTTGTTGGCTCCTCAGTTGTTGGGGGCTCAGTGGTTGTTGTTTGGGCCTCAGTTGTTGGGGCCTCAGTGATTGTTGTTTGGGCCTCAGTTGTTGTTGCTGCAGTTGTTGTGGCCTCAGTTGTTGTTGTTGGGGCCTCAGTTGTTGTGGCTACAGTTGTTGTTGTTGGGGCCTCAGTTGTTGTTGTTGTTGTTTGGGCCTCAGTTGTTGTGGCTGCAGTTTTTGTTGTTGGGGCCTCAGTTGTTGTTGTTTGGGCCTCAGTTGTTGTTGTTGGCGCTGCAGTTGTTGTTGGGGCCTCAGTGGTTGTTGTTTGGGCTGCAGTTGTTGTTGTTGGGGCCTCAGTTGTTGTTGTTTGGGCCTCAGTTGTTGTGGTTGCAGTTGTTGTTGTTGGGGCCTCAGTTGTTGTTGTTGTTGGGGCCTCAGTTGTTGTGGTTGCAGATGTTGTTTTTTGGGCCTGAGTTGTTGTGGCTACAGTTGTTGTTGTTGGGGCTGCAGTTGTTGGGGCCTCAGTTGTTGGGGCCTCAGTGGTTGTTGTTTGGGCTGCAGTTGTTGTGGCCTCAGTTGTTGTTGTTGGGGCTGCAGTTGTTGTTGTTGGGGCCTCAGTTGTTGTTGTTTGGGCCTCAGTTGTTGTGGTTGCAGTTGTTGAGGCCTCAGTTGTTGTTGTTTGGGCCTCAGCTGTTGGGGCCTCAGTGGTTGTTGTTTGGGCCTCAGTTGTTGTTGCTGCAGTTGTTGTGGCTACAGTTGTTGTTGTTGGGGCTGCAGTTGTTGGGGCCTCAGTTGTTGTTGTGGCTGCAGTTGTTGTTGTTGGGGCCTCAGTTGTTGTTGTTGTGGTTGCAGTTGTTGGGTCCACAGTTGTTGTTTGGGCTGTAGTTGTTGTTGTTGGGGCCTCAGTTGTTGTTGTTGGGGCTGCAGTTGTTGTTGGGGCCTCAGTTATTGGGGCCTCAGTTGTTGTTGTTGTTGTCTGGGCCTCAGTTGTTGTGGCTGCAGTTGTTGTTGTTGGGGCCTCAGTTGTTGTGGCTACAGTTGTTGTTGTTGGGGCTGCAGTTGTTGTTGCTGCAGTTGTTGTGGCCTCAGTTGTTGTTGTTGTTGGGGCCTCAGTTGTTGTTGGGGCTGCAGTTTTTGTTGGGGCCTCAGTTGTTGGAGCCTCAGTGGTTGTTGTTTGGGCTGCAGTTGTTGTTGTTGGGGCCTCAGTTGTTGTTGTTTGGGCCTCAGTTGTTGTGGCTACAGTTGTTGTTGTTGGGGTTGCAGTTGTTGGGGCCTCAGCTGTTGGGGCCTCAGTGGTTGTTGTTTGGGCCTCAGTTGTTGTTGTTGCTGCAGTTGTTGGGGCCTCAGTTGTTGGGGGCTCAGTGGTTGTTGTTTGGGCTGCAGTTGTTGTTGTTGTTTGGGCCTCAGTTGTTGTGGCTGCAGTTGTTGTTGTTGTTGGGGCCTCAGTTGTTGTTGTTTGGGCCTCAGTTGTTGTGGCTGCAGTTGTTGTTGTTGGGGCTGCAGTTGTTAGAGCCTCAGTTGTTGTTGTTGGGGCCTCAGTTGTTGTTGTTGGGGCTGCAGTTGTTGTTGTTGGGGACTCAGTTGTTGTTGTTTGGGCCTCAGTTGTTGTGGTTGCAGTTGTTGTTGTTGGGGCCTCAGTTGTTGTTGTTTGGGCCTCAGTTGTTGTGGTTGCAGTTGTTGTTGTTGGGGCCTCAGTTGTTGTTGTTTGAGCCTCAGCTGTTGGGGCCTCAGTGGTTGTTGTTTGGGCCTCAGTTGTTGTTGCTGCAGTTGTTGTGGCTACAGTTGTTGTTGTTGGGGCTGCAGTTGTTGCGGCCTCAGCTGTTGGGGCCTCAGTGGTTGTTGTTTGGGCCTCAGTTGTTGTTGCTGCAGTTGTTGGGGCCTCAGTTGTTGTTGTTGGGTCCTCAGTTGTTGGGGGCTCAGTGGTTGTTGTTTGGGCCTCAGTTGTTGGGGCCTCAGTGGTTGTTGTTTGGGCCTCAGTTGTTGTTGCTGCAGTTGTTGTGGCCTCAGTTGTTGTTGTTGGGGCCTCAGTTGTTGTTGTTTGGGCCTCAGTTGTTGTGGCTACAGTTGTTGTTGTTGGGGCCTCAGTTGTTGTTGTTTGGGCCTCAGTTGTTGTGGCTGCAGTTGTTGTTGTTTGGGCCTCAGTTGTTGTTGTTGGGGCTGCAGTTGTTGTTGGGGCCTCAGTGGTTGTTGTTTGGGCTGCAGTTGTTGTTGTTGGGGTCTCAGTTGTTGTTGTTTGGGCCTCAGTTGTTGTGGTTGCAGTTGTTGTTGTTGGGGCCTCAGTTGTTGTTGTTGTTGGGGCCTCAGTTGTTGTGGTTGCAGTTGTTGTTGTTTGGGCCTGAGTTGTTGTGGCTACAGTTGTTGTTGTTGGGGCCTCAGTTGTTGTTGTTGGGGCTGCAGTTGTTGTTGGGGCCTCAGTGGTTGTTGTTTGGGCCTCAGTTGTTGTTGCTGCAGTTGTTGTGGCTACAGTTGTTGTTGTTGGGGCTGCAGTTGTTGGGGCCTCAGTTGTTGGGGCCTCAGTTGTTGTTGTGGCTGCAGTTGTTGTTGTTGTTGGGGCCTCAGTTGTTGTTGTTGTGGTTGCAATTGTTGGGTCCCCAGTTGTTGTTTGGGCTGTAGTTGTTGTTGTTGGGGCCTCAGTTGTTGTTGTTGGGGCTGCAGTTGTTGTTGGGGCCTCAGTTGTTGGGGCCTCAGTTGTTGTTGTTGTCTGGGCCTCAGTTGTTGTGGCTGCAGTTGTTGTTGTTGGGGCCTCAGTTGTTGTGGCTACAGTTGTTGTTGTTGGGGCTGCAGTTGTTGTTGCTGCAGTTGTTGTGGCCTCAGTTGTTATTGTTGTTGTTGGGGCCTCAGTTGTTGTTGGGGCTGCAGTTTTTGTTGGGGCCTCAGTTGTTGGAGCCTCAGTGGTTGTTGTTTGGGCTGCAGTTGTTGTTGTTGGGGCCTCAGTTGTTGTTGTTTGGGCCTCAGTTGTTGTGGCTACAGTTGTTGTTGTTGGGGTTGCAGTTGTTGGGGCCTCAGCTGTTGGGGCCTCAGTGGTTGTTGTTTGGGCCTCAGTTGTTGTTGCTGCAGTTGTTGGGGCCTCAGTTGTTGGGGGCTCAGTGGTTGTTGTTTGGGCAGCAGTTGTTGTTGTTGTTTGGGCCTCAGTTGTTGTGGCTGCAGTTGTTGTTGTTGGGGCCTCAGTTGTTGTTGTTTGGGCCTCAGTTGTTGTGGCTGCAATTGTTGTTGTTGGGGCTGCAGTTGTTAGAGCCTCAGTTGTTGTTGTTGGGGCTGCAGTTGTTGTTGTTGGGGCCTCAGTTGTTGTTGTTTGGGCCTCAGTTGTTGTGGTTGCAGTTGTTGTTGTTGGGGCCTCAGTTGTTGTTGTTTGGGCCTCAGTTGTTGTGGTTGCAGTTGTTGTTGTTGTTTGAGCCTCAGCTGTTGGGGCCTCAGTGGTTGTTGTTTGGGCCTCAGTTGTTGTTGCTGCAGTTGTTGTGGCTACAGTTGTTGTTGTTGGGGATGCAGTTGTTGCGGCCTCAGCTGTTGGGGCCTCAGTGGTTGTTGTTTGGGCCTCAGTTGTTGTTGCTGCAGTTGTTGGGGCCTCAGTTGTTGTTGTTGGGTCCTCAGTTGTTGGGGGCTCAGTGGTTGTTGTTTGGGCCTCAGTTGTTGGGGCCTCAGTGGTTGTTGTTTGGGCCTCAGTTGTTGTTGCTGCAGTTGTTGTGGCCTCAGTTGTTGTTGTTGGGGCCTCAGTTGTTGTTGTTTGGGCCTCAGTTGTTGTGGCTACAGTTGTTGTTGTTGGGGCCTCAGTTGTTGTTGTTGTTGTTTGGGCCTCAGTTGTTGTGGCTGCAGTTGTTGTTGTTGGGGCCTCAGTTGTTGTTGTTGGGGCTGCAGTTGTTGTTGGGGCCTCAGTGGTTGTTGTTTGGGCTGCAGTTGTTGTTGTTGGGGCCTCAGTTGTTGTTGTTTGGGCCTCAGTTGTTGTGGTTGCAGTTGTTGTTGTTGGGGCCTCAGTTGTTGTTGTTGTTGGGGCCTCAGTTGTTGTGGTTGCAGTTGTTGTTGTTTGGGCCTGAGTTGTTGTGGCTACAGTTGTTGTTGTTGGGGCCTCAGTTGTTGTTGTTGGGGCTGCAGTTGTTGTTGGGGCCTCAGTGGTTGTTGTTTGGGCCTCAGTTGTTGTTGCTGCAGTTGTTGTGGCTACAGTTGTTGTTGTTGGGGCTGCAGTTGTTGGGGCCTCAGTTGTTGGGGCCTCAGTTGTTGTTGTGGCTGCAGTTGTTGTTGGGGCCTCAGTTGTTGTTGTTGTGGTTGCAGTTGTTGGGTCCCCAGTTGTTGTTTGGGCTGTAGTTGTTGTTGTTGGGGCCTCAGTTGTTGTTGTTGGGGCTGCAGTTGTTGTTGGGGCCTCAGTTGTTGGGGCCTCAGTTGTTGTTGTTGTCTGGGCCTCAGTTGTTGTGGCTGCAGTTGTTGTTGTTGGGGCCTCAGTTGTTGTGGCTACAGTTGTTGTTGTTGGGGCTGCAGTTGTTGTTGCTGCAGTTGTTGTGGCCTCAGTTGTTATTGTTGTTGTTGGGGCCTCAGTTGTTGTTGGGGCTGCAGTTTTTGTTGGGGCCTCAGTTGTTGGAGCCTCAGTGGTTGTTGTTTGGGCTGCAGTTGTTGTTGTTGGGGCCTCAGTTGTTGTTGTTTGGGCCTCAGTTGTTGTGGCTACAGTTGTTGTTGTTGGGGTTGCAGTTGTTGGGGCCTCAGCTGTTGGGGCCTCAGTGGTTGTTGTTTGGGCCTCAGTTGTTGTTGCTGCAGTTGTTGGGGCCTCAGTTGTTGGGGGCTCAGTGGTTGTTGTTTGGGCTGCAGTTGTTGTTGTTGTTGTTTGGGCCTCAGTTGTTGTGGCTGCAGTTGTTGTTGTTGGGGCCTCAGTTGTTGTGGCTGCAGTTGTTGTTGTTGGGGCTGCAGTTGTTAGAGCCTCAGTTGTTGTTGTTGGGGCCTCAGTTGTTGTTGTTGGGGCCTCAGTTGTTGTTGTTGGGGCTGCAGTTGTTATTGTTGGGGCCTCAGTGTTTGTTGTTGTGGCTGCAGTTGTTGTTGTTGTTTGGGCCTCAGTTGTAGTGGTTGCAGTTGTTGTTGTTGGGGCCTCAGTTGTTGTTGTTTGGGCCTCAGTTGTTGTTGCTGCAGTTGTTTTGGCCTCAGTTGTTGTTGTTGGGGCTGCAGTTGTTATTGTTGGGGCCTCAGTGTTTGTTGTTATGGCTGCAGTTGTTGTTGTTGGGGCCTCAGTTGTTGGGGCTGCAGTTGTTGTTGTTGTTGGGTTCTCAGTTGTTGTTGTTGGGGCCTCAGTGGTTGTTGTTTGGGACTCAGTTGTTGTTGCTGCAGTTGTTGTGGCCTCAGTTGTTGTTGTTGGGGCTGCAGTTGTTGTTGTTGTGGCCTCAGTGTTTGTTGTTGTGGCTGCAGTTGTTGTTGTTGGGGCTTCAGTTGTTTGAGCCTCAGTTGTTGTTGTTGGGGCTGCAGTTGTTGTTGTTTGGGCCTCAGTTGTTGTTGTTGGGGCTGCAGTTGTTATTGTTGGGGCCTCAGTGTTTGTTGTTATGGCTGCAGTTGTTGTTGTTGGGGCCTCAGTTGTTGTTGTTGG
Organism: Cottus gobio; assembly: GCA_023566465.1. NCBI lineage: Eukaryota > Metazoa > Chordata > Actinopteri > Perciformes > Cottidae > Cottus > Cottus gobio. The sequence goes on from CM042236.1 coordinate 1,061,279, forward strand.
GGCTGCAGTTGTTGTTGTTGTTGTTGTTGTTGGGTTCTCAGTTGTTGTTGTTGGGGCCTCAGTGGTTGTTGTTTGGGACTCAGTTGTTGTTGCTGCAGTTGTTGTTGGGGCTGCAGTTGTTGTTGTTGTGGCCTCAGTGTTTGTTGTTGTGGCTGCAGTTGTTGTTGTTGGGGCTTCAGTTGTTGGGGCCTCAGTTGTTGTTGTTGGGGCCTCAGTGGTTGTTGTTTGGGACTCAGTTGTTGTTGCTGCAGTTGTTGTTGGGGCTGCAGTTGTTGTTGTGGTGGCCTCAGTGTTTGTTGTTGTGGCTGCAGTTGTTGTTGTTGGGGCTTCAGTTGTTGGGGCCTCAGTTGTTGTTGTTGGGGCTGCAGTTGTTGTTGTTGGGGCCTCAGTTGTTGTTGGGGCTGCAGTTGTTGTTGTTGGGGCCTCAGTTGTTGTTGTTTGGGCTGCAGTTGTTGTTGGGGCCTCAGTGTTTGTTGTTGTGGCTGCAGTTGTTGTTGTTGGTGCCTCAGTTGTTGTTGTTTGGGCCTCAGTTGTTGTTGCTGCAGTTGTTGTGGCCTCAGTTGTTGTTGTTGTTGGGGCTGCAGTTGTTGTTGTTGGGGCCTCAGTTGTTGTTGCTGCAGTTGTTGTGGCCTCAGTTGTTGTTGTTGGGGCTGCAGTTGTTATTGTTGGGGCCTCAGTGTTTGTTGTTATGGCTGCAGTTGTTGTTGTTGGGGACTCAGTTGTTGGGGCCTCAGTGGTTGTTGTTTGGGCTGCAGTTGTTGTTGTTGGGGCCTCAGTTGTTGTTGTTGGGGCTGCAGTTGTTGTTGGGGCCTCAGTTGTTGGGGCCTCAGTGGTTGTTGTTTGGGCTGCAGTTGTTGTTGTTGGGGCCTCAGTTGTTGTTGTTGTTTGGGCCTCAGTTGTTGTGGTTGCAGTTGTTGTTCTTGGGGCCTCAGTTGTTGTTGGGGCCTCAGTGGTTGTTGTTTGGGCTGCAGTTGTTGTTGGGGCCTCAGTTGTTGTTGTTTGGGCCTCAGTTGTTGTGGCTGCAGTTGTTGTTGTTGGGGCTGCAGTTGTTGGGGCCTCAGTTGTTGTTGTTGGGGCCTCAGTTGTTGTTGTTGTTTGGGCTGCAGTTGTTGTTGTTGGGGCCTCAGTTGTTGTTGTTTGGGCCTCAGTTGTTGTGTCTGCAGTTGTTGTTGTTTGGGCCTCAGTTGTTGTGGCTACAGTTGTTGTTGTTGTGGCTGCAGTTGTTGGGGCCTCAGTGTTTGTTGTTGTGGCTGCAGTTGTTGTTGTTGGGGCTTCAGTTGTTGTTGTTTGGGCCTCAGTTATTGTGGCTGCAGTTGTTGTTGTTGGGGCTGCAGTTGTTGGGGCCTCAGTTGTTGTTGTTGTTTTGGCTGCAGTTGTTGTTGTTGGGGCCTCAGTGTTTGTTGTTGTGGCTGCAGTTGTTCTTGTTGGGGCCTCAGTGTTTGTTGTTGTGGCTGCAGTTGTTGTTGTTAGGGCCTCAGTTGTTGTTGTTTGGGCTGCAGTTGTTGTTGTTGGGGCCTCAGTTGTTGTTGTTTGGGCCTCAGTTGTTGTGGCTGCAGTTGTTGTTGTTGGGGCCTCAGTTGTTGTTGTTTGGGCCTCAGTTCTTGGGGCCTCAGTTGTTGTGGCTACAGTTGTTGTTGTTGGCGCCTCAGTTGTTGTGGCCTCAGTTGTTGTTGTTGGGGCTGCAGTTTTTGTTGTTGTGGCCTCAGTGTTTGTTGTTAGGGCTGCAGTTGTTGGGGCCTCAGTTGTTGTTGCTGCAGTTGTTGTTGTTGCGGCCTCAGGTGTTGTTGTTGGGGCCTCAGTTGTTGGGGCCTCAGTTGTTGTTGTTTGGGCTGCAGTTGTTGTTGGGGCCTCAGTGTTTGTTGTTGTGGCTGCAGTTGTTGTTGTTGGGGCCTCAGTTGTTGTTGTTTGGGCCTCAGTTGTTGTTGCTGCAGTTGTTGTGGCCTCAGTTGTTGTTGTTGTTGGGGCTGCAGTTGTTGTTGTTGGGGCCTCAGTGTTTGTTGTTGTGGTTGCAGTTGTTGTTGTTTGGGCCTCAGTTGTTGTTGTTGGGGCCTCAGTTGTTGGGGCCTCAGTGGTTGTTGTTTGGGCTGCATTTGTTGTTGTTGGTGCCTCAGTTATTGTTGTTGTTTGGGCCTCAGTTGTTGTGGCTGCAGTTGTTGGGTCCTCAGTTGTTGTTGTTGGGGCTGCAGTTGTTGGGTCCTCAGTTGTTGTTGTTTGGGCTGCAGTTGTTGTTGTTGTTGGGGCCTCAGTTGTTGTTGTTGGGACCTCAGTTGTTGTTGTTTGGGCTGCAGTTGTTGTTGGGACCTCAGTTATTGTTATTGGGGCTGCAGTTGTTGTTGTTGGGGCTGCAGTTGTTGTTGGGGCCTCAGTTGTTGTTGGGGCCTCAGTTGTTTGGGCCTCAGTGGTTGTTGTTGGGGCTGCAGTTGTTGTGGTTGTTGGGGCCTCAGTTGTTGGGGCTACAGTTGTTGTTGTTGGGGCCACAGTTGTTGGGGCTGCAGTTGTTGTTTGGGCTGCAGTTGTTGTTGGGGCCACAGTTGTTGGGGCTGCAGTTGTTGTTGTTTGGGCTGCAGTTGTTGTTGTTGGGGCCTCAGTTGTTGTTGTTGTTGGGGCCTCAGTTGTTGGGGCATCAGTTGTTGTTGTTTGGGCTGCAGTTGTTGTTGTTGGGGCCACAGTTGTTGGGGCCTCAGTTGTTGGGACTGCAGTTGTTGTTTGGGCTGCAGTTGTTGTTGGGGCCACAGTTGTTGGGGCTGCAGTTGTTGTTGTTGGGGCCTCAGTTGTTGTTGTTGGGGCCTCAGTTGTTGTTGGGGCCTCAGTTGTTGTTGTTGGGGCTGCAGTTGTTGTTGTTAGGGCTGCAGTTGTTGTTTTTGGGGCCTCAGATGTTGTTGGGGCTGCAGTTGTTGGGGCCTCAATTGTAGTTGTTGGGGCTTCAGTTGTTTTTGAGGCCACATTTTTTGTTGTTGGGGCCATAGTTGTTGTTTTTGGGGCTGCAGTTGTTGGGGCCTCAGTTGTTGTTTTTATGTCTGCATTTGTTGTTGTTGTTGGGGCCACAGAAGTTGTTGTTTGGGCTGCAGTTGTTGACGCCTCAGTTGTTGTTGGGGCCTCAGTGGTTGTTGTTGGGGCCGCAGTTGTTGTTGTTAGCTCTGCAGTTGTTGTTGTCGGGGCCTCTGTTGTTGGTACCTCATTTGTTGTTTTTGTTTCTACAGTTGTTGTTTGGGCCATTGTAGTAGCCAGAGTTGTTCTGTGTGCCACTAATATTATAAAAATAAGAAACAGTGGATGAGATGTCGGCAAGAACTACACCTTAACTTTATTTTGTGTTTGTCACTATAACTTTGAACTGTATTTTATTAAGAACCTTTAAAAGCTTTGGATTTTATAACAAACCACTTACCTATCAGAATCAGCACAATCAATACTCTCTTTCCGACATCCATCTTGACTTTATTCTGAATCTATAAAATCAAACAATTCAGAAACCTTTTAAGAGACACATTTTGTCAAACTCTTTTGTGCCTTCATTGATTACCCAGCTTTCAGGCACTACGACCTGGGTAACCATCATGCCCCTGGCCGCTGGAGAACCAGACCCATCTCGGAGCGCACCCCCGAACCTGCCCCTCCAGCCGGACCTGCTTACCCACACTTATCTGAAAAATGACTTCTGATCCTTCACACCTTGCCCAAAAATGTCTTCTATTTGTCTATTTTTCATTAAGTTCTTATCAATGTTAGAGCTAATAGAATATACATTCTACTTGCAGTTCCTCAAAAAGCAGGGTACTTTAAAAGACAATTAATAAAAGATAATGGAAGAGAATATTACAAATATGCTGTTTTAAAAAAAGAAAATAGTCACAGTGAGTGTCAAAACATTTTGATGCATCAAGACGAATCGCTACATGCTTAATCATCAGAATCACACTTTTTTAGTAATCCTCAGCATTATATAAAAAATATTGTTAGTGATATAATTCATTAAATTAACGTAAACTTGATCTGGATACATGGTGGATTTAAATTGTATTTATTATAGTTTATTGAAGCTTTTGCTGATATTGACCTCATACGGGAAAATCAGCTGACTACTGCAGGTGCTCAGGTGTGGATGTAGAGCTTGTATGGACCGATGTCCCGACAGTGTTAGCAATAGGTTTAGTAATGTACTTACCCAAAATGATAAGATATAAGATGAAAAGTTATAAATCCACACTCTTTCGGCTTAAAATGTTCTAAACTATGTCAGTTGAGTAACTCACAGGTCACATCTGTCATGTTGCAAACCTTTTCCCTTCTGAGACCGGCCACATCTTTAAGACCTTTATACTGAAACACAGCGAAAGCTCGGACGTGACTCAGAGATTGAAAACAATAGAAATAGAAACAAATCATCATATTCTGAATTGCAGCTGTCAACCTGCCAGCTCCTTGGCTCAATATCAGAGCACACTCCCTTCTTCATCTTGAGAGCGACTGCATTCCACTCTGAGAATGTGGAGACAAGTTCAACATGACAGCACAACAAAGACTTGGATGTGGAAATAGTCACGCAATAATGAGCCGGAAGAGCTGGAGAGCAATTGGGGGACACTTCGACGTACAAAACAGGGAGACAATAAGAAATAATACACACTTTATTTCCCAATCTTTCCTCATATTCTTCTAATAAAGTGTCAATTGTTTATATGTTCCAGTCTTAAATTAAAAAAAAGAACTTCTACCTTCAATATCAATAGAAAAAAACAGATGTGTATCATAATATATTAAATATTGTATTAATAAAGTAAACTGCAGTTGATTATACAGGTTTTCTTTTTAAGACGACACAATGTAATGGAAAAAAATTGATTTCCTTCTAAACATATATATTCATTATATGGCCTGTGACTTCTAGATGAACTTTCCCCTAATTATGATTTATGTCCCATATACAAAGCAAGCCAGTTAGGAGTCCAGGAGTCTTTGATATCTGTATGTCCCTGATTGAAGCACTGTTATCATATGGTATGCGCCAGACTGGAGACTCCGCATCACCGTAGTCATATGGTATGCGGCTGACTAGAGACAACGCATTATTGTTTTGTCTATGGCGGGAGGAAGGGTACGAAGACGTCATGAAGGCTCCTGTGACTGTGGGATATAAGGAAGGAGGTTTCAATCTGTTCCTTGAGCAGATGTGGATATGCAATCAGTAAAGTAATTTGTTGTATGTCTGTCTCTGCTCCTTCTTTGCAAAGAATAAATGACCTGTTGATATGACCACCAAGACACGGTGTCGAGTGCGAATAATTTTTCTAACAATATGGAAGGGAGGAAACAATGTAAAAATGATTTACTATATCACACTCTTTCAGTGCTTCCCAGTAGTATATAAGAATAATTCTCGGATTAATCTGACATTTGAAGTAACACAAATATTAGTTATTCTTTGCACAGATCGAACTTTATCTACATTGTTCTAACAAAGTGATTGTACATGTTATCAGTTTTGGTCTGATGGAGCAAACTGGTTTACTTAAAAGTAATTGCAATTTTCTTTATTCTATTATTCATAAAAGCACAGATGGAGGAGTCACAAAACATTTGTTGTTGTAATAAAAATTCAGCATGGACCATTTTGTGACAATGTTGTTGGGGCAGTGGGGCGTGAACATGTTTCTTTCTACAAAGCGTGACAGAAAAGGTTCGAGAAGCACTGCTCTAGAGACACTCCCTCCCTTGTTTTGTTATTATTGTTTTGGTATTTGTATTTGTCTTCCATCGTGTGAATGTCGATGTGAAACAAAGTTTTGACAGACACATAATGTCATGGAGGAGTAAGGAGTGGTTCCCTCCCTCTTCAAATGGGCCTAGCAGGGATTCGACATAAACAAATATATTTTATTGTATTGCACATAAGAGGACACACATCTTAAATGAGGTGATCATAAATTATTAGTTATTTTTTTAAAGGAGCCTCAGCATCATTCTAAACATATATAAAGTATTTTCTACCGAGTGTTGATGTGATGTTGAAGTGTTTGAACCACAAACTAAATATTGTGTCTCTTCTGTTTACTATTTTTCATTCCGATGAAAATCATCCTGCAGCATAATTAACAGGCTGTGATCGTCTGTCCTGCTATTATATTTAGTTATTAGGATGCATTCCTCTTAGTTTCAGTGACGTCTTCGGCCGAGTAGGTTCACCTGTCAATCAAACATGCTGACGTACCTGTGGAAGAACTACACAAAATAATTGTACTGAGATTCTACGGGAGTTTTTCCTGATCCGATGTGAGGTCGTATGGGATGTCGTATGATTGTAGCCCTCCGAGGCAAATTTGTTTTTGTGGTTTTGGCCTATACAAAATAAACTGAATTCAATTCAATCACAACATTACAACATTTGGGAGAGGAGTGGATTATAAACCTCGTTCAGTTTTTAACAGTCAATGCAACACAAGCAACAAGAAACCTCACAGTCCACCATGTTGTGACTCCTCAATGTTCTAGTACACATAGTATATATATATATATATATATATATATATATATATAGTAACGGACTGAGTTACATGTAATGATTTACGTGTTATTGTGTTTACAAAGAGAAGTTGTTCAAGACAAGAATGTATTAGTTATTGCAATTCCTGGGTTCAGGAGGCCAGTGAAGGTCTCATGGGCTGGGTGGCTGTGGGGCCTGTCAATCATTGTGGCTACCTATGAGGGTGGGTGGGACACATGGGTGTGCCTGTGATTGGAGAGTGAGTGAGGTGGGATGTTGTTGTTGGTGTGTGGGTGGCTGCGCTGTGGAGGAGTCTATGTCCGGGAGCAGATTGTGAAGCATGTTCAGAGGTTTCCACAGTTTGACAGTTGTTTTGGCGTAGGCTACGTCCGACAGTAGCCTGTGTGTTGTTCATGAATAAAGCACACTATAAGCAAGACCACGTCTAGTAGCTTGCCTGACCCAGGGTCACTACAATACTATATATTATAATATATAGTATATATATATTATTATAAATAGTATACTCTAATCTTCACACGATTCTCCATCAGATCATATCCAGGCCAAAACTGACGGAGCATACAGGTTACACATCCAACCACATTGGTGCACTTGTTCAAATTTTCAGTCTTGTTCAGCCTTTTTTGTATTTTGTATTTTTTTAAACTTTTTTGACTTTCATTTTTAAATGTTATATTATACTGTTCATTGTAAATATTAATTCACTCATTCTCATTTATTGCACTCTGTTTATTGTTAAATGCTTATCGTTAAATGTTATGCACTTCCCGGCAGGACAAATTCCTTGAATGTGTAAACAAACATAGCAATAAATGGTTCTGATCTGATTACATGAATAATTTCTGTCATATTCATTGAATGTGCTATAACTCTGTTACGTTGTTCTTTCTGTACACATGACATGACGGCAGCAGAGGCTTCTCCTCCGTGAACTACTGCTCCATCCCTGCCATCCTGGACAGCAAGCTCAGAGCAGTAGCAAGGAGCATGGACAGGAGTATTCATCAGGGAGCCGACTGGCTCGGTGATAGCCGTCGGCTAGCAAGAGACCGCCCGCCAGCCACCTAGTTGTCCAGGGAGTAAACGGTAGCAGTGAAGAGCAGGTGATGCGACAGGCACGTCAAGATAATCCACAGGAGGCATGTGACAGTTGAGAGGCTATCCAGGCAATGCGCCTGAGAGCAGTAGCATGGACAGGAGTATCAGCAGGGAGCCGGCTGGCTCGTCTGTAACCACCAGCTAACGAGAGACCGTCAGCTAGCCAGGTAGTTGTCCAGGAAGTAGATGGTAGCAGTGGAGAGCAGGTGCAACAGGTATGCAACCAAATCCATAACCAAACGTTGCAGTAGAATACAGAAAAATGTCTATGTACGTTGAATAAACGTAACTACACTGTTAAATAAATAAAAATAACTAAAATGTAAGTTAAAATATGAATACGAAAGAAAGAAAAAACAAAACTGTGCCAGACGGAGTGGCGTTAGACTCCCCAGCTGCTTAGCAACATATTCACAGTAATGTAAATATGGACAGATCAATAAAAGCATCCCAGCTTACTTTCCTCATATTCTATAGAATAGGTGTAGACTTCATATCTTCCAGTATGAATCACAGAACTGAATAACTGGTGAATGTCTCCCAGTACGTTTCCTACAGCTTATGGAAACAGCATATTGTTGAAATAAACACCAGTAAACTGAAGGTGCTTATAAAGACCATTTTAATACCCCATACAATGTACTTTATGACTTGTTTCATAATCACACTGGTTTATGAAGATCAATCTGCAGCCTGACTGGGCGTTAACCTCTGCAGAGATGTGGTGACTCCTTTACCATCACCAGAACTAGACCTCCGGTGCATCCTGTGGAACCGGTTCCTGGGCATTCCAACAACTCGTTTGTTATAAGAGGTTCAACCGGTGAGTTATGACAAACAAGAATTCCATATTCAACATATCAGTTTTAATCTCCTGATGTTTTTAGTAAAACAAGTAAAACAACACAAAAATGTACATTACATTTCATTTAGCTGACGCTTTTATCCAAAGCGACTTACAATAAGTGCATTCTACGGTTACAAACAAGAATCAGAACAACAAGAATCAAGAAGGTACAATTTCGTCAAAAAGTTCAACTACAAGGTGCTATCAGTAAGAGCCATTCCAGTGCTACTAAAGTGCTACATCCTTTATTCAAGGTATAGTCGGAAAAGATGTGTTTTTAGTTTGCGACGGAAGATGTAGATACTTTCTGCTGTTCTGATGTCACTGGGGAGCTGCACCTCCAGTCACCAGTCTGTCAAGCTCCTGAAGTTTGCAGATGACACCACCCTCATTGGACTCATCTTTGGTGGGGACGAGTCCGCCTACAGGTGGGAGACTGACCACCTGGTTACCTGGTGCAGCCAAAACAATCTTGAGCTCAACGCTCTGAAGACAGTGGAGATGGTTGTGGACTTCAGAAAGATCTCAGCCCCACCAGCCCCTCTCACCCTGTGTGACTCCCCCGTCAAAGCTGTAGAGTCCTTCCGCTTCCTGGGCTCCATCATTACCCAGGACCTCAAGTGGGAGCTAAACATCAGCTCCATCTCCAAGAAGGCGCAGCGGAGGATGTTCTTCCTGAGGCAGCTGAGGAAATTCAACCTGCCAAAGACAATGATGGTGCACTTCTACACTGCTATCATCGAGTCCATCCTCTGTTCATCCATCACTGTCTGGTTCGCTGCAGCCACTGCTAAGGACAAGGTCCTTCAAGGACCCTGAAGCGGACGAGGAAGATTGGAGCTGACCCTTCCCACTCTGGACACAAACTTTTCGTGTCCCTCCCCTCTGGCAGGAGGCTGCGGTCCATTAGGACCAAGACCTCACGCCACACCAACAGTTTTTTCCCGTCTACAGTCAGGCTCATCAACAGAGCCCGGGTCCCCCACTGACTTGACTGACTGTCACCCCTGGACAATTTCCCACTGGACACGCCCCTGCACACACCCCCATGCCTTATATTTAAATACACTCGCCACTTTAACACTACACTTGCCACTTTCACACAACACTTACATACCATGCACATTCCATGCACTTTATCTTATTTGTATATTCTACTGTTCAATTGTAAATATTCATTCATCCATTCATTCATTACCATTTATTACCATTTACTGTTAAATGTGTATTGTTAAATGTCTTACTCTTAAATGAGGTGACTGTGTCTGCCCCCCGGACTGAAAGTGGATGCTGGTTCCACATAATAGGAGCTTGATAACTGAAGGCTCTGGCCCCCATCCTACTTTTTAAGACTCTAGGAACCACAAGTAGCCCCGCATTCATTGAGCGCAGCTCTCTGGTGGGACAATATGTTACTATAAGCTCTAAGCTATAAGATATGATGGTGCATCCCCAATTAAGGCTTTGTAGGTAAGAAGAAGGACTTTAAATACAATTATCCATCTTACAGGAAGCCAGTGGAAATCAGCTAATACAGGAGTAATGTGATCTCTCCTCTTAGCTCTCGTTAGCACACGGGCTGCAGCATTCTGGATCAACTGTAGAGACCTGAGAGACCCAGCAGAGCAGCCTGATAATACAGAGTTACAATAGTCCAGTCTTGAGTATAAAATGCGTGGATAAATGTTTCTGGATCCCTTCGAGACAGGATGTGCCTGATCTTTGAAATGTTGTGTGACAGAAGGGGGCGCTCTCGCTGGCTTCAGCACACCCTTTGTCTATAAACACCAATCATGGGGGAGCGGCCCTCCTATAAAAGGACGGGGTTTTCCCCCCGGACATTATGCGGATGTTCCGGTCGGCTGGACTTCCGCCCTGATGGAGATTCTCTTGGGCTCCCCGCCTCCTCCTGCACCCGAGACTCATTTGTAGATCGGCGATTGGTGAGTTCCGCGTAACTTTTATGGCATAGTCTCATGGTGCCCCGTTACTAACTTGTGTTGATTTTATATAGCCGTCAGGTACGCCGTCATCCGGCCCCTTATCTTTTCCCGGGACATACTGGAATATTTGCCTGATCGGTATGTGACTTCCTTGCGCTACTGTTAGTAAATTAAGGGTACATTATTACTATCTAATGGAATGTCATTCTTAATTATAGGGGACGGTTGGCCGAGTCGGCGGAACGCTGCCACCAAGCGTGTAATATTATCTGGCTCAGCTCGGAACGCTGCTGTTTTGCCTGCGGCGGGTTTTGCCTCCGGCGTGGTGCACTACACGTGTTTTGTTTACGTGCTTTCCTTACGGCGGTCGTGTCTACGCTGTGTGTGTTGCCTACGTTCTTTTACACCCAGGACTGTTCTGGTGACCGATCCTGCGGACGTGGGACCCACCCAGCACGAACCTCCCTCGTCGGGTGTGTGACGCCATCACCCCGGAGTCGACAGCATACCTCCACTCGCTGGCACTTGGTTACTGTGTTTTATACTCGTTAACCCTGTTTCTCTTGGTTTATTTCTTATTTGTCGTTTGTTAATTTTGGTTATTGGTTGGTTTTGTTCGTTTTGTTTATGCCACCAGAGCCCGGTTTTAAATTATATTTCTCATGTGTTTGTAGGCACGGCGAGACCAAGGCGGTGGGAGTGGTGCCTCCGGGTGTTGGGATCTCCTTTTGCGTGTGTGGTGTTTTAGGTTACCCTCGGCCTGGATCCTCACGTGCGGCTGTGTGTGTGTGTGCGTGTGTAAGCCAGCACGTGTGATCGGGGTGCTTTC